>JAOSBK010000003.1:22085958-22098069 GCA_027568895.1 Erythroxylum shatona
TTAGCAATGTGAACTGTGTGATCTTATGATATACCATGTTGTGTGAACATCTGGAATGTGTTTATGATCTGAATGAGAGCCTGTAAAATATGTATTATGTGTATGTGATCCGATGAAATCATCAATGATGGTTCACTCTTTGAGTTCGCAAAACTCATAAAAATTGCAATATGGTTTTTTAGGTATTAGACAGGAGACCTAGTTCTTTAGACAGGAGTAAAGGACACTTTGGATTTTGTTATGGCTCAGAGGTCTGTCAGCTGGCTCCGGAAGTGTTGTGTCTTGTATTTTGTTGTGTTTGTTAAAACCTGTATGATCTAAAGGAAATAGTGTAAATTTTTTTGGATTAATGCAATGAATGGTTTTAAAATTTAGTGACTTGCGATTATGTTAGATAATGTCGTATGTAAGTTGGTTTTGCATTTTCTCTAACATGTCATTATCATAGGATATGTACTTGAATATGCTTGAATGTTTGGGTATGTACCTTGTGATAGTGGGATGTTGCAGGGTGGGTCTATTAGGCCCAGAACCAGACCTATAGCCTTTTTAGGCCCAAGGTAGTCAGGCCTAAGCCCTAGCCTGACTCAACCCAACATGACCTAATTTTTAGTCTTAAATTATAAAATAAAAAACAACATCATTTTTCACAAAATACGTCATTTTCCTTATAGTTATCGAGCTTTAGGTCGGGTCGGGCCTTAGCCGCTCAAACTTGAAACCGATCTAAGGTCCGATTAACCCAAACCTGGCTCTTTAACCTCAGGGGGAGCCAAACTTGAACCCCAATGTCATCCTTAAGACTTGAGGACTAGGAAAATGAATGTTCTATTGAGTTGTTTAAGAAGTCTCATAGAAAGAATTCTTAGACAGTTAGATAGACTTGTTGTTTGATAAGTTACCAAGATATTTGAAAAAGATATGTGTTTAACTTATCAAACCCAAATGCCTTACTGGGATTGAAACTCTATATAGCCTCTATCGTTAAAAGTTCAATTGATTTGATTAATTACTTAGCTTGGACATTTTAATTAATTTAGACATAAAGGAATTTAGAGCTTGAAGGAAGTAACAAATAGAAGCCTATGATCCTAAAACACCTTGAAAGTTATTAAGAACCATGTCATTTCTTTTCTTTTAGCCCTCCACCTTGATTCCATCATCATTGAGTAACCTGAATATTATGTTGGAATTCTTCATAAAGAGGATTCGTTTAAAGAAGGAGAAATTCCCATCTCCACCCTTTAACCACTGGAATCGAGATATTTGCTTTAGTAGGGAGCTTCTAATATCTAAAGCTCTCAATTACCAAAAGCAATTTACTTAGTCTCAATTATGAGCTACAAGAAATTTCCTTTTAGCATCTTTAACTTATAGAGATTTATTCATGATATGCCTCATATGTAATTGTTAAAGACTAACTCTTGATGCTTTGAAATTTCTTGAGAGATTTGAATTATTAATGGCCCTTGAATTCCTAGCTCATTCCTTCTATAACCACATTCTAGAATTCCTCTATCTTGGAAAGATAATTCATAAATCTAAAAGGAGCACTGGTAATAATATTGTAGGAGAAATTATAAACTTTAATAGGTATGGTGATAGAATATAGATAGTTATTGGATAAAGCCAGGATCTTAGGAAATTGTATCATCTAATGATGGTTAAAAAGATTTCTATCATGCTTCTTTCTCATAAACCATTTCCTTTGTTGTTTATTGCTTAAAATGAAGTGGTGTCCCTTTTAAGCTAAATCTATCATTTGAAGACTAGTCAAGTAATATCTAAAATAGTTACAAGGAAGTTTAGACCAACAATCCCCCTCAACTTCATTTGAGAAAAGTGTACAATTAACTCTCCTAGTAGTATCTACGTAACAAAAATGTTAGCTCTCTTATTAACAAGTTCATTATAGAAATTCCCCTTTTGGAACATATGATTTAAAGAAAAAAATGGGGGAGAAATAGACCAGAAGATCATTCCATTTTAGTTTAGTAAGCATACGAATGTTGTTCATTGATTAATGAATTAATTACCTTAATCATCTTCAGATTAAGGACAATGACTGCTCTTTCCCTATAGTGAGCTTGATAAATAGAAATTATTTGCATCCTTCTTAATAAACCAGATTTTCTTCCATTGATCCTCCTTGAGTTTAGTTTCCAAAAGCCTGGAAAACATTGGTCTACATAAGATAAATAATTGGCAAGAACTTTTTATTTATTGGGATTATTAATACCCCACACATTTTATTGACATTTGGTGGGTGGAGGAGAGATAAGGGGTCCTTTAGAAGAATTTTTATTTTTGACTTTCCTACCTAATTTCCTTTATATAACAAGTAGGAATACATCAGAACGAGATGCCTTAGTGGTGTTCAAATCTAATAACTCCTTTGTAGAAGTCTCCTTAATAGATTTAAGTGCAAAATTAAAGATAGCCTTAGGAGGTGCAAGTATATAAGTAGTCTGCAAGGAGTTATATCTTAATTATCTAATTATTCGTGGACTAGGGCCACTAAACAATAAGCATTCTAATCACTAGAGGTTGTAACAAGAGGAATGTTAGACATTTCCATGCTTAGAGAGGCTGCATACTTTTTAGCCAAATCTTCATTCAAATTACCTGGTTTCTTAGCATTAGGAGTGACATAATGGGAGCTTATAGAAGTAAGATAATCTTTTGTCGATCCATCATTGAGACTATATGGCACTTTAGTAATTAGCGGGATAGGAGCCACAACCATAGAGTTAGCGCCAAAATTAACCTCAACTGTGAAAGAGCTTGTTCAGACTTGAGAGATTCCATCCCATAAGTTCTGCATAGTCCCCTTTAAGGTATAATTTACTTGTCTTTCTCCATTCCTTACCTTATGTGCAGGAGTAGGTTTCTAATGATGACATAGATCACATCTTCAACCAACTTTCATGTTCATTCAGGTGTAGTATTGGTATTTCAACATGTAGGTTTAAGACATTTCAATTTGGACATATAAGCATGCAAATCAAATCCTCTTCATGGAAGTTGTGTACTCATCCATGCATAAAGGTTACCTAATGAAGCTTGTAAGATAACTTAATCCATAAAGGTTACCTAATGAAGCTTGTAAGATAACTTAGTCCAATTGTGGATCAATATTCCAATGAAACATCATGAATATTGATCCATAGTTGGATATGCTTAAGCTTCATTTGCTCCAACTTAATACTAAGTGACCACCTTTGGATGAAATTTGGCATATCATTCATATGCCAAGAGCTAGCCTCTACCAATGTCAGCTTCATCTAAAGATCCAAAATTGAAGATAAATAGACCTTGAGGATTGATGAGAGTTTCCAGCAATCCTAATTTACTCCATTGAAAATTGCCACATGAAGTTATAGCCAGATATGTAGGCCTTTTGATAAAGAAAAAACCAACCACGTAGTCATTCCATTTAGAGGCTCGTTGTGATAAAACCTCTTTCAAATGTGGGGGATATATTACCAGTATTTAAGCACACAATTAATAACAAGCTTGAAATGGAAGCTGATAAATATTTAGACTGAAAAGGATTTGAAATATCATTCTAAAAATGAAAAGAAATAAGGCAAAAAAACAATTTAGTAAATAAAAAGGCAACTTAGTAAGTAAAGGACCAAAATGGCCTTACTAGATTAGAAGCTAAACAAAGTTGGAATACCAAAAAGACAAGGGAATAAAGCACCAAAATGCGAAGAGCAAAGCAGTAGAATCAAACGGGCACTCCATAGCAACTAGAAAGAACACCAGAATGCCAACAGAAAACGACAAACTTAATAAGAATGAATAAAGAAACAACAAAGACCAACATTTTCTGTATTAAAAAAAAAGGAACATTTTCTATGCCAAAGCTTGATACTATAGACATGTAGGAAATTAGAGCTTCTAATATAATTGATAGCCATTTTTATCTTCATTATTGAGTCCATTTTTGGTTTCATCGTGAACTATAAAGCATGGTCATTTTGAAAGCACTCACGAAGTTCTTATTTTCATTTTGCTTTGCTACTAAAGTTTTTAAGTTTATTCAAATAAACGAAAATGGTTCTACCAATTAGTACCTGATAAATTGCTATTCGCCGTGTTAGAAGTTAATAACAAATATTAAAGGCATTCAAGGATACGGTTGATCTTATCTATGAAACTTTTCATTGCATGTCCTTATTAAAAACAAATACAAGTAAAACTAAAATTTTAAAAATTATTCACCACCCCACAGATCCAAATTATGCTTATCAACTTTTGCAGCAATGCAACCTGAGCATTCGCATGTTGGTGAATAAAACACATTACATAGCTAAACTAATCCCATAAATCTTCCCTTAGATTGAAAGTGTTCGCGGTAAGACAATTAACGTTAAAGTTTTACTTCCAACAAAAGCAGTCTTGGTGGAACTTCCAAGCTTGCATACTTAAACAACAATAGCATATTGAAGCAGTTCTCGCTAGAATAGTTACCTGACGATCCTTCAAAGGATGAAAATCAATCATCAACCGAAAACATTACACTTAGAAAGCATTCCAAAAGCATACAACCATCCCTCTACATTGCTACAGCCTAGCCTAATGGGTTAAGACATTTTTACATGCAAACCAGTACTTGCTACACAATCCTACCATATGTCAGACAGAGGCCATATACCTCCTCACATGACAAGATCAGAGAACTACTGGACAGAGACAAATGACATTGCTCGCCTAAAATCTAATGAATTCAAAGCAACATCGGGGAAGCGCTGCCCATTTGGTAAAATCAATCCACCATCTTTAGGCATAATGACCTGTAATTGGCCACTATTAAGACCACCTTCACCAGTTTTTGTAGAAGAAATTTCTTTCATTTTCTTCACGTATTTGAAAAACTCAGCAACTTGCCGTGCATAGCTTGAACAAAAAGATAATAAATAAATTAGAAATGTAGAACAAATGCCCAACTTATTGTAAAGTTGGACACAGTAAATCATGTGCCAATAAAGAGGCCAATACATGAAATCCCATGCATATTAGAACACTATCATGCTCCCAAAAATTAATGATAACTATAAGTTTGTATAGAAGATAAGATATCAGATAATTACTGCTCCTTCGCTTCAATATCTCTACTCAAATCAATGTTGGCTTCACAGTCGAGAACCAAAGCAGGAACCTGGTTCATCAAGAAAGTTAGGCCCAGATGTATTTGGAAGAATGTGAAGCTTCGAACAAGAAAGAAGCTTTACCTTTTGGATACTTGAATGCATGTGATCACCTTCCAAATTAAATACCTTGTCTCTTATATCAGCGTGCAAAGTACTGTCCAGACATAATGGTGGTTTATGGACTGATAATACCCCGTGATTACCACTCTGGAAAGGGAAAAGCCAGCTCTCATGCTTTTCATGCAGGTCACGGAGATAGTCCAAGGAGACTCCACCCTCTTCTGCTCTCTTCCTAAGCTTCAATCTCTGGTGACATGTATCAGGACTTGCTCTAAGATAGATGAACCCATCAGGGATGAGCCCAGGTAAAACAGAAACAACAGGATCAAACCATGAATCATAAATACTGATCTCCATTTCATTCATCCACTTTGCTTCATGCACAGCTCGTACAAAGACCTTCAATATGCAACAACAAGATTGAAATGCATCAGCCTTGAAACTCTAAAACCAAGGTCATGTTCCTCTTGGATTGTATGAACCAAACGAATAGGAACTGCACCATTTTGCAACAAGTTTTATCATCAAACTTGATCCAGCAGCAAAAACGATTCCAGTATTCTTATTCCTACTTCAGTTTTCAATAGAAAATTAAAATATGGATATGCATTATTCTCTTGAATCATCAAAAGAATTAATTGAAGTAAACAATCTTTTTGTTTTTAAATTGGGAAATGACATCAAAATAAAGGGCACTCACCATTCTGTCACTAAAAACACTCCTCTCCATCAACCTTAGAGGCTTCACTCCACCAGATGATTCCCTTTCCTGCATTACCCTCGTGACAAAAACATAATTCTGAAAGGTGTAGGCATACCTCTCTGGCTCAGCATAGAATGCATCAAGTATATTAAAGTGATCAGGTCCAATATCCTGCCACTTATCAATGGGCTCTGGTACCACCTCAACAAGATCTCTTAGTTCAATTGTATCACTCACAATCTTCTGGAGGAATGTGGTCTTTCCAACGCTGATGTTCCCCTCAACGCAAAATGTAATTCGCTTCTTAAGTGCAGGCTTCACATCAGAGTTTAAATCCTTCAAGTCCTCATTTACACTCTCTTTGATAAAAGTTGTTATGCTCTCAGCATGGTTCCTGTGAATTATTCCCACAGAACTCTGAAGATACTCCACCATCGTCTCATTTGACTTTCCAAGAAACTGCAGTTGGTTCACAAAAATCCCTGTTAGTATGCAATCTGAGAATTCTCGGATAACGGGCACCAGAACTTCAGAACTTTTTAGGCTAACAGAGAGCCCAAGCCCAAAACTAACATGTGCTTATACTCGAGAAACCCTTGCTGCATTCAGAAATGTCATAAACAACCATATGCAACCTTAAAAATCAAACAATCGGGAAAGAAAACAGAAAAGAGAATAATGGCTACAACCACCAAAATAGGGAACAGAGACACTGTACTTTTATTAACTACAATTGCACGTATACCTTTTCCTTGTAAAATTGTTTGAGCTCGGCCATTCCTCGAAACCCTTTCTCCACAAGTTTTCTCAAGTTCTTGGGCCCCACCCCCGGAATCGTCAACAAATCAGCATTACTAATCACCTCACTCGACGCTCTCTGCCTCCTATTCAACTTATTCCCCTTCTCCTTCTCGCCTTCAGAGGTCTTCAGCCCCTCCACAGCCGCAGTCAAAGAACCATCTGTCCCCCCCGTCGTGGTCACAGAGCCATCTGCCGCCGCCGCCGTCTGGTACCACACAGGTCGTCCCATGGTCCAGGCCCTCATAGGCGATTTTGGGGTTGTTCCAGTTACATTGTTGGTGGAAATCGCGCAGCGGCATGAACCATAATTCAGGGAAGAGAACCAAGAAGAGACAGACGTAGGAGCGTTGGCCGTTTTGGAGAGGAGACCAGCACCACCGGGAAAAGCTGGGGTGGAAACCGGCATTGAGAGAGAGTGAAAGGGTTTAAGAGAGTAAAAGAGAAAAGGAGTTGTTTTGGGACAAAAGCGAAAGGCAAGAGACAGAGATGAAAACGCGGAGGTGGGTTTGGTCTTAAAGCTTGAACTAACACAACCAGAGAAGGAAGGCTTGGTAGGGGTTCGCTGGAGCAGCTTCTGCATCATCAAAAACAAGCATTTCACTTTGTCAAACAAAGATATTTGTCTACACTATACAGTTACCTCACTTTGGCAGAGGCGGGAATGTGGGAACAGTCGACAGGGTAAGGGGGTTTTGGAGAGGACAAAAAAGGCATGATTTTTGAAAATGGGTAGTGTTTTTTGTTAAGAGAAGAGAGAAATGGGAACTAGGGTTTCTTGAGGACTTTCGTCTTTTGGCATGATATGATATGATGCCAAAATTAACACAAGGGGAGGGGGAAATACGTATTGACGGAACTACTAAAGAAGCACACGAGAACATTACCCATCCGCACTCTTGTTCTATTATCTGCACGTGACATTTTTATGTCTGAATTATATAGTCTCCAATTCCATTCTGTTGTGAATTGTTTCCGCTTCCTTGGAAACTGCTTTCCACACGTCACAAGGGCGTTACAGTATAGGTGGCTTTAATTGGATGACAAGCTGGCACCTGCACACGCACGCCCCTTTCCTTTCCATTTCGTTTCTCGTTCCTTTTGTTTTGCTCCGACACATAACAAGAAGCGTTACTTGTCCATACAACTAATCTTACACACTAAAATTGTACCTTAAGTTGCACTTATTTCTTTACACGAAATGTTAGAAATATATGTTAGTGGAGTAATATAATCACAATATTAATTTTATATGCCTAACCACAATCGAATTGCCTAATATATATTTAATAATCATAATAAGATGGTTAATTTGCTAATTACATTTGAGGCACATGGTAGTACCATAATTACTATATGTTAGGTCTATTAAACTATAGTCCATATCATCCATTAACAATGAAACAATTAGCTCATTTTATCCCTTAGGGTAGAACATGTCATAATATATGACATAAGGTAAGGTTGTTGAGTTAGATATACATTGTGTGTGTATTGGGTGTGAAAGAACAAGGGTCTTCTACCATTAATCTCTTTTGCACAAGGTTTGTGTTTTTCTCTTTTTGATAGGTTTTGGAGAAACATGGAGAGGGTTCAAGACATGCCAAATGTTGGAGGTTTGTTTTCTTAATCTTGTAATGCTCTAAATAAAATGTGTTATTGGTTGGTTGATGTAGTTTATCACTACATTTATTATAGCAATTGGTATCAGAGCCGGATCATTTGATTTTAGGGCTCCATTTTCGGTTGTCTATAACTCTTTCGGTTGGAATCGTTTTTTATCAAAACAACTTCGAAATGGTGAGTTATTGGTTCAGAAGAGATTCTTGATTGTTGTTGTGTTTTACCTCTGTTTTGGAGAGAGAACCATGATTTTTGGATAAGTTTTTCGTGTTTTCTTCCATGGCCGAAATGGGTTTGATGCTTTCATTTTTTGGAGCACTTTTGGCTGAAATGGATATGATGAATCCATAGATCGTGAAAAATGGAAGAAAACGCCTCAAAAATCGTCGAAAAAGGAGGTCGGAGGAGGGAGTTTCATTGGGGTCGGACCGACAGGTCCGCGGGTCGACCCGCCGATCCGGCTGGAGGTCAGGGACGACGCAAATGGTGTCATCTCGTGTCAGGTCAGCGCGCGGGTGGGTCGCCCGCGTGCCTGACCCGCTGCCTGACCCTCACTGATTTTCTAAATTTTATTTTATTATTTATTTACACAAAAAATTCAAAAAAAAAAATTTTACACGCGCATAGAGGCGCTTGCAGACTCCTTTCTGGACCATTTTTTGTGTTTTGCTCCAAATTTTATTTATGATTTTCCCCATATGTTTATGCATAAGATTAATTAGTAATTTTATTTGATGATTCAAATTGTTTTAATCTTGTATGGCATAAACATGTTTTTTGTTAATAATAGTTAATGCTTATTTTTACCTGTCGTAGAATTGAGCATGTGAAACTATTTATGATGAGAAATTTTTTAAATATTAACATATATTTAAAATTTGTGTTTTTCCTTTAAAATGACGTTAAGATCCATACGGGTAATTAATTATCCTATCTGTAATTACTGCTTAGTAGGATGCTTAATATGGTGAAGAAATTTTATTAAAATATTATGAGTCGCACAATTTTTCTATCCTTTCGATAGTATGTTGATGATTTGGTTGTGATATTTTAATAAATTGTTCTTACCTGTGAATGAGTTCTATATTTATTTGAGGAACTCTAGCGTGAATGATATAGTTGATTTTGAGAAAAAGAGCACGAATTGCATGATTATGTTTTAATATGCATATCATAGTTATTGCTCTTGGTTCTTATTCAGCTTTGAGCAATTCGAGAGTCTCTGCTATCCTGACGTTGAATGGAACGAACCACAAGCAGTGGGTTGAATCTCTCATAATGAATTTGACCATCATGCGAATGGACTTGGACTTAAGAATTGATCCACCACAGAAACCTGCTGATGATGCTAATGAGAAGAAAAGAAAATCTTATGAAGAGTGGGAGTACTCTAATTGATGTTGTTTGATGATTATGAGATATCACATGGATGAATCCATTCGTGATAGTATTCTCAAGGCCGACAATGCAAAGGATTTTCTTGTTGCTATTAAGAAGAAGTATATGAAGTTCTCAAAGAATGAGAAGAATGAGTACTTGAACATGCTTCATCACACCATTTATGATGGTGCAAGTGATATTAGGGCCCACATCGACAAGCTCATGGGTTGCTACCCTAAGCTTAAAGCTACAGATATGGACCTTGGTGAGGACTACGTGGTATGGTTTGTGATGGGGACTCTTCCCTCTAAATTCGACTTAATTAGATCGAGTTATAATGCTCAGAAAGAGCAATGGACTGTTGAGGAGATGATCGCTATTCTTGCCAAGGAAGAGGATGATATGAAAAAGGGAAGGGCAAGAAGTACCTCTATGATGACAGATCATGGCAATCATCAAAAGAGAAAGTTCACTTCTAATAGATCAGGTGGTCAGAAGCTTGTCAAGAAGAAAGCTGTCGGTGCTTAAAGAAGTGGACAAGCAGGTACATCTTCTGTTAATCAGAAGAACAAGCTTTTTAAAGGGAAGTGCAACTTTTGTAAGATTTTTGGGCACAAGAAAGCTGATTGTCAGAAACTTAAAACTCATTTAGAGAAGAAAGGTAATTGTCTTGTGATGGTTTGTTTAGAGTCAAATGTTATTGATGTTCCCTTAAATACTTGGTGGTTAGATACTGGGGCAACAATTCATGTTACGAATTCCTTGCAGAAACTGCCAAGTCGAAGAAGGCCGACTAGATCTGAACAATATGTATACATGGGAGACGATACTAAAGTCAAAGTTGAATTTTTTGGAGCCGTTAAATACAGGGCATCTTTTGGTGTTACATGATGTTGCTTATTTACCCTCTATTAGGAGGAATTTGATTTTTGTATCTATTTTGGATAGACTAGGTTATAGTCTTCTTTTTGGAACTAAAAAATTGACTTTGTATCGTGACTCTCTTTTGGTGGGAAATGGAATTTTATGTGAAAGTTTATACAAACTTGAGTTGAATGATTGTGTTAATGTTGCTTCTTCCTCTTGTCTTAATACTATTGTTGGCTCCAAACGTATGAGGCTGGATTTGAGATCTTCTATGTTAACGCACAAACGTTTAGGCCATATTTCTAGAGACAGAATGGAGAGGTTAGTAAAGGATGGTGTGCTACAGGATCTTGATTTTTCAGATTTCATTGTCTGTGTTGACTGTATTAAAGAGAAGTTGACTGATAAGGTTAGAAAAAGAAAAATAGACAGGAGTTTAGAATTGTTAGAGTTGATTCATACTGATATAAGTGGACCATTTATTCCACTTGCCATAGGTGGTTATAAATACTTCATCACTTTTATTGATGATTTTTCCAGGTATAGTCAAGTGGTGCTCATTCTTGAAAAATCTGAATCTTTGGAAGCATTTAAGATTTTCAAAACAAATGTTGAGCTTGAAAAGGGGAAGAAAATCAAGGTAGTTAATTCTGATAGAGGTGGAGAGTATTATGTGTTGGAACCTGTTTCTGGAACCTAACTCTTATACGGAATCGAAAACATTTACAAAACGTGAGCAAACTTATGCTTTCAAAAAGCGTGACCACAAAGCGTGGGCGGAAAATTTTCGAACTTCGGATCAAAAAGCTTAACGGAAACTAAAGGAATCAAAATCTTAAGGAGCCATAGAAAATCAAAAGGCTCGGAAATCATAAAGCGGAATTGAGCTTAAGGTCAAAACTTTGAAATTTCGACATCCGAACATACATACCTTAAAAAAAATTAGCGTTGGAAACTCAAGACACACTTGGTCTACGCAATTCCAAAATGGTATAATTTTTTTTTCATTCTTTATTCAATGCAAAATCAATTCCCAAAAGGGTATTTATCAACCCCTCAACCTCAATTCATTTGATTCTTCACATTCATACATATCCCAAAATTCAACTTTTAACTAAATCTTATTTTTTTTCTTTTCCATAAAAGCTCACACATACAAAACGAAATACCATCAATTCATAAACAATTAGCACTTCAATAATTCAGCTCAATCGTCACAATCCTCGGACCTCTTGTCTGGAGTCCAAACACAATTAATTATATTCATATACAATTTATATACAAATCCATAACTCACCTTTCTATTCTATATACAAATCCATAATTCATTTACATACTCCAAAAGAAATGCATTACCAAACAATAGTGACATTTTCAAGCCACAATACAACATCAATCTCAAAATCCGAAATACACAAGAATACAATAATTCCAAAATCCTTAACAAAAGTCTAAAATCTTATTCTTACAAACATTTAACTTAACCCTACAACATATATACAAACGAACGGAGGTCTTGAC
>JAOSBK010000003.1:22101488-22114163 GCA_027568895.1 Erythroxylum shatona
TAAAATAATCAATGAATTACATATTTCCAATCATATTATACTACAGGGGTATTTTAGTCATTGGCATTATTTTTATGCTCTGTCAGTTGCAACTAAACACATTTCTAGACTTTCTACTCTGTACCTACCCAATACTCTTTTGATATCAACCATCCAATGCAATAAATTAGATGATTAATAACAAAATGGGACATAATACACTGGGTAGGAGTACAGAAGATCTATTCCTCTATATTTAGGGTACAGATTTTCTGTATCTTCCACTCTGTACCTACCCAGTACTCTTTTGATTTCAACCATCCAATGCAATAAATTGGATGGTTGAAAACAAAAGGGGACAGAGAGCATTGGGTAGGAGTACAGAAGATTTGTTCCCCTTTATTTAGGATACAGATCTTCTGTACCCTCTACTTTGTACCTACCCAGTACCCCTTTGTTCTCAACCATCTAATGTAATAAATTGGATGGTTGAGAACAAAAGGAGACAAAGGGCACTGGGTAGGGGGTACAAAAGATTTGTTCCTCTTTATTTAGGGTACAGATCTTCTGTACCATCTACTTTGTACCTACCCAGTACCTATTTGATCTCAACCATCCAATGGAATCCAATGCAATAAATTGGATGGTTGAGAACAAAAGGGGACAGAGGGCACTGGGTAGGGGGTACAGAAGACATGTTCCCCTTTATTTAGGATAAATTGGATGGTTAAGAACAAAAGGGGACAAAGGGCACTGGGTAGGAAGTACAGAAGATATGTTCCCCTTTATTTATGGTGCAGATCTTATGTACTCACTACTCTGTACCTACACAATACCCCTTTGATTTCAACTTTCAAATGCAATAAATTGGATAGTTGAGAACAAAAGCAGACAGAGGGCATTGGGTAGGGGGTACAGAAGATCTGTTCCCCTTTATTTAGATCTATACCCTCTACTCTATACCTACCCAGTACTCATTTGATCTCAATCATCAAATGCAATAAATTGGATGGTTGAGAACAAAAGAGGATAGAGGGCACTGGGTAGGGGGTATTGAAGATCTATTCCCCTTTATTTAGGGTATAGATCTTCTGTACCCTTTACTTTGTACCTACACAGTACCCCTTTGATCTCAACCATCTAATGCAATAAATTGCATAGTTTATAATAAAAGCGGACAGAGGGTACTGGGTAGGGGGTACAGAAGATTTGTACACTAAATAAAGGGGAATAGATCTTCTGTACCATTTACTCTGTATCTACCCAGTATCCCTTTGATCTCAATCATTCGATGCAATAAATTAGATGGTTGAGAACAAAAGAGGACAGAGGGCACTGGGTAGGGGGTACAGAAGATCTGTACCCTAATGAAGGGGAACATATTTTCTGTACCCACTACTCTGTACCTACTTAGTACCCATTTGATCTCAACCATCCAATGCAATAAATTGGATGGTTGAGAATAAAAGGGGACAGATGGCACTGGGTAGGGGTACAGAAGATCTTTCCCCTTTATTTAAGGTACATATCTTCTGTACCCTCTACCCTGTACCTACCCAGTACCCCTTTGACTCAACCATCCAATGCAATAAATTGGATGGTTAAGAACAAAAGGAGACAGAAGGTACTAGGTAAGGGGTACAGAAGATCTGTTCCCCTTTATTTAGGGTACAGATCTTCTGTACCCTCTACTATGTACCTACCCAGTACACCTTTGATCTCAACCTTCCAATGCAATAAATTGGATGGTTGAGAACAAAAGGGGACAAAAGGCACTGGGTAGGAGTACAGAAAATCTGTTCCCCTTTATTTAGGATACAGATCTTTTGTACCATCTACTCTGTACCTAGAACAAAAGGGGACAGAGGGTATTGGGTAGGGCGTATAGAATATCTGTTTCCCTTTATTTAGGGTACAAATCTTCTATACCCTTTACTCTGTACCTACCCAGTACCCCTTTGATCTCAATCATCCAATGCAATAAATTTGATGGTTGAGAATAAAAAGGGACAGAGGGCACAGGGTAGGAGGTACAGAAGATCTATTCCCCTTTATTTAGGGTACAGATCTTCTGTACACTATACTCTATACTTACTTAGTACCCCTTTGATCTCACTTTGATGGTTGAAAACAAAAGGGGACAGAGGGCACTGGGTAGGGGGTACAGAATATCTGCTCCCCTTTATTTATGGCTATGGCCAAAACGAGACGAAGTGCTACTTTCATGCCAAAGTAGTGAAACGTGTAATGAATCATTAATTTAAAGTTAAATAATAATTTATATCTAATTAATATTTAGATATTTTATTTTATTTTTATTGGCGCATATTTTCCTTATGTGTTGATATATATATATATATATATGCTCTTTTTGTAGAGAAAGAGAGAGATAGCATTTGATTATGGATGATTTCGAAGGCAACACAAGTCCTGAGATGTGTTTAAAATTAGTCCCTAACATCGGCTCGGGATAAAGTAAAAAGAAGGGTTTCAATAAATCGACAATATGTAAATATATAAATATCAAAAAACTTAATTTTGTTACCAAAATTTAATAACTATATATAAATGACTCAAGTTATAAATCGAAAAATTCAAAAGGTCTTCAAGTCAAATGATCATGATAGTAATTAACAACGTCTTGCAAATGTCAGTAACAAAAACATCACTAAAAATGGCAATAACAGGAACAAAACAACAACAACAAAATCAAATTGTAAAATACGAATCAGCAACAAAACTACAATAATAAACACAAATAATTATGAAAAACAACTTCTCCATGTATTCCTAAATGCAAAATCATCAATAAGAATATCAATAGTAATTTTGTCTATCATATGTTTCTCAATGCATAAAATAGCCAAACAATTCATCATTTCTTTTGATATTGATGAGCTCGAGTAAGTTTTCATTAATTTCAACTTTGAAAAACTTATCTCAGTTGATACTATAATCAGAGGTACAATCGATAGGATTTGATAAGTAATTGAAACATTTGGATAACAGCTTACAACTTTAACATATTTAAGAATTTAAACTGCTAACATTGACTTATTTGGCACAATCATTTGCAATACATTTAATTCCAAAAAAAGGATCATCTAAATTCATGTTTGACATAATTTTGTGAGAAAATGTAATCATAAAATCAATGCAACATTCTTTTAATTCACTATCCTCCAACAACTTCAACTTTTTTGAATCAAAGAAAAATCCAAAAATACTTTTGAATATCGTTAATAATGGAACAATTGTCACAACCACAACAACTAGAAAGTAACTAACTCTAAAGGACTCCTCAATTGATTTATCATTATCATTTTTGTCAAAAAAAAAAATTCTAATATAACGTCTAGTTAGAAGTGTAGGATCTACATTCATCTCTTGTGCAACACCTTTTAACACATATTATAAACAAACCCTACGTTTCTATATTTCTAAAAAAAATACCATCACACCTTCTAATTGCTTCATGGTAGTGGTGATGCACATAAATTTGGATTGCAATTTTTTACTCTCCATGTTAATATCAAATAAAATATCATAACAAATAACAATAATAACTCAAAACTCAAAACTATTAAGTGTATTGACCAAACTTTTTGCTTTATTCTTTGACCTGGCATCATCACAAAATCTAAATAATTCCACTAAAGCCAAACTTATTGAAAGAGCTTAAAATCTAATAGTTTTAACACTTTTTTATTCAACCCTCCCAACGAGTATTGAACAATGATTTCATAGTTAAGCTCAAAATATGATCAAATAAAATCTTTCACCTTTTAGAAGGACTTAAAAATAATGCATATATGCATTGCACAACTCTAAACAAACGAAACAATTTAAGCACAAAAATGCACCATGTTAGTAAGAGCAAGATTAAAATTGTGAAAAGTGCATGACATATATAATGCTTTCAAATTTAGTTCAAGTAATTACTTTTAAACCCCTTAATGATTTCACTGTTGGCAACACCTATGAAGTACACACATTGCGAACATTGTACTAATTACATGATCAAAAAGGGAAGTTCAAGTTTCAAGTCTTAGGAGGCGCTTGGTTCACAGAGGACAATGAAAATGGGAATGAGAATGAATATAGTGAGGAATGAGAATGTATATAATCATTATAATTAAGATGGTTGGATAAGATGAATGAATGATTACCATTACCATTGATGGTGGTTGGTTTGTTAAAAATGTTAAGAAATAAAAATTTGTTAAAATTGTTTTATATCAAATTTTAAATATATTTTAAATAATTATTGTTAATTTATGCACCCTAATTGTAATGACAAAATATTTAAAATCAAGTATATTGCAATTTTTCCTTTTCAATAGCTATTGAAGAAAAAAATACTCTAGTATTTTCTTCCATCAACATATTATTAGTTACATAATATTCTCAATATATAGTTTAATAATCTAAAATATTGTGCAATTCATCGGTACAACCATAATATCCACCATTATATTGCTATAGTAAAATCAAGTAATATAGTTTAATACAATTTACATTCTTCTGATAATGCAAATGATGTTATATTGTAAGTAATTAATGAATAATATTTTAATTAATTACATTGTAATTAACCATTTAATTAATTAATTACATCTTAATTATATTTTAATTAATTAGATTTTAATTAATTAATTATATTTTAATTAGATCTTGATTAGTCATGCAATTAATTATATTTTAATTAGACTTTAATTAATTAATTATATTTTAATTAATTAATTAGATTTTATCTTGATTAATTAATTAAATTAATTAATTAATTAGATTTTATCTTAATTAATTAAATTAATTAATTAATTAGATTTTATATTTTAATTAAATATATTTTAATTAATTAAAAAATTAAAAAATTTATTGTTGGTAGGAATCAAACTCATTCCTCCCATACATGGAGGGCATGGACTATCACCTAAAACTTAGGTATGAAAAAATTATTCAATCAATCATAATAACCAACCAACCATCACCATTCATTTCATTCCTATTGATTTATTCTCATACCCCTTAACCAAGCACCCCCTTAATAATTATAGAGTGAGGTAATTGTATATGTACATTCCTTGGTGCCTAATACAACTTGGACAAAACTTTCTTTATAATTTCACTCTTGTGGGCCAGAGAGGCACACTTCTATGACATGCCCATATTTCGTGGCTAAAATCAACTATACATGGTGCCATAGTCATTTACCCTAAAAAAGGAGTTCCTTACCCTTTTCCAAAGCTTGATAAAGAAAAAATCATCGTACTAGGTAGTTAAATAAAGTTCTTATTTAATCTTCTATCGTCAGTTCAAGTTAACGAATCACAATTACTTGATTTACACGTGCCCCTCGTGTACTAAAACATCTCATGCATAAATGATGCATCCCACATTCATCTTGGATGGATAGACTAATAACCATTTCATCTTCAACCCTGATTTCTCCCACAAAACGAAATTCTCTTGTTGGATGAGCTTTGAGTGTCATTCGCTTTTACTTAGGTATTGTACTCGTATTAATTACTCGAACGAAAAATGAAAGGTGAAGAGTGATATAAGTAATAAAATGAAGAAGAAACCAAGCAATAGAAATATATCTTTCAACTTGGTGAGTTCTTCAACTACTTTACCTGAGGAGAGTCACCAAGCCTGAGTTGAAGATCCAATTCCCCAGAAGAGTAAGGATTAAGTTTAACATCATATTGAATGATGTGTTTGATTCATCTATTCTTCTTCTTCTGCATTCGATAGACTCTTCAACTCCTCCTATCCATCCGAATTTGATGGACGAGTTTGAAGATTAGGCTTTCAATGATTAGGCCGCCTATGAGCCTGGCCCTGGGTGAGAGCCCTTCTTGTCTTTGCTCAGGGTTGAGCTTGGGTGTAATTTATGTTCCTTCTAATGAATACAAAGCATTTATATATAATATTCACAATATGGTAGGTGTTAGACCCTTGACATCAAAGGACCATTTTTTAAACCATTAGTGAGCCTTGTCGGTATTTAATAAGAGTTAAATATAAGGAAGGCATGTCAAAGGAATGAAGGTGACTTAATTAGGTGGGATCAAGCATGATTCGAGCTTTGACTAGTTTTAATACACTGTGGGGCATTGATCAGCTTGGTTTTGGCGAGTTAGACTTGTCTTGGACGTTCTTGGTTGGATTAAGGATGAATTTGTCCTCAAATGAGAAACCATGGATGAGTGGACTAGACCATGGTCATGCATTAGTCGAACCATGTATGGATTGGCTCAAAAGTTTGCTTTCTTTCGCTTTAGATGAAGAGTCTGTTTGGTTTAACTTTTTGAGGGTTCAAAAGTACTTTTTTTACTGCAAATGCTATTTTTAAGAAAATTGAGTTTTTGACTGTAAAATTCAAAAACCACTTTTTTCATAGAAATGGCTTTTTCAGAAGCTAAAATACAGCTTTTTGAGAAGCTTAAATTTGGAGCTTTTCAAAAAAGTACTTTTTCAGATAGATTTTTTATATCAATTAATGAGCCTATTTTTAATCTCTTTTACCTTTATGATTTACACATAATTCCCATAATATCCACAAACACATCTCCACATTTATTTTGAGATTTATATAATATTATTTGACTTTTTTATATGTTTTAATATTAGTTTTACTTATATTATAATTCATATAAAAGATTTGGTTAAATATGTTTTTATTTATGTTTTATATGGTTTAAAATTATATAATAATCAATATATTGTACTTTGCATATTGTTTAATATATTTTAAATAATATTTATATGCATAAATAATTTTTATTACAAAATAAAGTATAGTTAAACTTAAAAGTGCTTTTTATTTTTATGTTGTCAAACAGTTTATTGTATGAAGCTATTTCAAAAAAGCTATTTTTAAATGACAGTTAAACAGTCAACTAGCTTTTTGGAAAAGTTTTTCTAAAAAAAGCTCTGCTGACAAAAGCTCTACTGATATAAGCTCATCCAAACAGGCACTTAACAACCTTTCTCTGTCACTAGCCGTTTTTACTCTCCCTTCTCACTAGCCCTTTTACCTTTTTACCCTCCCACAAAATAGCCTTTTTGGGCTAGTTTCTCTTCCCGCCAACCTTTGTTTTGTTCCTGCTTCTTTGGCCAACCTACGATCATCGAGAGTTTCCTCCCACCGGCCAAGCCTAGTCAGGTCCGAGAGTAACCAGCATGGAAGTAGTTGAATCTTCTGGCTTGAAGGAAGATTTTTCGGCGTTAGACCCGAGAATCTGTCCTGCAGAAACCTTCAAAAGTAGATTAATCCAAAACATAGGAAGTCGTAAGGAGCAAGCCAGTGATTGAGAATGAAGTGACACCCAATAGAGCTTGGAAGAAAAAAATGGTTCACGCTTCAAACAAGGTAAACTTGAAACACTTCCCTGATGTGATGAGGGATGGTATTATCTGCCCCTAAAAGGAACCTCTTGAAGTAGGAGTGAATGCGTGGTCTTCGGCCCTCATTGGCTTCTTTTGGAACAAGAGCCCGACATTCCTAGTGGTGAATGCTTGGGCTAAAGCCAGATGGAGTCATGAGGGTTTGGAAAGGGTACTACTTAGGGAAGATGGGATGTTCCTTTATAAGTTTGAAAGAGATTGTAATATGTCGGAGATCACAGAATATAGACCCTGGCATATAAGCGATCAGCCTGTAGTTTTGCAATGATGAAGACCAGGATTGGAAATGGACAAAGAGGAGATTAAGACCTTTCTGATGTGGGTACACCTGTATAACTTGCCAATGGAGTTATGGACACCTGAGGAGTTGAGTTACGCAGTTAGCTCCTTACGCAAACCGATGACCATGGATACTACAACAACTAATATGGAAAGAGTTGGCTATACCAAAGTGTGTATTAAGATTTTGAAGGAGGCTTAGTTACTAGATAGTTTGACAGTACTGAGTTTGGATGCCAATAGAGCAATGGCTTAGAAGAGAATTTCGGTGTTTTATCCCTAGAAACCAATCATTAATAAAAAGTGGCAACCGATTGAAAAAGTCTTTCACACGGGGTATCAAAATTAATAAAACATGACAAAACAGAGTTGAGAACAAAAGAAGTAGATACTCAGAGTGGAAATATAGAGGCTAGTAGAGTAGGGGAACAAATTGGGGAGGTTATATGTCAAACAAATACGTCTAACAACCCAGGGATGGAGAATCATTCATCTGGAAAGACCTAGCTACAGTCATCTGGCAAGGAGTGGAGAGGATTAACTGCCTATGAGTGCTAAGGTCCAGAGACAGGTTTGGTGGACGATCTTGAGAGAAGGGGTCCTGAAGATAAGGAGTACCCGATCAAAACGCTAATATAGGTAAGAAAGTACCTTTTGAGTTAGAAGAGCCTGAACTTATTCGAACCATAGTATTAGTAGTTAAGAGAAATGCGGAGAGGAGAAAAGGCAGGAAGAAAAAAAAAGGGGTGATATCCTCGAAATGTCTCTCTTAATATGGAATATGAGGGGGCTGAATGATCCCTCAAAATAATCAGTACTTAAAGAACTCATAAAGGAAAAGAAACCAGTGCTGATTGGTTTACTAAAAACTCAAATAAAAGACTTAAATCTACTAAATATTCAGATTTTTTTAGGGAATCATTAGAGGAGTTTATCCAACCATAGGTCGCATTTTAAGGGGCATATCATATGCGTTTATAATTCTGATTTGATAGAGGTACTAGTTAAAGAGGAGAGTGATCAGATTATTCAAGTTCTTGCAAGATCAAAGGTCTATGTACAATTTTTTTTTGTCTCTGGTATATGCGACCAACTTTGCTTTCCAACGTAACAACTTGTGGAACTATTTACAAAGAATACATTGTTAGAGATATATTATGTGGACTAGTATAATCAAAACATTAATTCCATATGCTAACCACAATCGAATTGCCTAATGTATATTTAATAACCATAATGGGATGGTTAATTTGCTAATTGCATTTGAGGCACATGGTAGTACCCTAATTACTATATGTTGACCCATTAAACTATAATTCATATCATCCATTTCACAATGAGACAATTAGCCCATTCTACCCCTTAGGGTAGAACATGTCATAATATATGACATAAGGTGAGGTTGTTGAGTTAGATATACATTGTGTGTGTATTGGGTGTGAAAGAATAAGGGTCTTCTACCATTAATCTCTCTTGTACAAGGTTTGTGTTTTTCTATTTTTGCTAGGTTTGGAGAAACATAGAGAGGGTTCAAGGCATGCCAAATGTTGGAGGTTTATTTTCTTAATCTTGTAATGCTCTAAATAAAATGTGATCTTGGTTGGTTGATGTGGTTTATCACTGCATTTATTCTAGCACGAAAATCTTACTTAAATTCATTTAAATTCGTTTAAGTAAGGTTCAACCTTTTCACATGATCATAAACTTGTTTTTGGACATTTCATAACTCTCGTAGTGTTTAACTCTCACACTCTTACAAGAAAACTACAAAAATGTTAGAATATTAATGGCAACAATATAAGTACAAAAAACAACAACAAATATTAACCTTTATTACTTCTCTCAAAGTATATAAATGATTGCTCTCTCAATCTTTATGTGAGGAGCAGGCTCAAATGAGCCATTTATAAACATCTTTGGCTTGATAGCCAATTTTGAATCATGGCTAGATCACATCTTACCATTATCAAATATCATCACATTATCCGATTAGATGTCATAGGATGATAAGAATTATCTACATCACAATTAATAAGATAAAAGATAACATCTATCTAGGAATGATCCATCCATATCCTTGAAGATCTCTATAGATGATCCTCCTACATAGTCTTTATCTTTACAGTTGATGTTTATTCATTGTGATCTTAATAATCACATCATCCAAGATCTTCTCATGATCTCTATCTATTGTTGATGAGTCATCTACGCCCAAAGCTTGTCATAGCAGATTGGTTTGATCCAATACTTACCCATGTCAGGTCCATTAGCCACAGTTCGTTCATTTAAGCATACACTAAGTATTTAGTCTATCAAGAATCCAAACTTAGCCAAGTTATCTCGTACAAGATCTAAAAATCAACTAAAAATTGCATTAGGGTTCATCTAATTTGTTAAGTTACCTTAGAAGTCTTGCATGCCACCGTCATGCCTATGATCTAACTAACCTTCCACCCAAGGCCCATTTGCAGCTAGCTGTGAAGTGTCTGTATGTGTTAAAGGGCTAACAAACTACCCCCACCAGATGAATTCAATGCCCTCATTGAACTAGTTTGAAGATAGGCATTCACCTGATCCTCGAACTGCCACAAGGTCGTGCTTTTCTCCACCGTAGCTATTGTGATTGACTTTCCCTTCCACTGGATTAAGAACTTGGTCCTCCAAGTCTTCTTATGTTGCCCTATTGGTCGATAAGTTAATATCTTCTTTACTTAATCCTCAAATATTTTTCTCACAATTGGTGAAGCTCTCTTTATCTCACTCCTATTCAGATTTGATGCATCCTTACAATAAAGTTTGAGAAAAACTGACATGAAAAATAAATGTACCTTTAATCTCTCAGGCAACTTCAATAAGTATGTCATGTTCCTCATTTAACTTAACAGTTTAAACGGTCCATCGTATTTCAACACTAATCCTCGATGTACTTGCTTATTTGAGATCTTCTTCTAAATTTGTGGGGTAAGTTTCAACAGTTCCTTATCTCCCACGTTGACTTTTAATGACCTCCTTCGTAAGCCTACTTGCTTCTTCATCCGTCGAAAAGCTTTTTGAAGACTATCCCTCACCTCATCCAATAACTCTCGTTTCTCCATTGCGAACTTGTACACTGCCAGACACTTATCACCCATCCTTTGTTATGCAATCTTAAGTGGAGTGAGAGGTTAATGTCCCAAGACTATCTCAAAGAGACTCTTCTTCGTAACAAAAGATCTATACAAGTTATAGCAAAATTATACAATATCAAGTAAACTTAACTAATTATGTTGACTTACACTTACATAATGCCTTAAGTACTCCTCCAATAGACCATTGATCATCTCTATTTGTCCATCTATCTGTGGCCGATTTACCGTTGAATACTTTACAACCCATCATGTTAAAAAGAGACATATAGAATCAGCCCATAAATTTGGTATCTCAGTCACTCACAATGTCTTTACGGACTCCAAAGTATGTCACCATATTCTTAGAGAACAACTCTGTCATAATCTCTAAGGGACATGAAATATTGCATATATAGAGAAACGATCTACAATCACTATGATTGTCACCATGTTGTCCACCTTTGGAAACCCTCTAATGAAATCTATCAAAATTGAAATCCACGATCTTTTGGGAATGGATAAGGGTTCTAGCAAATCGACTTCTTTCCTCCTCTCCAACTTATCCAACAGAAGCACAAAACATGTCTTGACATACAACTCGATGTCATTTTCTATCTTTGGCCAATAATAGCAACGAGTTAAGAGCACCATCATCCTCTAATCTTTAGCGTGACCAACTCGTTGTGAGTTATACGTCTCCTTCAACAATTGTTTCCGTAAGCTACCAAAACTTGGCACATACACTTGACTACTCTTAATCATCAACAATCCATCACCATCAATCTAAATCCTACGCACAACACCTTCCTTAACTTGTGAGATTAACTTATAATATGTGTTGTCCAATGGAGCTGTAATTTTGATTTGCTCTAACAGGTTAGACTCCACCCTTGTAATGGCATATAAGGCTATGAACACCTCCTTTTGACTCAAGGCATCTGTCACATTGTTGTACCTCTAGGTTTATTCTCCCATACGAAGTCATATTTAGTAAGAAACTTTTATCATTGGGCTTACTTTGCGGACAACTTCTTTTAGGTCCTAAAAAATGTGTTGGCAACATTATCTATATGTACAACAAACCTAGTCCTCAACAAATATACTCTCCATGTCTCAAGGCAATGCATCACTTCAAGCATCTCCTTTTCATGCATCGAGTATTATTGCTTTGCATTATTAAGCTTTCATCGCTCAAATGTCACAAACCCTCCTATACTAGGACTTCGCCGATGGCTTTGTTTGGTGTATCTATATTACCTCAAATGGAAGATCAAACACAAGCAGCTTCAATATTGGTTTGGTTGAGATCGCGGCTTTAAATATCTTGAATGCCTCCTAACATACATCTGACTAACACCGTTCCTGCTTTTTCTTCAGTAAATCTGTCAATGACATTACTTTCTTCGAGTATCCCACCATAAAAAGTCTATAGTAGTTAGTCAGTCTAAGAAAACTCTGTACCTCTCATATTATTATGGGAATCTATCACTAAACTATTCCTTCACTTTCTTTGAATTTATCTTAACCTAACCCTTACTCACTAAGTGAGCCAAGAATATCATTTTTGACTGTGCAAACTCACACTTCTCTATCTTCACATAAAGCTTGTGTTGCTTTAGCTACTCGAACACTTTCCTTAAGAATTTCACATGGTTTGTCATAGTCATGCTAAACAGCATGATGCCATCAAGATACACCACAACGAACTCATCAAGGAAATCATACAATATGTCGTTCATTAGGTTGCAAAATGTTACCGAGGCACTAGTTATTTTGAATGGTATGACTAAGAACTTGTATGATCTATACTGATTCACATATATTTGAAGTGAATCACACGTTATTACAGTGCTTATAATACGATATATGAATGCACAAGAAGGGGGGGTTGAATTGT
>JAOSBK010000003.1:22130681-22146398 GCA_027568895.1 Erythroxylum shatona
TATGATCCTCCAACATTTTTTTCAAGTTTGATTTTTCACTTAGAAATATTTTTAGGATATCATTTCTCAATGTATTATGAGATATCATCCTAAATTCATTGCTTAAACTCGCAACAAATCTTCTTAAACCGATGTGATCAACCATAGACAAAGGATACTCATGCATTATAATCATATTAACTAACTCCCTTCTCGAGAACTCCTGGCTAAATTTGTAGGTTTGCAATGTTTTTTTCTCATCAAACTTTGTCCTACTTCCAATTAATAATATTTTCTGGCCTCCAACAAGTCTTAAATGTTTCTTTGGACAATACTTGTTCAAATGCTCACGCAGACGTGAAGTCCCGTTCGTACCTTTAGCAGAAAGCTTCCCTTTGCAATGTTTACACTCAGTCTTATCAACACCTTTCACAGTCACCAAATTAAACTCTAGCCACACAAGAGAAATACGCTTCTTGCTTTTAGTTTCACCATGGTCACGAAATTCCATAACTGCAATCTCCTCTTCTTCATGAGGTGGACTAGAGAGATTCTCAACTCCTTCCATCGGTTCCACACTATCACTCACAGTCACGGAATTAGCTGGATTTTTGATAAGCAAACAACATACAATCACGGAACAATCCAATGGAATTAGTTGGATTTAAACAAGTGTAGGTGTTAGCTGGATTTAAACAAGTGTAGGTGGTTGATGACGTTAGAAATAATAAATAGAATTGGATTTACCTCACTCTTCGATGGTAGTCGGTAGATGACGTTGAGTGTAGGAATGCAGAAAGAACTTGTACTTTAAAAATAGACACCAAAGTATTGTAAGACAAGTGTAGTGCTGTCAGGGGATTACCGCTCACACCATGCGTGATGCGACCAACAGGTATAGGCGTATAGCTCGGCAAGTGGGGATTACCTATCACACCGTTCACACAGACGACTGACGAGCTTGTGCGTTGCGAATTGCGAGTTGTGAGTGACGACCTTGTGCGTGCGAGCTGCGAGTTGCGAGTGACGACCTTGTGCGTGTGACGAGCAAATTGTAGCTTGAGACGGCAGCGGCTAGTAACTTGGAGTTGGAACGTTTGAGGTTGACCTGTTGAAGGAACTTGGAAGTTGGAACGTTTACGCCGATTAATTTGAAATTTTTTGTTAGGTTTTGTATCTAATTGATTTATTTCCTTCAGTGATTTCTTAGTAGTTACGTTTCTTTTAATACAGATGGCAAGATGCAAACAATTATATATGTACCAATTAATATTGCTATTTGAAAACGGATCGGGTATGAGTATCCATCAGTTCGGGTTATTACTAGACCCATATCTAAATTCATATCCACATCCATTTTTCAACATCCATTTAAAATCTATTTTTAGCCTCCATATCTATTTTTTTGGATCAGATAGTACGGATATTAATCGGGTTGAAAACACACTCACATCCCCCCTGGCACGAACTCACGTAGCATGTACTGTTAGTACTTGGACCAAATAATAATGCGGTAGAGATCCCGTAAAAATCAATGCGTTGGTGAAGTGTAAATGGTGTGTGCAAAAAACTGGATATTGACCGGGTACAAGCAGACACGACGGCGACACTCATGGAGGTTGTTGTTGAACATTCTTCTTTCAGTGCAAATCCTCGACTCTTCCAGTCTCATAACTCTGCTCCTTCACGTACTCACGACAAGGTTTTGATTCTTGACCTCACTACAAAAGAAATATGCATTCCTTGGCTGTGTCATCCTAGTTCGTCTTTTTAAGGATTGCAATAAAATGAAAAGACTCTATATGGGTTATTGAAGATTTTCTTTTGTTTGAGTGCATGTATTTCTTTCTTTGAATTTGTATGAATCAGGAGGGTGGAAGATGGAAGGCCCTGTTACTAGCATACAAGACACTAGGAGTTGTATTTGGAGGACTGGTAACATCACCACTTTATGTCTATCCATCGATGCCACTCAAGTCTCCAACAGAAGAGGACTATCTGGGTATCTATAGCATCATGTTTTGGACTCTTTCTCTCATTGGGGTTGTCAAGTATGCCTCCATAGCCGTCAACGCTGACGATCAAGGCGAAGGTAAGCGCTTACTAGTCTTGTTCACTTTCTTTATTATCTCTGCCCTTAGCTATATTCCTGGCTCGCTTTTTCCCACATATTTGGTTAGCAGAGGATTGAATGTTGTGAGAATCGATTCATATTTTGTTTACATTTGAGCATCCGATGATTTTCGAACACCATATTGCATTAGTCATTTTATTAAAATTTCTTTTTTTATTTACTTTTTCTGGTCTAATGTTTGTTGTTTTCTGCTATAAATAGCTCCCGACTTCTTCAGTTGCAGTCTAAAGTCAAAGTAAAAATTTGACGGTTTGCTTGACTTAATTATGAGTTTCAAGCATTGGATGGAGGTCTTAATTATGAGTTTCAAGCATTGGATGGAGGTCTCTTATGTAATTAAGATGTTGGGAAGTTATCTTAGTGTAACTTGGTGTTGTTGATTCATACGAATGATAGAAATGGAAGGACGGATGAAGTGCATATTTCATGTTAACAAGGGGACCTGAATTACTGGTTTACAAATGCTCAGGGAGATGCCGACAGAACCCAGTTTTTGAATAGCAAGAGTATGCCTTCAGGCATCAAGCCGTTCGGTTAATCAAAGTGAATATGAAATTTTTTTTTTTTTTTGTAGTGGTTTCTTTTGCTATTTAAAACTAAACTTTATGTGTTGATATTCCTTAAACAAGACAGTGATAACTGATGTAAACCTGAAAGAAGCTCTTTAGCTGTCCAAAAGAAGCTAGATGATTCACTTTTAAAACTATTCAACGTCCCTCTCTCTCCTTCTACTCGAAGAGAGTAAATTTTCTATGTTATAAAGTATTGCATCAAAGTAAACAATTTTGCTTGGCACCAAGGTAATGCTTCTAGTGCTTCGAATAACATCACTGAAAAGTTTATAACGTTTGCCCCTTCTGCTTAGTAAACACCATAAAGCACAGTTATGTCCTATTTTGCCTCCTTGACAACAGCCAATATTTGGATGAGCTTTTACATCTCTGTGTGAAAGATGTATTCGGAATTAAGTCTACCAAGGTTCTTCTTGACACATCTTCTCAATTTTTTTTTAGTTTCTTTTAAGTCTTTACGATGATATTTGATATTGTTGTCACTAGAGATATTTGGTCTCATTTACCAAACTAGAGAAGGATGTAACGGGATCTACTGGCTTGCACTTCAAGAAAAACAGTTTTATTGATATTTTTTGGTAACTTTCTAGATTTATTTGTCTTCAGGGAAATAATATGACACTGTGATGCTGAGAATGATAGAGGTTCAGGTATTGCACGAATAAGCTGTTTCTAAGCTCTAACACCTTAAAAAGTGGTCATCTGTTATCTGATTGTCTGTGGCTGTGCTACTTTTGCACAGATTGTGTAAGATGACTGATGTTATTGGTGGAGTTGTAGACCACAAGATTGTGAAGAGACACATGCTAATGTGTTTAGTGGCAAAGATGGTTATTCATGTAGTGAATTTGATAACTTTATGTTAACATCAGATGGAAATTTGTATATGCCCTTTCAATGATCCCAGAGATAAAATTTGATGCTGTAAAGCAAGGTTATGGTTTAGCTTTTCTCTTTTTGCTGGACCTGCCAAACGTCGGCAATATTACTGTCTCTTCTCATATCAGCATTGCGTTAAGAGAGGACTTTGACTCTCATTACTGATACTGCATAATGCAAAAAAAATCATCTGGTCTCCAGAACAATTTCCAATGGGTTGCATTTTTGTTATCCCTTGTGTATTTTATTATACTTCGTGGCATGATTGTTATCATGTGAATCTATGTTTTTTTTGCAATACACTGTATGATTTTCTTACTATTAGCAATTTTTTTATTTGAGATGTGTATGCAAGACGATGATTCTTTTCCCTTTTGAGTCACCCAAATATTAGCACTGCTGGTGTTGCAATAAACATCAAAGTCTGCTAGAAGTCAGCCCCATGAAACGTTAGTTTTAACTGGTCATTGACTGATTTGTGGCAGGTGGAACGTTTGCGCTGTATTCATTACTCTGCAGGAAGATGAATATTGGAATACTTTCTTCTAGAGCAGAAGAATCTAATTCTAGTTTGTCAAATTCTTTCTTGCATGAAGAGATTCAAAATAAAACTAGGCTGGGAAAATTCTTTGAGAGAAGTATAGTTGCCAGAAGGGTTCTACTTTTCATTGCTATGCTAGGAATGTGTATGCTAATAGGGGACGGTGTACTCACACCAGCTATTTCAGGTTTCTAATAACTAATTTTACTTATCTA
The DNA here is from genome assembly GCA_027568895.1 of Erythroxylum shatona. Classification (NCBI taxonomy): domain Eukaryota; kingdom Viridiplantae; phylum Streptophyta; class Magnoliopsida; order Malpighiales; family Erythroxylaceae; genus Erythroxylum; species Erythroxylum shatona. Next base: position 22,135,002 of record JAOSBK010000003.1, read on the forward strand.
TCTTATAGATTGGGATCTTGTTGATTTGACTTCACTATAATTGTTTCATGACAGTGTTGTCAGCAATGGATGGCTTAAGAGCACCTTTTCCTTCTGTCAGCAAACGTGAGTTGAAAAAGTGTTCTAGCATCAAAGAATGTATAAACCTTGTTAAAATGCAGTGCTGGGTCATAATATGCATAATACAAGTGCATAGCAGGGGAGAAAAGTGGATAATGAGTATTCAAACATGTATTTGGAAACATAATTTGACAGTAAACTATGAAAGTTGATAAAATATCCTTTTGATATAACTTAGTAAGTCCCTTGTTAACAATTTCCTCTTTCAGTTTAAGGATATACTTGTTCTGAGGAGCTTTATAAAATTACAATAACTTCAAACTGGCAGGCAGAGATGTATCTTCGCACATCTCTCTAATCAAGTAGCAATGGGTTCGTAAACAGACGTTAGGTCCAAGAGACAATACAGTGGTTTGACTTGGAGAATTACATAGTATAATGCCAAAACTAGTTTGAATCTAAAAGAAGAGAAAAAGCAAAAATCATTAGAGAGAAGAATTTTGAAGCTGTGCAAGACTTAAAAAATCTTTGACAAGTATCTTTCTGATATTCTCAAGAAGCTAGGTTTATCCCCTAGGAGTGAATTGTCCAACAGTGAGGTGCTAAAATTTCTATTTTTCCTAGATCATCTCAGTTTATCTCTGTCTTATTTTACTTATTGTGGCATTTCAGGTTTGGTTGAAGCTCTGTCTGCAATTGTTCTAGTTTTCCTTTTTCTGCTTCAAAAGTTTGGCACCTCCAAAGTGAGTTTTCTCTTTTCACCCATTATGGCTGCATGGACTTTATCTACTCCACTTGTAGGGATTTATAGCATTATACGAAACTACCCTGGCATATTCAAGGCCTTATCACCCCACTATATTTTAACATTCTTTTGGAGAAATGGCAAGGAAGGTTGGCTGCTGCTAGGGGGAACTATCCTCTGCATTACAGGTTAGCTGTTTGCTTTGTATTATTTAATGTAGTTTCTTGCTTCCCATTTCTTTTAGTTTTGAAGTACTGTTATGGATATCAGCATTCATAATTGCTGGTTAAAGTTTTATTCAAGCTGTATGTTGTATATTCTAAAGGGTCTGAATGTTGGTCATGTAGCTTTACGACCTTTAAATGATGCAACTCTTCATAATGTAGGCATATTTGATTTTCTTTATGAAATCCGTCTACTTCAGAGTTATATGTTGATTTAGGTGGAATTCTGTCTCAGTAAGGCCCAAAATGACAATCAGAATGAAGAGTTCAGATGCATGTTGTATGCCTGCCAAGATTCCTATTTATGCAAAATTTTTCGCTAACATAAGTGAGTGATTGTTCCATAAATTAGGTTCTGAAGCAATGTTTGCAGACCTTGGTCATTTTAACAAAAGCTCTATTCAGGTATTACCTAATTCCTTTTGCAGATCTTTGGCTTCCAGCTTCATGTATGGAAGGCCTATCTCATGTAATAATTTTGTTGCAGATCGCTTTTCTGTTCACTATATATCCATCACTGGTTCTGACTTATGCTGGGCAAACAGCATACCTCATCAGGAATCCTGGTGATCATGATGATGGATTTTACAAGTTTTTACCTAGACCAATATATTGGCCTATCTTTGTCATAGCCACACTGGCTGCAATTGTTGCAAGCCAGTCACTGGTATCAGCCACATTTTCTGTCATCAAGCAATCTGTAGTACTGGATTATTTCCCTCGTGTTAAGGTGGTACATACTTCCTCCAGCAAAGAAGGGGAAGTCTACTCCCCTGAGGTTAATTACATCCTGATGATTGTGTGTGTTGGAGTGATAGTTATCTTTGGGGATGGAAAGGATATTGGAAATGCATTTGGTACAAACACTGAACCTCTCATTTTACTTTGATTGCATTAGGTTTCCAATTAATTTCTTTTCTTTGGATTGGGCCACAAAATCCTTCAAACCATTGCTAGTGTAGTCAGTAGTTTTTCGTGCACAATTCCCACCAAACAAATGTTTGCCAGCAGACTAGAGGCCCATATGTAGATGAATGTAATGGGTATCTTTTAAACTTTCAGAAAAACTTTTTAAAACTTATTTAAGTACATAACATGGGACTGTTTCAATATTCTTGCATCTGATATTTTTATATCTACACAACCTTACCTTACAAATTTATGAAAATCTTACTTTCAGGTGTTGTTGTTAGTCTAGTAATGCTTATCACGACAATACTCCTGACGTTGGTGATGATAATGATATGGAGAACTTCAACATTCCTGGTTGTACTTTACTTCATCGTATTTTTTACAATGGAAGGAGTTTATGTCAGTGCAGTTCTAACCAAGATACAGGAGGGTGGATGGATTCCATTTGCAATTTCGTTCATTCTTGCTTTCATTATGTTTGGCTGGTTTTATGGAAGGCAGAGAAAGATAGAGTATGAGCTGGCTCACAAGATAGACTTGGGAAGGCTTAAAATGCTATTATCTGAACCAGGGGTTCAAAGAGTTCCCGGGCTATGTTTCTTTTACACTCATATTCAAGATGGCTTGACACCTATCCTTGGACATTACATTAAAAACATGAAATCGCTACACAAAGTTACCATTTTTACCACACTTAGGTACTTGTTAGTTCCAAAGGTTGCTCCACATGAGAGGATTTTGATCAACAAGCTGGGCATCAAAGGAGTGTATGGGTGTGTGATTCGATATGGCTATGCAGATTCTCTAAATCTTGACGGAGCTGACTTTGTAAATCAAGTTACAAATAGCTTGAGGATGCACATTCAGAACTCCTCAGGGAATAATTCTGAAGAGATTGAGGAGGAAATTTTTGCCTTTGAAGAGGCAAAACTGGCTGGTGTGATCCACATTAGAGGGAAAACGAGGTTTTACATAGGCCGCAATTGTAGCTGGTTTGACAGAAAGATGCTTGCTTTTTATGAAGCCATACATAGCAATTGTAGGTCAGGAATTCCAGCTTTGGGACTCGGGGTGCCACCTCGACAACGGATTGAGGTGGGCATGCTTTATGAGGCTTGATTTTAGCATGTCTATAATCTTTTGTTTTTGTTCTGATGCAGAATTTGATCATTAATCACATTACTAAAATTTATTTTTTATTTTCCAAAATTTAATTTAGATTCAAAAAAAATATAATATTATAAAATCTTTAATTTAAATTTTAAATTATCGTACAAGAGTGGCTTACGATCAATGTCCTCTCTGTCTAATAGTTTAAGGGGACGCTTGGTTCACAAAGAGCAATGATAATGAGAATGAGAATAAATTTAGTGAGAAATGAGAATGAATATAATTATGATGGTTAGTTAAGATGAAAGAATAATTACCATTACCATTGATGGTGATTGGTTTGTTAAAAATGTTGAGACATAAAAATTTGTTAAAATTTTGTTTTATATCAAAATTTAAATATATTTTAATTGATTTTTTTTTAATTTATGCACTCTGTTTATAATGACATAATGTTTACAATTAAGCATATTGCGGTTTTTTCTTTTCAATAGTTCTTGAAAAAAATATTTTAGTATTTTCTTGCATTAACATATCGTTAGTTACATAATATTCTCAAATTATAATTTAATCATCTAAAATATTATGCAATTCATTAACACAACCATAATATTTACTATTCTATTGCTATAGTAAAATCAAGTAATATAGTTTAATATAATTTACATTCCTCTAATAATGTAAATGATGTTATATTTTAAGTAATTAATAAATAATATTTTAATTAATTACAATATAATTAACTAATTAATTAATTACACCTTAATTACATCTTAATTAATTATAGTTTAATTAATTAGTTAAATTTTATCTTGATTAATAATTTTAATTAACTAATTAATTATATTTAAATTAATTAATTATATTTATCTTAATTAATTAATTAAATTAATTAAATATATTTTATATTTTAATTAATTATATTTTAATTAAAAAATTAAAAATATTAGTAGTGGTAGGAATCAAAACCATTCTTCCCATATATGGAGAGTATGGACTATTACCTAAAACTTGGGTATAAAAAATTATTCAATTAATCATAATAAATAACCAATCATTACTATTCGTTCATTTCTCATTGATTTATTCTCATATCCCTTAACTAAGCATCCCCTAAATTTTGTTTGTTTGTATCGCTAGATGGTATCAAGAATCTTCTCTGTGAAGTTGGACAAATTTTGTCTCCTTTTGCTATTTCTAAATTCGTAACGACTAGGTGAGAAGTTGTTGCAAACATAAAAACTAAAAAGAGGATAGTTCCTAAGATAATGGAAAGGTAGTCAATTGGATCCAATGTCTCTTCTACTTGCCATGTAATGCATTTGAAAAATGTTAAACCGAATCGTTAACCTACAAAGTTCAATTTTTTAAATGAAAAATTAAATAATTTTCCATTGAATTGATAACCAAAAGAATTTACACCAAGGTACGTCACATTACAAAATTCGCCATCAATTAATATATTACATTATATTATACCAATGAAGAAGAGAGTCGCGACAACATTTGGTAGCCATAAGTGTGAAGAATAAAACCACAACTACATATACTATAAGCAATAGCCAATGCAGCTCGAGATTCGATCTCAACCGCTGAGGACTAATTATGAAACTTTTTCATATTTTGATTTCCTGAAAACTAAAATCTCTTTAATTCTATAAAATGATTAATAATTAAATCATAATAAAGCATGAATCCTAAGTCATATCTTATTTCAAAGCTTGATTATATTCTTGTTGTATCCCTTGAACTATTTTCGAAATTTTAATTCATCTCAACCATCGTAGCCGCACAAGTGTCTAGTCTCCAACGATGTCCACATAATAGGTTGAGAGAACTTTGTAACTCTTACAGAGAGATTGAAGTAAGAAGTGCTAGTTCCATTAGAACTTAAGCATATTTATAATAAGTTTTGGGCATTCCAATTATTTAATTGAAATTAAAATCTAATTTCTAATTAAATATCAATTATGCCCAAATAAGATCTGATATCTCATATTGATTCTTATTTATTAAGTATCTCATATTTAATCATAAAGTTTCTCAAACTTTACAATCAAATCCAACTTAATTAAAATATCTTTGTTCTCTTCAATCCTTCTTTATGTGAGGCTTATTAGGTTCCCAAATATGCTGCTTCCTTCACACCCTGATGAGATGTAGAACATTCATTCTCCTTCCTACCTTTGCTCCTCCGGTTGAAGCTCTCTCTCTCTCTTCTTCATTTCCACCCTTGTCCATCTGTAAATTCGCCTTTCTCTGTCCTTCATCCTCCTTCTTGCACCTCCTTCAATCCAGGGGTAGTGCTATCTTTCCTTCACAAACCCTTTTCGTGCTCTCTTCACATTACTATTTTTAGACCGACACTTTTCTGCTCTAACCCCTGCACTATAACCACCTTACCTAAATTAGGCTTCTTCCCCATAATGTCAAACCTCACACCTCCCAACCTTGCTGATTTTCCACTTTACCCTCATGCATTTCACCATCCTCCTCTATTGAATCGCCCCCAGATCCGCCACAAGCTAATATAAACCCAAACATTGATTCCCCTTCATCCTCATCCTCTATTAAGGCCTTTGCTATTCCTTGCTCCCAATATTTGGAGGCAAGCACCCACCTTAGTTACAAACCCAAACTCGTCATAATAGCTTACCAGAACAATGGGGAAACCAGGAGAACCTTGAAACAGGTTGTAGGGGAAAGCTCTGAATCCTCTCTTTTCTACAGTCCCTTGGTGGAAGTTGATGGTGGTCCCAAGTTTTGACATCTTGCAGGAGGGTGCAAAAACTTGGGAAGCAGAAATAATTGGCTTCTTCATAGATAACGCCCACCTTTTCTTATAATACAAGCTTAGGTTCAAAGAAACTGGAAAGGAAGAGGCATACAAAAGGTAATGTTAACAAAAAATGACAACATCATTACTACCTTTAACATAAAATTAAAGCCTCCAAAAGTGACAGAAGAAGGGCCATGACACATCTCACATCTTCCATTATTTCTCTAGAATTAGCAGTCTGGTATGGAACTAGAAAAAAATTAAAGTTAAGAACATACCTCTTTGGGTGAACATCCATAATATTCCACTAGAATATTGGACCACTAAGGGCCTAAGCTTGTTAGGTAGCTACTTGGGAAAACCAATATGCATAGATGAGAATAGAACATTGAGGAAAAGGTTGGTTATGCTAGATTATATGTGAGCATGGATATTTCAAAGGAGATGAAAGATTATATTCTCATTCTAAGGTTGGCAAATGGAAATTCACTAAAGGAGGATAAAGTCATGGTTACTTATCATTGGAAACTTTCCCTACAAGTTCAGGGCAAAACATGGAATCCTATAGGGAAAGTTTTTATTAGGGGAGATTATGGTGAATTGATGGGGCTAGATAAGAAGAGGGGAAGGTAGAAACTGATGAACTTGAACTGCAAAAAAGGATAACGATGGATCAGGGATTGGATATTCAAATAGTTAGTAATCAACCCTATGACTAAAAGGGATCAAATTGAACATAATGTAGAGGATCAACAGCATATACGGTTGGTAATAGGGAATATGATAACACAACATATGATGGAGGGAAGGGCAGAAATTGATAATTATATTACAAATAAAAGAGAATTGCATAATGGAAATCCCCTAGGAGTTCAGTAACAAACAACCACCCAAGTGCCACAACAATAAGATCTTAAGCATTAGGTAGAAAATCAGGACGAAAAGTTGGAACAAGCACAAACTAGAAAAAGCAATCAGAGTAATAAGAAAGGCTCAAAAGGTAAAATTATTACTATACAACCGTTCCATTTTGGAATGTTAGAGGAATAAATAACCCTTCGAAGCTGAATGCCTTGAAGGAGTTTGTCTGACATGAGAAGCCTAAATTATTTTGTCATTTAGAAACAAAAATCAGACTTGTAAACCTGAATAAATTAGATTGTTTTAGGAGTCAATAGTAGATAAAATCCAATCATCATCACCATTGGTACGGAATAATCATCATAGTCTACGATGAGGATTTTATACAGGTGGAGGTTTTGGAAGCAAGTGAGCAATTTATACATACAAAAATGACTTTCAAAATGGAGCATACTTTAGTGTTGGCTACCTTTGTCTATGGTCATAATACTGCATTTTAAAGAATGGACTTATGGAATTCTATGAAAAGACTAAAAAGAATAGTTAGTAGCCTATAGATCATAAGTGGCGATTTCAACTCTATTATTTATCAATTTGAAGCCGAAGGGAATTGTAATTTGCTCAACTATAATACCGACTTGCTTAATTGCACCAAAGATGTGAAAATTTCCACCTTAAAATATGAGGTCATATATTTACTTGGAGCAACAAACAGAGCTCTAATTGGCTCATCAGAAAGAAATTGGATAGAGCTTTGATGAATGTGGAGTGGCTAACAACCTTTCCAAATAGTAAAGCCATGTTTTTAAACCTAGGGTTCTCGGACCATACCCTAATCAAGGTGGACAACTTCTTCATAAAGGTTTATTTGAAACACCTTTTTCAGGTTTAACAATTTCCCAATCAATGTGCAAGGTTTCCAAAAAGCTGTCAGCAAGAGTTTGGAGTTAGAAGTAATTGGTACTAAACAATTTATCTGTTTGCAAAAAATAAAGGCTATAAAGTAGGAATTGAAGAAAGGAAATGGAAGTAAGGGTTAGAGAGTAGTCCAAGAGTTAGAATCTGTTAGGCATTGACTCTCAGTAATACAAAAATCTCTAGCTGATAATCCTACACATGAGATTATTGCGAAGGAGGAGAAGGAAGCCTTGAATTTTTATATACAAGCAGTTGATAACCACTGCTCATTATTAAGACATAGGTCTAGAGTCAACTGGATTAGGAGAGGCGACATATGCTGTAGCACCCCACTCCCGCAAGATGCGTACCTGACATCCTGAGGGATATTCAAACCCGTGCCCCGCGAGGGTGGCGTACTAGAACACTCAATTGGTTAAAAACTCAATATAAATTTTTTTTGAAACATCAACATAAGCAAAAATCAATATTCAAACCAAGCCCATTTTATTTCATAACATTTCCATTTATAACATTACAACCATGACACAAATCATCAAAATTTCACTTTCCACTTGAGCCCATTGCAAAGGTAAAACACTTATAAACATGATATCATTACACTTCAAAATCATTTACTAACATTTCCAATTTGGAAAGTTGGTACATAACAAAATTATTTACATACTATTGATACAATCATTACTGAAAACACAATCTGATATATAAACAAGAATAAGAATGTAGACGCGAACTGATCCCGACCCCTATCCTGTACTCGTATGTTGTAGGTATATTCCCATTTTTCTAACGGGGTATTCTTCTGATCCTAAAAAATATTTGCAAATTTTTGGAGAGTTTTGCGAACTCAGTGAGTGAACATCATCGATTGCTCACTCAGTCACATAACACATAATTCACATTCACATCATTTCACATTTCACATTTCACATTCAATACAAGTTAATTATTCATATTATGCATATGCAGTGCACATGAAACTCACTTTCTATTTGTTATTTTGTTGTGACTGAGTGCCTAAACTGTCATTTAAAGGACTCATTGGTAACTGTCCCTTATCCGCTTGGGGGATATAAGGCTCATTAATAACTGTCCCTTATCTGCTTGGGGGATACAGGGCTCATTGATAACTGTCCCTTATCCACTTGGGGGATACAGGGCTCATTAGACATTGAGCCTGAGGCTCTGAATCACTTTTGAGCTCGAGGCTTTTTTCACATGTTGAGCTTTAAGCTCTGATCGGTGACTACTCTGGTCACAACTGCCATTATATTTCATGCATTCATGAAATGAAATGCATCAATTGCACTTGCATATTCTTATTCATTCACATTCACATATCATCGGACCTTAGTTCGGCATTCAACATTAAAGTTGAGAATCACACTTTCATTCATATGCAAATGCATATTCAAAAACACACTTGTCATCGGACCATGGTCTGGCATTTAACAATCATATTATGCACACTTATTTCATCTCATTCACATACAATGAACGCTTCAATATTTCTTTCATACAACACATTCATCGAACCTCCTGTTTAAAAATCAACACAGTCAAACACTTTCACGTAATCAATTAGAAATCAATCAATATCAAAAAGTCAAACAAAGCAAACAGTGGAATGAGACCATCTGGGTCTACTCACAGTACGCTCCAGATTAGTACTAGCTTCAAGATCTGGAAATATTTGAATGCAGACGTTCATCCTGCACATCAAAATTATGCAATACACACAATGCACACTTATTAATAATTGCACAATTATAAGTATTCATTTATGCACAAGTGTGTATATGGAATATGTATAATGCATGTTTATGACAATCCTTGGTATCTTTCCTTTAATTTCATTAAAAAATCATTCCCATATCAAATCTCATCTAAGTAAATTTATACTTAGGTTTACGTCTCACTAAAACTATTAAAATCACATTTCATTTCTCATTGAATCACTTCAGATTTTTCCATGACACACTTTTGGTCTACTATTCACATTCAATCAGAAAGTGAAACTGATAAAATTTGGTCATACTCTCTTCCATAAATGTGTTCCTCTATGTCTTATGTTTCTATTGACACCAAAATCACTCAATTTGGCCCAGTAATGTGAAAGTTATACTCGAAATATTTTTGGACTACTTTTATTCAGAGACAGCACCCTATACTCAAATTTCACCCAGAAATTAAAACTCTTAAAGTCCGATTCAGAATTTTATTTCTTCATATGATTTGTATCCCTATGTCTTCATTTTACTTCAAAAAAATCAGTCCATTTGGATAACTACAGAAGAAGATATGCTCAAAATAGTGAAACATGTTTAGTGTAGAAAAAGTTCGTCGCGGCGAACTCCTCCAAAAAGGAATTCTCACGAAAATTTTACAAGTTCGCCACGGTGAAACCCAGAATTCTCCGTGACAAACTTTACCCGAACGAAATCCTCAATAATATCTTTCAAGCTCGCCGCGGCGAAAATACACAAACGCAAAACTAGTTTTTCAACAACTTCAGTTCATATTTTTCCCATTCATAACTTATACTAATATCACCTTTTCTACTTCATTTACTCCTCATTCTTAACTCTATTTCTACTCAATATCATCTACAAACAATTCATAATATATATTTGACCATTAACCAAAAACAGAACCTATATGTTTAACCATTTAGAAACAATTTTTTGCACTCATCATTCTAGCTTCAATTTAACCATACCCATGATATTTAAGGCAAAACTTACTTGATTTAGCTTCAAAATTCTTCAAATCACCGTGAACACTAGCTCCTCCAACATACACACGATCATCAACTTCCAAAGGTGGAAAAGGTTGGGTCTTTTAGCAATAAGAAGGAGACCATAACTCTTGAAGAAGCAAGGTGAAATAGTTGAACAAACATCAACATGATGAGGGTAAGAGTGAGGTGTCATGAGTGGGGAAGAGATCACTTGAAGAAGATGAAGAAAAGAAGAAGAAGATGGAGAAATGGAGCATGTCTCATAAAAGACAAGTGAAAGACCATAATTATGGGTCTTTCACTTAAGAATTTCGAAGGTTAAACAAGTGGTGTGGCAAGTGACACTTGCCACATGTCACTCTTTCAAGACCCCCTTCGTGGTCTTTTAATCTACTAGTCCATTTTGTCTCCAATTTCTTATCCAATTGACTCCAAATTTTCAATGGCTCTTATTAATAAATCCCAATGTCACATATCAAAATTTCCTTTGCCATGTGACAATAAATTCTAATACCATTTATCATTTGTTTTGCTAATAGGCATTTTTCCTAGTCTAAGAATTATTCCAATTCTTTTCAGAAAATTTCTCCAAAAACTCCAAAAATTCTAAATCAAGAATTCTAATCTCCAAATCAAATTTTCAATACAATCAAACCACAATTTTCAATAAAATCACATTTACAAACAATTATACCCGGAAATGTCAATGAATGCATGTACAGTCATTTTGATATGTGCAAAAATTTACTATTCACATATATGTGCATATCATGAAATGCATGAGCATAAAATGTTGGGACCCAATTTTGGAACCAGACCCGAGCCGAAAAAAGATAGAAAACAGAATCAAACGGAAAGCCGAAAGCGAAAACGAAGGAAATCTAACGCGGAAAGCCAAGAGCGGTATCGGAATCCAAAAAACAAAATGCGAAAGTGAAAGGAAACGAGAACTCGAAATCACAAAGTAGACAGAAACCAAAGGAAATCGAATTGGCTCGGAATCAAAGCAAACAAACGGTTCAATCGAACTGAAACAAATTTCCGACAT
>JAOSBK010000003.1:22168153-22178196 GCA_027568895.1 Erythroxylum shatona
TTGATGGTGGAAAAACTAGGGTTGGAGTGCTTGAAACACCCTAGGCCGTATAGACTACAATGGCTGAATGACATGGGAGAAATCAAGGTAAATAAATAAGTCCTTGTATCTTTCTCCATTGGAAAGTATTCTGATCAAGTACTTTGTGATGTTGTACGTATGCATGTTAGTCATTTATTGCTCGGTCGACCTTGGCAATATGATAGAAGAGTGTTACATGATGGTTTTAAGAATAAGTATTCATTTACTATGGGAGATCATAAATTTGTTCTTGCTCCATTGGCACCAAAAGAGGTATATGAAGACCAAATGCAATTAAAAAAGAATATGGAGGCAATGCAACAAAGAAAGGACGAAAAACTTCAAGAAAAGGATGATAATACAAAAATTGAGGATAAGGTTGAGAACCTTGCAAAAGGGGAGCAGAAATTTAAATCAAAAGAAAAGAGAGAAAGTGAAGCCGAGAGTGAGAGAAGAAAAGTGGGGAAAGAGACCTCAAAAGAAATTCAATCAAAAGGCCTAAATGAGAGAGAGGGTAAAAAGAAACAAATCTTCTATGCAAATATGAGAGATGTAAGGGTTGCTTGTGTAGAAAGGAGATGTTTGTTTGTACTTTTGTACAAGCAAGCTTATTTTAATGAATCTAACCTTGACCCTTGTTTGCCTAGTAGTGTTGTTTCTCTTTTGCAGGAGTATGGAGATGTTTTCTCTGAGGAGTTGCCTAAGGAGTTGCCGTCCATTAGCGGAATAAAACATCAGATTGACTTCATGCCTGGGGCGCAGATTCCAAATAGACCTGCTTATAGGGCTAATCCTGAAGAAACTAAGGGACTCTAAAAGAAAGTGGAAGAATTGCTACAAAAGGGACACATCAGGGAGAGTCTTAGTCTTTGTGTCGTGCCAGTGATATTGGTTCGAAAGAAGGATGGGAGTTGGTGCATGTGTGTGGATTGCAGAGCTGTTAACAAGATAACGATAAAGTATCGCCATCCTATACCTAGATTGGATGATATGATTGATGAATTGCATGGTGTAAGTGTGTTTACCAAAATTGATCTTATGAGTGGTTACTATCAGATTAGAATGAAAATTGGTGATGAATGAAAAACTGCTTTTAAAACAAAACATGGTTTATATGAGTGGCTTGTGATGCCTTTTGGCTTAACTAATGCTCCTAGTACATTTATGCGTTTGATGAATCATGTTTTGAGGTCATTTATTGGTAAGTTTGTTGTGGTATATTTTGATGACATATTGATCTATAGCAAAAGCAATGATGAGCATATTGAGCATCTTAGGCTTGTGTTAGATGCACTTAGGGCAGAAAAGTTGTATGATAAGTTAAAGAAGTGTACATTTTGCATGGATCGTGTCATATTTCTTGATTATGTTGTTTCTTCTAATGGAATTGAGGTGGACCAAGAAAAGGTCAAGGCAATTAGTGAGTGGCCGAGACATACAAGTGTTACTCGGGTAAGATCTTTTCATGGACTTGCTAGTTTCTATAGGAGGTTTATGAAAGATTTTAGTTTTATTTCCATTGACTGAGATTGTTAAAAAGGAGGTAGGATTTAAGTGGGGAGAGGCACAGGAAATTACTTTTAACACTTTGAAAGAAAAACTTTGTTCTACACCTATTTTGAGTTTACCTGATTTTTTTCTACATTTGAGATTGAATGTGATGCCTCTGGGATAGGTATTGGTGCTATTTTGTTGCAGGGAAGGCGTCCCATTGCCTATTTTTATGAGAAGTTGAATGGTGCTCAATTGAAGTATTCCACTTATGATAAGGAGTTGTATGCATTGGTAAGAGCTCTACAAACTTGGCAACATTATCTATAGCCAAAGGAATTCGTGATTCAGACTGGTCATGAGAGTTTGAAGCATCTTAAGGGCTATGGTAAGTTGAATAAAAGACATGCTAAGTGGCTAGAGTTCATAGAGACATTCCCATATGTTGTGAAATACAAGCAACGTAAAGAAAATGTGATTGTTGATGCATTGTTTAAGAGATGGGCAACAAACGGCCGAATTGGTTAAGACAATACATGAGAAAGCTAGGCAGCACATTGAGGAAAAGAATAAGAAGTATGCTCAAAGAGCCAATCAAGGGTGCAGGGTGATGAAGTTTGAGCCTGAAGATTGGGTTTGGGTGCACTTCAGGAAGGAGAGATTTCCTAAACAAAGGAAGTATAAGCTCGATCCTAGCGGCGATGGTCCTTTTCAAGTGCTTGAACGCATCAATGACAACACCTATAGGGTGGATTTTCCAGGTGAGTATGGTGTTAGTGCTACTTTTAATGTTTCTGATCTATCTCCCTTTGATAATGTAGGTCTTGATTCAAGGATGAATCCTTTTGAGGAGGGAGGAAATGATGCAACTCACCAAGGCAATGGAGACTTGAGGATGCCAATGGGTCCAATTACAAGGTCTCGCTCCAACAAGCTCAAAGAACAATTTCAGATTTATGCATAAGCTTTTGTTTCACAAAAACATCAAGAAGTTTTGTAGATCAAGCTTAGGGAAGAGCTTAAGAAGACGCCTATGTGTGTGTGCACATTGGAGGCATTAAACCAAGAGAGCTAACACTTAGCCAATTTTCACAAGCAAAAGTCTAATCAATGGGCTTGGGATTATTTTATCTTATAAAGGGCGTGTGGACTTCTTTTAGGCTTTGTCATAGGCTGACTTGCATTAAGTATGCATGTGCTTCATTAAAAAAGTCATATGCATGTTTTATTTTAAGGAACCAAGCTTGTGGGCTAAGTTTAAAAGCCCAATTCACCCCCACTTAAGTTAGTCTCCTATTTTTGTTGTTGCCTTATCCTATCTAGACTAAGACTAGTCAATTTTAATTAGTTTTGAAGCCCAAATCCATGTGGGATTTGTTTTTGGGCAGATTTGTTTCAAAAAAGCCTTTTTGATATTTTGGGCTTTCTTTAGGGTTTTTTAGGTTATCTTTGTTAGGGTTTGTATTGCACAAGGATATTTAAACCCTTACTTTAGGCATGAACACGAGATTAGACGTGAATAGAATTAGAAAGCATTCTTCAAAAGAGAATTCAGATTCTTTTACGTTAAGGATTGATTCAATTTATCAAGTAAATTCTAACTTGTGGCATTAATTCAATTTCTATAATCTTTATACTCTTTGTTACCAATTCCTTGATGTTTTGGGGGTGAAGCGTCTTATTAGATTGATTGAATTTAGGTTTGGGAACAATCATTGAAACGGAGGTGATCTAGATATTGATTCTAGGTTGTTGCAGTATCACTCATGCTTCACAATGTTGTTGTGACACCCCACTCCCGCAAGACTCGAACCCGACATCGATGGATGATATCTGAGTTTGTGCCCCGCGAGGGTGACGTGCTAGAACACTCAATCAGTCAAAACTCGTTATATTTTTTTAAAACAATGCACACTTTTGCGAAAATCATTATTCACATAGGGCTCACTTTCATTCATAAACATTTTCAATCCATACCATACAATCAATAAAATTTCACCTTCCACTTGGGCCCATTACAAAGGTAAAACACGTATAACATGATCGCATTACACTTCAAAATCATTCACTAGCATTTCCAAAAGTTTGGAAAGTTGTTACAGAATAGAATTATTTAATACAAAACACTTCCAATTTCAACGGTTAGTACATTCCATACTATTCAAATACATAAGATACAAAAATTTGTGGAATATGCAATTCAGTACAAAAATAAAGAAATACAATGCAGACGTCAACTGATCCCGACCTCTATCCCTTACTTGTATGCTGTAGGTATACTCCCATTTTTCCAACGGAGTATTCTTTCGATCCTGAAAAATATTTACAAATTTTGGGTGAGTTTTGCGAACTCAATGAGTGACCATCATCGATGGCTCACCAAGTCACATAACACATAATTCACATTCTCATCATTTCACATTTCAAAGTTAAAAGCAATTTAATCATTCATATTATGCATATGTAGTGCACATGAGACTCACTTTCCATTTATTACTTTGTTGTGACCGAGTGCCTAAACTGTCCCATATAGGGCTCATTAATAACTATCTCATATAGGGCTCATTGATAACTGTCCCATATAGGGCTCTAGGCTCTTTTCTCACATGTTGAGCTTTAAGCTCTGATTGATGGCTACTCTGGTCACAACTGCCATTATATTTGATGCATTCATGAAATGGAATGCATCAATTACATTTGCCTATTCCCATTCACTCACATTCACATATCATCGAACCTTAGTCCAGCATTCAACATTAAAGTTGAGAATCACACTTTTATTTATATGCAAATGCACATTCAAAGACATTTGTCATCAGACAGTGGTCCGACATTTAACAATCATATTATGCACACTTATTTATCTCATTCACATACAAGTAGCACTTCAATATCCCAATCAATATCACATCATTGGACCTTCTATCCGAAAATCAACACAATCATTCATATTCATGTGAGCATTCAGTAGCCAATCAACACAAAATTGCAAACAAAACAAACAATGAAATGAGGCCATCTAGGTCTACTCACTGTACACTCCATATTAGCACTAGCTTCAAGATCTGGAAACATTTGAATGTAGACATTCATCCTGCACATCAAAATTATGCAATACACACGATGCACACTCATTAATAATTGCCCAATTATAAGCATTCCCATATGTACAAGTGTGTATATAAAGTATGTACAATGCATGCTTATGACAATCCCGGGTATTTATCCATCCATTTTATCACTAAGTCATTCTCATATCAAAACTCATCTAAGTACAATTTATACTTAGGTTTACACCTCACTAAAACCATTAAAATCGCATTTCATTTCTCATTGAATCCCTTCAGATTTTTTTCCATGACACGCTTTCGATCTACTATTCACGTTCAATCAGAAAGTGAAACTGATACAATTTGGTCATAATCTCTTTTAGAATGTGTTCCTCTATGTCTTATGTTTCTATTGATACCAAAATCACTCAATTTGACTCAGTAATGTGAAAGTGATACTCGAAATATTTTCGAACTACTTTTATTCAAAGACAGCACCCTATACTCAACTTTCACCCAGAAATTGAAACCCTTAGAGTTCGATTCATAATTTTTATTTCTTCATATGATTTGTATCCCTATGTCTCTAGTTTATGCCAAATCAAAAATCAGTCCATTTGGATAACTATAGAAGAAGATATTCCCAAAATAGTGAAACATGTTCAGTACAGAAAAAGTTCGCCGCGGCGAACTCCTCTAGAGAGGAATTCCCACGAAAATTTCACAAATTTGTTGCGGCGAACTTTACTCGATAGAAATCCTCACTAAAATCCTTCAAGTTCACCATGACGAACTTCCAAAAGTTTGCTGCGGTGAAAATGCACAGACGCAAATCCAGTTTTCAACAACTTCAGTTCACATTTTTCCCATTCACAACTTATACTATTACCACCTTTTCTACTTCATTTACTCCTCATTCTTAACTCCATTTCAACTCAATAACATTCACAAATCAATTCTTAATCCATTAAAGATCATTCACAATTAAAAACACAAAACATTTACCTATGCATTTCATCATTCATGCTCATCATACATAAAACACCATCATATGCCATTTAACCTCTAACAATCATCACAATTGCTTCAATTAACCAAACCCATAATATTTAGCAAGCTACTTACTTGATTTAGCTCCTAACTCTTCAAAACAGCACTAACGCTATCTCCACCAACAACCCACGATCATCATCTTCCAAAGGTGGTAGAGGTAAGTTTTTAGTGACAAATGGAAGAGACAACAAGATGGAAGCAGAAATTGATAGATGGGAGTGCTAGGTTCAACCTTGATGGAGGTGAGAGTGAGTGAAGAAATGAAAATGGAGAAGAAGAAGAAGAGAATCCACGAAGGAGAAGAAGAAAACAAAACAAAACAAAACACTTAATGACCTTTTAACTTAAAAGCATCGTGAGAGATAACAAAGGGGGTTTTTAAAATTTAAGGATTAGAGGACTTAAGGCATTGTTTGGCAAGTGACATATGTCACTTGCCACATGTCTAATTCTTATAACTTTAATCCAATTTCTATTCTAATTGTCTCCCAAATTTTCAATGGCACTAATGAATAAATCCTAAAGTCACTTATCAAAATTTATTTTGCCATTGGACAGTAAATTTTACTATCATTTATCAATTATTTTGCCAATTGGTATTTTCCCTAGTCCAAGAATTATCCCAATTCTTTTCAAAAAATTTCCTCAAAAACTCCAAAAATTCTAAGTCAAGAATTCTAATCTCCAAATCAAATTTTCAATATAATCAAACCACAATGTCCAAATAAAATCACATTTACAAACAATTATACCCGACAATTATCAATGAATGCATGTATAATCATTTTCATGTGTGCAAAATTTACTATTCACACATATGTGCATATCATGAGATGCATGAGCATGAAAAGTGTTTCTTAATTTTGCTGTAATCTCTCACATTTACAATTTTAGCCTTAATATGGGTAACAGGATGCTACATATGCACTAGGTTTTTCTTCAATACCTTTAAGGCTAGGAGAAATGTCAATAAAATTACTTCGATAAAAACGGATTTAGGGCTAATCTTATATAAGCAAGCTAAAATTGCTTAAGATGTCTTGAAACACTTCCAAAAGATCCTACGATCTAAGGTTGCTAGCACTTGTAGTTCATACCTCAGGATGTTTATTTCTGCTAAAATTCCTGAAGATAAAGCGGATCTTTTAATCAAGCAGGTCACAGATTAAGAGATAGAGGCATTGGTACTTAAAATCAACGACTCAAAGGCTCCTCAAAATGATCAATAAGACTTCCTTGTGTTTGATCCCAAAAACTCATATCACTACTACATGGAGTGATTTCAGACCTATCTTATGCACTAACCTTAGTTGAAAGATTGTTGCTAAAATACTGGCTAACAGATTGAAATCTATACTACACTACATAATCAGTAAGAACCAAAGAGCATTCTTAAGCAGGTGAAATATTAGGGACAACATCCTAATTTTGTAGGAACTTCTGAAAGGGTACACAAAAGAAAAATCCCCTTAGAATTGCACTTTAAAAGTTGATCTCTAGAAAGTTTTTGATAGTGTCAGTTGGGCTTTTTTACTGCAGACTATAGAAGTTATGAGTTTCCCTCAGATTTTTATCAATTGGATAAAAGAGTGTATTTTTATGGTTTCTTTTAGGATTATGATCAATGGGAGTCCTCATGTAGGTTTTTAACCTTATGCTGAAATATAAGATCTCTTTGACTCTAGACTTCAAAATACTTTACAAAGATTTAAAGAGATGTCAAGATTGAGCATCAATTTTCAAAAAAGCTTCATCTTATCAAAGAGTGTTACACACCTAACTAATGTTATATCTCTTATCACTGTAATGGGTAATCAAGAGCCTTCTATCACTTATTTGGGCATCCTTACCTCTTCGAGAAGACTCCAATTTAGAGAATGCCTCCCCCTTATTGAAAGGATACAAAGGAAATTAGATTCACAAACAAACAACACGTTATCCTATAGTGGCAAACTTCAACTCCTGAAATCTATTGTTATGTTTATAAATACATATTGGTGTTCTCACATTTTTCTTTCCAATGGGCTGATCAAAACTGTGGAAAAAAAAAGATGAAACAAATCCTATAGAGTAAGGGGAAAGGAGAAAGAGGGATTGCTAAGGTCAGCCGGACTCAAATATGTCAATCTAAAACAACTAGAGGACTGGGACTGGAGTCAATTGGCAGAAGCAACAAATGCTTATTGTTCAAAAGGTTGTGGAGAATTTTAAGTGAAAAGGAATCATTATGGGTTAATAGGTGCATACCTATATATTAAGGGGTGGAAGTCTATAGGAAATCAAACCTAAAGACAACTTTTCATAGTTCTTTAACCAAATTCTTAGATTAGGGGAGGGGGGAGTTTACTTTCAGATAACTTGTAGGATAGGGATAAGAGATAAAATTTCTTTATGTTGTGACAATTGGACAGCTCAGGGTGCTCTAATTCACCATCCGACTGCTAAGGATACTCTAGATAGATTTTAAAAAAAAGCTAAAGTCCAAGAATTAATGGAAAATGGCAACTAGGATCTTACCTAAGAGGATATCATATCTCTTTCGATACCATGGTATCAATACAATGGAGGAGAGGATATATATCTGTGGAATGGACTAGTAGTAATGGACATAACAAAGAGTCAAGCAAAAAAACTAAAGTATGGGATAAACCTAATAGTTGGATAGGGTAAATTGATCTGGAGTAACATTATCAAGCCTAATGCTAGCTTCTTGAGCTGGTTAGCCATGAAGGATAGACTAAGCACTATGACTATATTAAAATTTCTCTCCTCCTCTAAAAGTTGTATCCTTTGCAACCAAGATGAAGAGGATAGATACCATCTATTTTTCAGATGTGAATTTTTTAATAGAGTATGGCGGTAGATCTCCTCTTTATGTACACTTAATTGTTATCAAAGCAATCTGAATGGCATTATTCAAGAGATACTACTGAACCATGCACCCAAACATGACAAGGATGTTTATATGGTAGCTATTACAACATGTATTCAGGAGATCTGGAGGGAGAGGAATAACAGAAGATTTGTGGAAAGGGACAGAGGCATACTTGCCCTCACAGAAATCATCTCTAATAATATCAAAGAACAACTAGTCATAAACTAGATGGAGAAAAAATGAAGCATGAGACTAGCTATTTCTTTGATACTCTAATGAGAACCCAAGAATACCTAGTACTTAGAGAAGTAAACCTATACAACCTAATCTAGCCAGATACCACACTTATAACATTTCTGCAGGAATCAAAAGTTGGATTCTTACCTTATGGGGTCCCTCCTCCATGAGGCCTTTACACCTGATTCTTCGTGGGTGTTGAAGACATGCAGTTGGGAGAAGCGAGACAATCATCAGAGCTCAAATACATAGGATGACCCTTCGAGTATCCCTAATTAGGAAAAATGAGTAAAGACGAAAAGATAAGATGAAGTAACTAAGCTCAAACTAGAAATGTCTTACCTCTTTAATCATTTGGAGAAGCTAAAGATGAAGACCATTGAGCCCTAATTTGGAAACTTCTAGAGAAACTTTAGAGGGGTTATTTTTAGTTAACTTATTTTAGGAAGACCCGAGTCTTTGCTTAAAGTTGCTTGCCATACGGGGACGTTCTTTAGCTTACATTGTCATTTTTTATCTTTGTTTTGTTATGCTGTTAGTAGGATAATGTTGTACTAAACTCTGTTTCTTTTTCTAATTTATTTTAATTTTTAAAAAAACCTAAATCATATTTATGATTAGATAAATTAAACTCTTTTGTTTTATCTTTAATTCTCCAATTAAAAAATTTATATCTATAGATCAAGATTGACATATAGCAACACATCATGATGAACCAAATATTTAAAAATGTCGAAATAGTTTTGACTAATTTTTTCGTGCATGATTTTTTTGGTATCATTCAATCATTTCATCATACAATGTTCTAGTTAGACATAAAACATAGAATTAATGTTTACTTTATTTTAAGTTCATTCATATTAGTTCTCCTCTATTAGTTATCAATTCAATTAATGATATTTGTAAACTATTTAAAAAACGTCATTCTCCCTTAGCCAATGATTTTCCGAGTCAATACTAATCAAGAACAACATAATGTTCTCTCTCATTACTTTAGGGTAATGTATCCTATCTTGATCACCTATGTAACATCCCATTACTTGTGGGAGGGTTAGAATAGTAAATGTGAGTGATCTATGAGAGGCTTAAAAGCGCTTCTTTATGCTGATGCATAGTATGCCATACATACATATGAACAGTGAATGAATTTGCACATGAAAATAATTGTACATGCATTCGTGAATAATTTCGGGTATAATTAGATTGTAAAAAGGATAGTTGTATTATGAATAGGAGAGCTAAATGGAGTATTGAGAAAGATATATATATATATATATATATATAATAGGGAACAAGAAATTAAAAGAAGCTTTGGA
>JAOSBK010000003.1:22180762-22196745 GCA_027568895.1 Erythroxylum shatona
CAGGACTCAGAAGAATACCCCGTTAGGCAAACGGGAGTATCCCTATAGTATACAAGTAAAAGATAAAGGTCGGGACCAGTTCGCATCCGCATTGTACCTTTTCCTTTTTTATTGAATTGTATAATTTCTTAAATTTTTGTATCAAATAACGTATTCAAAAACTTTTGCACTATGTGTATACAAATGTATTTATGTTGAAATTGTAATGAGCCCTAGTGAAAAGTGAATTTCGATGAGCTGTGTGTTGATTATTTTGCTATGATTGAAAATGTTTATGAAATAAAGTGGGCCCGATTTGGTTATGAATTTCCACATTTTATGTTTGTGGTTTTTAAAAAAATCTGTACTAAAATTTGAGTGATTGAGTGCTCTAACATGCCTCCCTCGCGGAGCACGGACTCGGATATTGCCTAAGATGTCGAGTTCGGGTTTTGCGGGAGTGGGGTGCTACAATAACTGCCAGGTCATTGCTAACCTGGTAGAAAACTAATGACATCATATAACCTTCAATTTTTCCATTATTATAGGGTTATATTTAAATGTTTTCTAAATGTTAGAGTCTTATTTGTACTTTCTGAAACCTTAGAGTTAAATTTGTCGATTGATGTAAAACTTAGGGTCAAAATTATCCTTTTTATTAATCAATTTTATGATTTCTCATCCTCAATCATGATTTACTTTAATTAATCAAAAATTTTAATATTTTTAAATATTAAAAATTAATTAAATCTTTTAAATACTCTTTTTAAATTTGTCTTAAAAATAATAGCGAAATATGTGTAATATAAACATAACATGTGAAGCAATCAAATAATATTGACATGAGAATTACAAATTTTAAATTCCATACAAACTAATTAAATATAATCTAAATTTATAATTTATTATAGTTAAGAATGACATAACTCAATCATGACTCAAAATTTTTTAATTAAACTCAAAACATAATCAAATAAAAAATTTTAAACTCAAATTTGATCAAATTAAAATTTAGGTAGTTTAAATCTTGACAAAAATCCTAAATCTTTAATCAATTTTGGGTAAGTTTTGCGAACTCAGTGAGTAACCATCCTCGATGGCTCACTCAATCATATAACTCATACAGTTCACATATTCACATCATTTCATTAATAATCATATTGAGTCACATATAATTCACATTCTCTTGAAATATATCTCACATTCAAAAAATCAATCAAACTATTCAAAACATACAAATCAAATGCACGTGTAATGCTTATGAGACTCACTTTCAATTTGTTATTGTTGTGACCGAGTACCTATAACTGTCCCATATCTATTGTAGATACTGGGCTCATTAATAACTGTCCTGTATTCGTTGGGGATACCGGGCTCATTTTATATAGTGAGCCTTTGGCTCTTATACACTTTCTGAGCTTTAAGTTCTTTTTCATAATCTGAGCTTTCAGCTCTTTTTTGGTGGCTACTTCGATTACAATAAACTTTATTTTTCATGCATTGATGAAGTGAAATGCACCACATTCACATCTTTTCAATCAGTTACTTTGTTCACTTTACAAATATCATCGGACTTTAGTCCGGCATTCAATATTACATTGAGAATCACTTTTTCATCTACATGCATATTCACATTTCTCTTCGGAACTCGGTTTGGCATTTAACAATCAAGTTAAGGAATCACATATTTTGTCCAATTCACATTCAAGTATCACTTTAACATCCTATCCAAGTATCAAAAGTCTTGGACCTTCAATGTCCGGAAATCAGTACAATCATAATCACATTCATTAGTAATTCAATACCAAATTTAAACATAACAAATAGTAAGTAAAACCATATAGGTCAACTCACAATATGCTCCAGATTAGCAATTGCTTCCGAGATTTGGAAATGTCTAAATGTGGATGCTTATCCTGCACATCAAAATTATGCAATACACACTTTGTACACACATTATTAATTGCATAATTATAAGTATTTCTTTATGCACAAATGTGTATACGGAGTATATACAATGCATGCTCGATGACAATCCCTGGTATCTCTCCATTATTCTCATCACAAAATCAATCCAATATCAAAACTAACTTAAGTATCATTTGTACGTATGGTTTATACCTTAAATAAACACTTTGAATCTAATTTCATAACCTAATGAATCATTTCATATTTTTCCAAAAATTGACTTTTGGGTCTATTGTTTTTGATCATTTAGACAATGCAAATGAAGTAATTTGAGAACACTTTCTTCTATAAAATTGTTCTCCTATCTCTTAAGTTTATAATTACACTAAGATCATTTAATTTGGTTTAGTATTTTGAAAGTTGTACTCCAAATAATCTGGACTGTTCTTAAACTATAATAACACCTTGTATTCAACTTCAAGTAAACAACTTGAGTTCTTATAGGCATAATTGAAATTCGATTTCAATTTCTTCATACAATTTGTAGCCTCATGTCTCTAGTTTACTCTAAATCAATAATCATCTCATTTTTATAACTAAATAACAAGTTATGCCTAAAACACCGAAGCATGTTTAGTGAAAATACTCCAGTTATCATTTTCCGAAACTCCTCATCAATTCCATTCCAAATTCATCAATCAACCTCTCCAGAATGATTTCAGATGGTTATAATTTTAGGTGGAGATGAATATCAATGTGTTACGAGTCTAATGGTTTAAGTCCCATGTCATTTGGAGGTCAGGAGAAGAAGTTATGGCCATAAGATCAAAGGATGTTTGCATCCGTTAACTTTCGTTGTACCTTCATTATGCACGATTGTGGTTGTGCACGATCGTGAGATCCCTTGTGACCCTTAAGAGCCATGATCATGCTTGTGCACGATCCTGAGATCCCCTCTTTTTCAAACTTCATTTTGGCTCTTTTGAAAATAGATCTTCGGGTCAATGTTGCATGGAAATGTTGACAAGGAAAATGAAGGATTTTGGCAAAACACTCTTCTAAATAGTTGTTCCTTCATGGCTTAAGTTTCAAATGAGAATAAGTTCATGCAATTTGGTTTGATATTCTGAAATTTTTACTAAAAACACTACAGATTGTTCCAAACAGAATCAAGAAACTCAACTTTGAGCTAAAGTTTGAAACTTTTAAAGATAGAATTCAATTTCGATTTCTTCATGAAAAATATAGTCATTTGTCTCTAGTTTAATTTAAACTTAAAATCATCCCATTTAGATATCTACAAATCAATATATGGCTAAAATATAGATGCATATTCAGTGGAAACACTGCATTTGTATATGTCCAGCACAATTCAACAATATTCATCTCTAACTCTAAATCATCTATACATCAATTTATGAATCATTAACCATCATACACGTAAAAGCCAGACATCAATGTATTCATTTTTTTACCCATATTCCAGCATACATAAATCACCATTTTATGTCCATTTAACCTCTAACTATCATCAAATATGCTTCCTTCAACAAATTAAGAAAAGTTCATGCTTATACTTACTTGTTTGGCTTCATTTCTTCAAATCACCAAGAAACCCTAGCTCCTCCACATACATGATCGTCATTGTTGAAGGAGGAATAATTTGGGTCTTTTATCAACAAGAGGAGGATAGCAAGGTATTGAAGTGACTAGTATAAGATTACGATCAAAAATCACTTGGTGGAGGGCAGTAGGAGTTTCATATAAGGAGAGAAGAGTAAGGAAGATGAAAATGTGTTTAGTGAAAATGAAAGACAACGAAGTTGTTTTTCAAATGGACAATTAGGTGGGTTTTAAAAACTTTGTCATGACACCTTCCACTCAAATGGTTTATGTTAATTAACACTTATTTGCTTGGTCCATTTGTCTCCAATTCTAATCCAAATTTCTCCTAATTTTTAATGACACTTGACATTAAACCTTAATGCCATTTATAAAAATTTCCATTTTCATTTGACATTTATTTCTATCACTATTTATCAATTTACTTACCACTTGGCATTTTTCTAGTCCAGGAGTACCCAACATTTTTCAAAAATTTATCCTAAAATTCACCAAACTTCTAAATCAACAGTTTATACACTCTGATTCGATTTTCAATACAAATAAACAATAATTCTCAATAATATCACATTTCGGAAAATGTCAAATGAGTGCATGTACGATCATTTTATTGTGCAAAAATTCAAATTCACGTTTATGTATGCTAACATTATGCATGAACATGAAATACATTTTTCTTAGTCTCTCATTGCTATTTTCTCAATTACAAAAATCTAGGGTTCTAACCCTTAGTGTGGGAACGGGATGTTACATTGATTTTATAAAATGGGAGTTTATCGTTGAAGTTTCTTAAAGCTTTAGGATTTTTAAATGAGTTTACAACCTAGATTCATCAATGTGTATCCACTACCTCCTTCAACATTCTCATCAATGGTGAACCAATTAAAGCATTATAAGGTGCAAGGGGCCAAAGATAAGTACTCCGGTTATTTGCTTAACTGCTCAGTATTTGCATTAAGCCTTTATTAAAATTAGCCAAGAAAAAGCATCAACTTTGCTAATAAATTCTATTATCACTCTAAATATAAAGATCTTCAATTCTTTAATCTCAATTTTATTGATGATATCCTTATATTTTAAAGAGTAAGGCTAGACTCGAAAAGGTCTTACTTGAGTCTCTAAACACCTTCCAATCTTAATTTAGGATTAGCATTAATAAAAGGAAAATCATAATCTTATTTTTAATAAGATCAAAATGATCTATATCTAATGTCTCTAGAATTTTAGGGTTCCAACTATCAAAACCTCCCTTTAGTTACTTAGGAGTCCTTCCCTTTAGTTACTTATATGTTCCTCCCTATTAAGTTCACTAAGACATTGAAAGAATTCTAAAGAATTACCTATGGAGTGGAAGTTTGACTAATAATAACAAAGCCAAAGTTAAATGGATGGACCCATGCAAGCTTAAAAACCATAGTGGTTTAGTTATCAACCAAAACTCACACTTCAGGGACTATGTTTCACTTACTCAAGTTAAGAGAAATTTTAGCTCTTAATAAAAAAATGGGAAATGGTGAAAAAATGTGGTTTTTATATGATTTATTAAACCTTTTACACCTTCTGTATAAAATTCCAAATGTTTCCAACTTGACGCATTGCATCCCTACTTCTTCTTACATGAAGATGTTCATTAACAACATCAGATAAGTTTGGCCTCATCACTATCTAAGTAGTTGCTCCATCATTTTTAACATTATGCCCCTTATCATCCCAATTCATCAACAGTTGGTAAGAACATTTGGTTGAACTATAAATCAAGCACAATCACCAAATAGTCATATATGAACTTTTTGAATAGTCATAACCTAAAGCACCTTGGCATAATCTTATATAAAACCCTATAAACAACCTTAAAGCTTCCATTATTCTCTATCTTGTAATTAAGGATAGACTAAGCACTAATTCTAGGCTCTATTTTGGCTCTTTCAACAAACTTGCACTGTCTAGACTAGTATGTAGCTTGAAGTCACAACTCACTTGTTCTTAAACTATTGATTTGTCAAATACACTTGGAACTTGATCCTATAATTTTGTAAGTTTTAGTGCATAGCCTCTAGTTGGGAACAAACCATAGCTTAGAAATGCTCAACCAAGCTCACTTGTCTTAAAGAGTTAATCAAAACAACACTTAATGGCCTTGTCTATGCAATCTGGAAGGAGAGAAAGAACAAACTCTTCTTAGATACAAATAAAGATTCTAACTTCTTTTGTAAGGAGGGTCTTATCTTGGATAGGGAAGTACCTTTTACCCAAAATTAACACCTCAAAAATCAAGTATGAACTTGTAGAAAGTTGGAATATTTATTCCTCAAAGTTTAAGTATTCTTTACGAAAGACAGAAGCAATCTCTTCTAGTTAGATTCTTGTTCTCTTTTAGATACCTATTGTGTTTTGAAACTTTAGAGCTTTTAGTGGTAGTTAATGCTCTATTGCATGTATAGAGAGTACCTCAATACCTAATCATGTGGAGAATAAAGGGAAATAAAAGATTGCTAATTGTTTCATAGTATCCATATCAATAAGACTCGTACCTCAACTTTAGATATTCATAATTTTCATGGATACTTAGGACTCTTCAAGCTTGCATTACATGATCTCCTTCGTCCTCACAACCAACTTTAACTTTTAAGGATCCCAAACTTCATAGACTAGAGTATCAGGCATTTTATTTCTTTCATTTGGTCTTTGTTTTCAACTTTTATATAAGATATGCTTTGTTAGCTTAGAACCAAATATATGTAGTTACATGTAGGTCCATTCATTGGTCTACTTTATTTTTGAAAGAAAAAAAGATAATTTCCTGTTTAATCTTGTTCTAGCATTTTCTTTTAGTGAGATTATCTTGGCAATAAGTATATTCTTTCTTTAAGTTGCTCGAGATCTTGTACCTCATCTTTTCAACTTTCTAATTTTATTTATTTTCAGTTTTCAAGAAAAAAGAAATAAATAAGGGTTAAGTTGCAATTGAGGAGATATTGAAATGGAGAAAACAAGAAGTAAAGGGCTGCTGTGATAAAGCAGAAAGCCAACACGCTGGTTCAAGGAAGATGAGACGATGGAGAGACTAGGGAATCAAATGGGTCAAAGTGTTGAACAAAGCTGTCAGGAATCTCACGTCAGACAACTATGAGAGCATTCAATAATTTATAGTAGTGTACAAATCTCCCCCTCTTGAGCTAGCTTTTGGGAGTGAGTTAGGCACTTCTAACATGGTATCAGAGCTAATTTGTCTCGATAGTTTGAGGCGGTGCCAGGTTATGTCCCTTTGCCTAATATGTCTATCAGATGTCTAGTCTTGCTCTGGACTGAGGGAGATGTGTCAGGAATCCCATATCGGACAACTATGAGAGTACTCAACAATTTATAATAATGTGCAAACCTCCCTCTCATAAGCTAGCTTTTGGGGGTGAGTTAGGCACTTCTAACAAAAGTAGCAAACATCATAATCGATTTAATCAAGAATTAAATAAAATGTATCGTTTTGTAAACTATTAAACGTCCACCATGCAAAGAGACAAGTTACTTCTTAAGGTATCCAGAGATTTACTTTCCTTTTTGTTTATTTCTTTCATTTTCTACTTGATTTGTTGCGTGAGTGTTAAAAGTATTAATTTTATCAATGGTAATAAAGGAAAAAAGGAAGTCAGCCATAAACTTAATGACCCGATCATCTGTTTTTATTGTTTTATTATATAAAAATCTATTTACTTAATAAATAACATTCACAAAAATTAGTCAGTTAAAGAGAGACACATTAATTTTATGAATAGATGATCTTATGTTCAGGATTAGATCTTTTGTTTCGATTATAATATTTCTATTATATTTTATTATATTTTATCTTTTCGATTATGATGTTTTTATTAAATTTTATTAAATTTTATCTATATATTTATACAAATTTTACATAAATATATAAATAAATTTTAATATAAAAAAAAAAGTAGATTTGATTTTCTTACACCTGCCCGATCAACTTTCTTCTTCATTTCAGAAAACCATGCACTCAAGCGTTGAACGGAGTGAGCTGAGCCTGACGATACATGTATTTCAAATACACTTTTTATTTTCTTATATTACGTGACTTAGCCGTTAAATTTAACGGCCACGTTAAGCAAAGATTCCATTGCCGTCACATTAAATGCCATCTGCTTGTTCAATTCTTCTTTTCGTGTGGAAACACAGAATACGCGCCTGAGTTACCTTATCTGCTAAAGATTCGTACTTTGGAAGGTATCATGGGTTCGGTGGAAGAACATAACTCGCTTTTGGAAGATGGTCTGATCGAACAGGTTCCTTCATAATCTCTTTTTTTTCTCTACATAATCTTTAT
Organism: Erythroxylum shatona; assembly: GCA_027568895.1. Classification (NCBI taxonomy): domain Eukaryota; kingdom Viridiplantae; phylum Streptophyta; class Magnoliopsida; order Malpighiales; family Erythroxylaceae; genus Erythroxylum; species Erythroxylum shatona. The sequence goes on from JAOSBK010000003.1 coordinate 22,188,606, forward strand.
TCCCTTTCCTTGTATCGTATTTGATTTAATCTGGATGCCATGATTTTCTGATTTTTTTTAATTCCTGTGGATGGGGTGGTGGTGTCGACTATACTAATTTCCACCGATAACGGTTGGTCAGCTAAAAGTGTATTACTTGTTGGTTGGGTCTTTATTAAGTTTGAAGCTTTTGTCATCTGGGATCGATTGAACATGGGTCGTTTCATGCTGGGCAATTAGGTTTTGAAATATTTCTTTTCAACCATGCCAACTCCTTCTCTGCAGATTGCAATTTTGGATCTGGCTCTTCTAGACTATCTACGTTGGTTTATATATTTTTTAGGGTGTATTGTGTTCCTGCCTTAGGTGATCGAGTGTCGTTCTGTCCTTATTTACTAATCATTGAGTTTGAATTCATACACAGTAAACTTTTCTAGTACCATAGCTTGGACTGCTGTTGTGATGCCAAGGCGTTATGCGGTCAATATTAGATTATTTATTTGTAAGTTAAGGTATTGTTGGGTCTGATAGAAACTTTGCAATAATCCACCTTTATTTCTTGGTTGACACTGACTTGTGTGAGGAAATGAATAGGAGAGTGTTTGTTGCTCATTTTTTACAGGCCCTCGCTCGTTTTAATGGTTTGGATAGTCTAGTTTTGCCAACATTTTGTTTCTTTATTTCATGGGAATATGTGATGCAATATTTTGATTTCTTCCTAAAACACAGTGTAGATAGGGATTGAATGCTTTTTACGCATTTGAGGATTTATCAATTCAGCCACTTGAATACTTTTTACTTATTTTAAGTGGTTATAATGTTATCTGTTAACCTTAAACAAGAGAGCAAAAGCCTTCTGGTACAATGTGTAGACTGTATGCATATGCTTCAAGTAATTGCTTCTTACAACTTTTTGATCTTCTGTAAGCCGTAGACCGTACTTGCAAGTTGTCTAGTGAGATGTTAATGTCATCTCATACAGGGTGGATTATGTGATCTTTTAATACGAGTGCAGCCATGCATGAAATGATACCCCCTTTAAGGTTCTTTTCAGAATCAACAATAAGATTTGGATTTTAGTTTTGTCTTTCCGTTACTGAGAACATCACTGTATCATCTGATTGTCCTGGGTTGATGGATTCTGAGCTCATCTTTACTTTTGTCTCTTTAAACATCTTTTTCTGTAATTTGGATTGTACTCTAATTGCTCATGTTTGATGCTGTACTAAATTACATAGGAGGAAAGAAATGGACTATACACAGGAGATGGCTCTGTTGACATTAGTGGGAAGCCTGTGCTTAAGCAGAGAACTGGGAATTGGAGAGCATGCCCTTTTATTCTGGGTGCGTTATTTTGTTTTCCTGACATTAATCTCATGTATTGATCGTCCTTCACCTTTCTGACATTCATCACTTAACTTACACAGGTACTGAGTGTTGTGAGCGTTTGGCTTATTATGGGATTGCCACTAATCTTGTTACCTATCTTACTCACAAGCTGCATGAAGGAAATGTGTCTGCTGCTAGAAATGTGTCTACCTGGGCAGGAACTTGTTACCTTACACCCCTCATTGGAGCCGTCTTAGCAGATGCTTATTGGGGAAGATATTGGACGATAGCTGCTTTCTCTACAATTTACTTCATAGTAATTATTACTGAATCCTCTAACATACTTATTTGCAGTTCGGTTCAATTTCTTGACAATGAGTTCTCTTGGACTTGCTAAACTAAATTTTCTAGTTTATTGCTGAATATGGCCTTGGTGCTCGTACTTTGATTTCTTATTGAGGTTGACTTGTACGTCATCACAATTCTGTGGCTGCTCTTTCATAAAAATGAGAAGAGTGGGTTTGACATATTGTTCGTACAGCTTTTATGAATACACTGATTTACGCCGAAGCATGGCTTCAGGTGATGTGGAATATTTAGGAGACCCTAGGTTACCTATGGTAGTTGTCGAGATGCTGATCAGCTGTAAATAAATTAGAATAAGTTTGAAATCCCTTAAATTAAGGGATTCCATTAGATAGCTTTAGATAACCTTTCAGATTTAATTTCCTATTTTGTCTCTTGTAATTTCCTATATAATGCTGTATACTTCTTATTCAATATATTAGAATATATGAAAATTCTTTCCCACAGTAGTCATATTGGAGTAGAATGAAAAGACATGAAAAGTTCATTTAACATTGCTTCTTTTAGGGTCGACTATATTATTGGTATAGTGGGATAAGAGCAAACTGTTTTAATAAGTGGTCAAACTAGAGCACAAAAAGGCTTTAAGGAGCCTCTAGGATATTAAATGGTCTCAAGGGACACTATTTTCTAATTCCATAAACTTTCTTTGAGTTCTATATTCATTGAAAAAACTTTCTGTGATTGTTACTTTGATCATGGGTAATTGCGAGTGTAATTCCATCTAGAATAGGAAAAAAAAACAACTGAATTCGTTATTGCTTTGTTTCAGCCATCTCTTTATAACTGCAAAGCAATACAATTTATAAGTAATATTCTAATATAAGATATTCATGTAGGATGCCACGAGTAAAATTCTTATTTGAGGATAGAAACATTAAAATTCCAACTGTCTAAAAGCCTAGTTTTTTGGACAAATTTCAGAGTTCTGATTGACAAAGAAGCGCTTTTCTATTTCAGTTGATGGAAACATATAGTTGCTTTCATTGCATGCAGTTATTGTATGTATATGTGTTTTTTTAAGATAGATATCTTAAACCTATAATTTTGTGAAGGGAATGTGTACATTGACCCTCTCAGCATCAGTTCCAGCACTTAGGCCAGCTGAATGTATTGGTTCGCTGTGTCCTCCAGCAGGTGCAGCTCAATATTTGGTATTCTTCCTTGGGCTCTATCTAATTGCCCTAGGGACTGGTGGCATCAAACCATGTGTATCATCCTTTGGGGCTGATCAGTTTGATGATACTGATCCAAGGGAAAGGCGAAAGAAGGGATCATTCTTCAATTGGTTCTACTTTTCTATCAACATTGGTGCTCTTGTATCAAGTAGTTTGTTGGTGTATATTCAAGACAATGCTGGGTGGGGTTTAGGATTTGGAATTCCTGCATTGTTTATGGGCCTTGCCATTATGAGCTTCTTCTCAGGAACACCTCTTTATAGGTTTCAAAGACCTGGAGGGAGCCCTGTTACAAGGATGTGCCAGGTTTTGGTTGCTTCCTTTCATAAGAGAAATCTGGAGGTCCCTCAAGATTGTAGTCTCTTATATGAAACACAAGATAAAAACTCTGCAATTGAAGGAAGCAGGAAACTGGAGCACAGCGATGAACTGAAGTAAGATTCAAATATAATCTCATTATCCAAACAATCTGGTTTAATGTATGCTATGTAAATTTTGTAGCAAAAGAACTGTGTTTTCAAGTGATATATGGGAGGTGTTCCCAATATCCAACAGTCCCATGCAAGGGTGTTTATCAGATTTAAAAGATGTTGAAAAGTGTCACATATGGCTTTCAGGAAATATGCCTTTTGTTGCATTTTTCTCTATTATCAATGATGCTATTCATTTTCTATGTTGTTTTATCATCTCCTTAGCATAGGTTCCCCTGTTAACTTGAAGAGGCAGAGGCCATTTTTACTTTTGTAAATTGGAGACGATAAGATAATTGTGATCTTCTGTTGTGTTCAATATATTCCAATCAAATAACTGAGAAAGTAGCTGGTTTATGTCTCAAAACTAAATTTTCCTCGCATGGAACCAAATAGTAGGAATTATGCAATGTGATGTAACTCACATGTTTTGAACAAATGAAATTAAATCTTTTTCAGGTGCCTTGATAAAGCTGCTGTGCTTTCAGATTCTGAGATCAAAAGTGGGGATTTGTCCAATTCATGGAGGCTTTGTACTGTGACACAGGTGGAAGAACTGAAGATTTTGATCCGTATGTTCCCAATCTGGGCTACAGGTATTGTGTTTTCTGCTGTGTACGCCCAGATATCAACAATGTTTGTGGAACAAGGGATGATGATGGACACAACAATTGGTTCATTCACCATTCCTCCTGCCTCTCTTTCAATGTTCGATGTTATAGGTGTTATTTGCTGGGTGCCAATCTATGATAGGATAATTGTTCCAATCGCAAGAAAGATGACCGGAAAAGAAAGGGGATTTTCAGAGTTGCAACGGATGGGAATCGGTCTATTTATATCAATTTTAGCCATGGCAGTTGCTGCCATAGTAGAGATTAAGCGGCTACAGCTTGCAAAAGAGCTTGGCTTGACTGATAAAGATGTTGCTGTGCCTCTTAGTATCTTATGGCAAATTCCCCAGTACATGTTAGTAGGTGCTGCAGAAGTTTTCACATTCATTGGGCAGCTTGAATTTTTCTACGAGCAGTCTCCAGATGCTATGAGAAGTTTATGCAGTGCGCTGTCGCTATTAACGACTTCTTTGGGTAATTATCTGAGCTCTCTTATCCTGACTGTGGTAACTTATTTGTCGACTGCGGGTGGCAAGGAGGGATGGATACCAAATAACTTGAATGAGGGACATCTGGACTATTATTTCTGGCTTTTAGCTGGACTTAGTTTTGTAAACCTCATGATCTACACTTTCTGTGCCAAAAGATACAAACAAAAGAAGGCCACCTAAGATCTTTCCAAGCATGTGACTCGGAATGTTTGTACATATACAATGCTGCTTCAAGGTTTCACTGAACATTATTTGTTGTGTAATAATGCGAGTGCCTATAATAACTATTAATTTTCCGTCCTCGCTGATTGATTTGGTGAAAGTTCTGTCGTTCCAACAATCAAAATGATAAAATTATGGTGATTTTCAAAGTCTCTGATGTTTCCTTGCTTGTAGGCATACTTTATTCTCGCATAGAATAGAAATATATATGTTGTTTTTTTTCTCTTTAAACACCGTTAAGCAAGCCAAGCCCAGTGGATCATCCAACTAATAGAGGAGCAGAAAATGCTTTTTGCTCGAAGGAAGCAAAGCATGTGTTTGCTATTAGACAACTAAGTTTTAATAGCAAAATTATGCAAGCATTGATGAGTCTTGGCAAATGTTTAATAGTCAGAATGATGGAACAAGACAAAGATTTGCAAGTAGGCAAGGAAAACGAGTATTTTTGATAAGTTAGTATGCATTTGTACACATTGGCGAAAATGTTCAATGAGATGTGAGATTCGAATATGAAATCAAAAGATAGCTTGAGATGGACCTTGAGTTGAAGGTTGGATCACATGCATGATAGAGATGCGCGAGAGTTCTAAAAAATGTGTACTAAGATGTGATAATGTCAAACCAAAAGATAGCTTAAAATAAACCTTGAGTTGAAGGTTTGTTACATCACATGCATGAGGGAGACGTGTGAGAGTTCTAAGAATTTAATGTATCCATAAATAGACCATAACTAATGAACTTGACATAGGCAAGTATTAGACCAAACTAATATGCTATGAAAGACTTTGGACTTGAATGACTCGTGACTAATGGATAAAGATCAAGGAGAGATTATGGATGATGTGATAGATAAAATTATAGTAGATATATATTAGCTCTAAAAGATAAAGATCACATGGGACATTCATTTGAAAATAGTAGAGATCTTCATGGATATGGATGTATCTTTTCTAATTAAATGTAATCTTTTATCTTATTAGTTGTGATGTAGCTAAATCATATCAAATATAGCCCTATTTGGATGAGGGTGTCATCCAATTAGTTAGTGTGATATAATCTAATAAGGATAAATGTGATATAGTTAGTTCAATTCAATTAAGATTCTAAATTGTAAAGTCAGAGATGCCTATAAATAAGCTTATTTAAGTCTTGTCCCAAAATAGAAATAGAGGGAAAGGGAACACATTGAGAAAGAGAATTCCTTTGTATACTTTTAGAGAAGTAAGAAAGATTGGTTTTTACTATAGTTTTTTGTGTATTTATTGTTTCCTATCATTATTTAATGCTTTCTTAATATTATTACTTATGGGTGAGAGTTAAACACTGTAAGGGTCATGAGGTATTCCAGAACAAGGTTTTGTTGGTTTGAGTTTGGCTTAAATGGACATAAGTGAGATTGTCGTGCAAATGAGTAGGCGTGACTTCGATATAACTTTGGTTTCTATTAAAACCTTCGTAACAACTAGTATCAGCCAAAAATCAATATAGCAGGAGGCAACAATTTGAGAGAGCGTGTCAATAGAGTTGAAGTACTCATAGGGCCAATTCCTTAAGCGGAGGAAGTAGTCACTTCCTACTCATCTTAATTCGAGATTTTGGAGGTATATATCCAACAGTTACAACATCAAATAGCGAACATGATGAAGGGCAAGAGGATTCTAGGCTGGAGATCATAGTCCTAAATTGTGCCATTGTAACACAAGATGTTGGGCATGCCAAAACCAAATTGGTGATGGTGTGAGAACCCTAAGTTTTCGATGGCAAATGGAGTGCCGAGGAGCTTAAAATTTTCTTGTGAGACATAAAGCGATACATTGTAGTAGTAAAGTTATCTGACTCTAAGAAGGTGTCGATCATGACTATTTATATGGTGGAGGATGCAAAGTTGTGGTAGAGAATGAGAATCTTCAGCAATATCAGTATAATTAGACCTCTCATTAACTTAAGAGAAAAAAGAAGAAGGAGCTAGTGAAAAATTCCTCCACAAGAAAATTTTATGGCTCGCGAGGGAAGCTTTGAAGAGTCTGAAGTTAGACAGCTCGGTGCTGGAGTATGTGAGAAAATTCACATCTTTAATGTTTGACATGCAGAACATGTCTAAGGAAGACAAGTTGTTTAACTTCATAAGTAACTTGCAAGTTTGGGCACAAATGGAGCTTCGGAGGGAGAATATGAAAGACTACCCAAGTGCGATAGTGATTACAGATGCCTTGGTGGTTTAAATTAGCAATGAGGGCAAGAAGAATGGTGGGACATGAAATGACTAGAAAAGGACAAGGAGAAGGTATGTGAATATTCTCAATGTAAGTCTAAGAAATAAATAAAATGGGATATTGCTTGTTTTATTTATGAATGGTCTTACTTTTTTTGTGAATGCCCAAAACAGAAGGTAGCTGAGAAGCAAATGAATGCCATAGTCACTAAGGATCAAGCCAAAGGAGGTGAAGACTCAATAAAAGAAGTTTACTTTAATAATTATGCGATGTTGGGCATAATGGGCCTTATAAAGGAACATCCGAACGAAAGCAAAGACAAACCCGACGGAGAGGGAAAATGGTATGTTAGAGATGTACTAATGACTAAGGAGTCTTTGAGGTAACTACATTTAGAGGATTGCCTACCGATTATTTTGATGAGGACGTCAAGTTCTTCTAGTGGGGGGTGGTTTGTTAAACCCCTAGATCCTAATAGCGTAATCCTATAGGCATTAGTAAGCCTTGACCAATGTTTGACACTTGGGATGACGGAACAAGGCAAAAACTTACGAGTAGGTAAGGAAAATAGACATTATCAATAAGTTGGCATGCATTAGTGCACACTGGCAAAAATATTCGACAATGTTGGCCCCTGAATTTTTTTTTTCTATTTAAGCATGATTTGTTGAATTTGAGGTCTTGATAGATTAATTGTATGGAACCTTAATTGGCATATTAATGTTTATAAGGTTAAATGACATAGGTGATTTAATTTGAAGTGTTAAAAGGAATAAGATGGTGTAAGGGCATTTTGGGTAGATCACAAATGTTTTTAAAGTCCAAGGCTTTCAAGGAGGGGTGCTTTGGTCCATTTGAGTTAAATTAGAAACAAAAAGGAAAAGAGCATAAGGTGTAGTCGTTTGGTGAGGAGAAGAGACAAAATTGCATGTATAAGGGAAGGCTTTAATGAAACTACGTAGTATTGGGAGAGGAGCTTAGGCTTTTAGGTTAAAACATCAACTTTATTAAGTCATTTTGGAAGCCTACGAATTTTACAAAGGAAAGAGAGCAAGGAGTGGGACTTTCGACCAAGAGGAGAAAAGAAGAAGAAGAAGAAGAAGAAGAGAGAAGAAGAAAGGTTAGGTCTTTGGTCCATCTTGCTTTAGAAAGGAGAAGGAAAGAAAGGAGAGGGAAGGATCAAGCTTCCATTAGAAGGAAAAGGGGATTTTCGTGGGTTTCATCTCTAAGGTAAGAAAATGTGAAATCTTTTGGAGTTTTAGATGGGTTTTGGTTAGAATG
>JAOSBK010000003.1:22205830-22230871 GCA_027568895.1 Erythroxylum shatona
GAATTAATTCGAGTCGGGCCGGATAATCGGGCCGACCCGAATAATGCTCACCCCTAATTGTCTACTAGGCAAATTACAAGCAACACAAAATTCCATTGTCAAAACACACCCATTGGAGTTTGGTCCATTCCTTTTAGGCTTTTCAGGGTGAATCACAAACCCTTTTGCCAAAATGTTCATGCAATCTGGATTTCCACCGCTTGCCACAATGCTCATAATTAGTGGATCCACAGGAGCATAAACAAAGTAAAATCCCAATTTGTCAGTGTAGCTCTCTTGGAAGTACATAATTTCAATTTTTGTAAAGATTGCAAATTAGGTCGATTCTTGTTCATACATGATCTATGTAAAATGGAAAATTTTCTTTTGCTGAACTTACATTGAGGACATAGAGTAGGTTTTAGGTTTAGGGCCTGTTTGGTTTTGTTTCTTTTTTTCGTTTTTTGTAGTGGTTTTCATAAAAAAATAAACAATTCATTAAAACACATTTGGATGAGTATTTTTGACGTTTCTAGTTTCTAAAAATTAAAAAAATGGAACAAGTTTACGTAAACATACGTTTTTGTAAGATTTTAAAACAAATTTTTTTCTCGTAAAAATCACACGTATCGATTTCATTGTCTTTTGTGTTTTTTTCATCCTTGCTTGCATTCAGTACCCTATGCTTGCCTTCACCTTTGAGAAAAGGTTAATAATGGAGGCAATGAAGATGATTTTTTCCTTGATGTATTGATGTTTGTTTTAATGGTGTTCTCCATCGTCCAGAAAGCACCAGCACCAAGTCCAATGTTTTTTCCACATCCCTTAGAGGTTGAAGGTGTGGGTAGTCAAGTTATGCTAATAATTGTACTCATTATTGAGCTTTTTTCAGTTAGCAAACCAATATGACTTCTTTAATTGAGGATCTTTTCCGATAAACCTACCTGGGTATGGTCTAAAGCTATTGCTTCATTTCTTGGTTTTTTTTTTCATTATTCCCTGAATCACATGGTATTCTCCTGTTTTTGCTTTTGCCGTGCCTCCGCTTGAGGCACCTCACCACTGATGCCTCCTTGGTGTCGCCATGACTAGTGACATCTCACGTCATCGTTAGTGTGCATCGTCGCCTCCTCCTACTATCTGCTTCCATGCATGAGTTTCATAAACCCTCTCCAATCTCCAGGTTTCACCATTCAATATTTCACCGCCGTTGATGATTTTCAAACAAACGTAGGCAAGAGACAGATACAAAAACCACAACACAAAAGCACCACAAAAAATGTAAAACCAGCACATGAACAAATTTCCAAAACGCATAATTATATTATAAGATTTTCTAATTTATATAATTTTATTATATTCAATTAATATGTCAATTTCTTTAATTATATAAATATACATATATTTTATTTCTAACTAATTTAAAAATAATATATTATATTAAAAATAATTAACATAAGAGCATAATTAAAAAATAAACTAAATATATTTTTGTTTTTATTTTTTTTAATTACAAACTTGAACCGAACAAGTTTTTATTTTCATTTTATATTAAAAATTTCAACTAAACATGTTTTTATTTTTGAATTAAAAACAAAAACCAAAACTACAGTAAAAAAACAGAAGTAGAATTAAATGATTCCTTAGGTTTAGGTTTAAGGGAACATTAGATTTTAAGTTTTAATTTTAATTTTTTAAAATTAATTTAATACATATTAATTAAGAGGTTGAGCTATTGGTTGATGATTTGTGACCATAAGGGCATAAGTTTAAGTCACGGAAATAACCTCTTTGTAAAAATATAAAAGAAAGGTTGCATATATTATGACTCTCCTTAAATCTCGTAAAGTGGGGAGTCTTATGTACTAAATACATTGATTTTTTTATTTAATATTTAATTACACATTAAACTTTGCATAGTAGTTTATTATACTTGGTATGTTGGCCTAATTTGATACGGGAACATTTTTGAGGTAAACTGTTCAAATTTGATTTTCTTTGAGATTTTTTGTCAAAGGTTAAAGCTTAATTGCCCTTTAACCTTTCACCTAATTTTAGTGGAGTTGAGTTTTTGGGCGGAATATTTTCTTTTCGAGTTTCTGCCCCCGAAACCCTGTACCTATTCCGAAGTCAGGGTTTAGTTTACCAGCTTCACAATAGACTTAACTTGTTCTTAGAAGTGAAGAGGCCATGAACGTTGTGTGTAAAGAAGCGCTTAAACGAATGTATCTATCAGGATCGAGAATGAGAGGTGCTGCTGCCATATCTGTGCTGCTGCAGTCATCATCTTATGCCACTTCTTCTGCCAAAAATCCCAAGCCCACAACAAACCCATCTTCTTCGTCATTATTATCGTCGTCGTCGTCACCATGGCCCAGGCCGAAGGAGATACCGTTTCAGGCAAAGGTGGCTAATTCTGTGAACCTTATTGGTTATTTGAACATGCCTGTTCAGTTTCAAGCTTCATCCGACGGAAAGGACTGGGCTGCCACTGTCCTCACCCTAGACCAACCTTCTTCTGTTTCTCCCCATTTCCGGTACTATTCTCTGTTTACTTGTCATCCCTTTTACTATCTCTATGTGGGTCTTTGCGTTCGTTGCTTTAACCACTTACATTTTTTAATGTAACAGGATATCAATAACATTTGAAGGTGACTTGGCTCATATTGCTGCTTGCCACTTAAAACAAGGCGACTGCGTGTACATTTCTGGGCAACTAACCGCAGATCCCCCTCCTATCAGTGTCATTCAGGGTCAGACCCACATCCAGGTAGTAATCCACCGTACATTTTTACTGTCATAACCTTTTCCTTTTCTTTTAATGCTAAACTTAATTTTTTGGATTTGAAGGCAAAGATGGCCTGTTTAGATGGTCGATGGTTCTGTTAATAAGAGACATTTACAGCTTTGCAATCCCACCTACGTGCAAGAACCTTCTTGCAAGCTGTTATGACAGGGCTTAGGTTTTCTATCTCTTGCAAGCAGTTATTTGCTACCTGTCAAGTCAGATTTCGAAATGACTTTTAGATGATAGTATTCTGTCAAGGCAAAAGTAATGTGGTCAGAATGTGTTTTAGGCTTGTAAAACCTGTAGTGAATAAATTTTTAAACAAAGTAAAGTAGTTAGCGAAAGAAGGAACAACTGACTATTCATAATTGCAGAGCTTGGTTGATTAATAGGAGTTTTAATCATGTACATTCACTGAGCTGGCACTGTTGCTCTTTGTTGCTTTAATTTGTGACATATATTACTAGTGGAGACTGCCTTATTGTATAAAATGATTTTGAGTTGATTGTAAATGCCTTAAGACAAAGTAGTTGAGGAAATTGACCAAAGAACGGATTGGATCCTTTAGAAGATCTGGAGTGCAGGAACATGTCTAGATGTCCTTGAATATGGTTTTTACAATAAGAAAGAGAGAGAGAGAGAGCATAGTTAAATCAGTAGATCTCATAGGGGGAAGAGATGCACGGATTGATTCCGTAGATAGCTTGTTATCTTCTTCCATGTATTGCAAAATTGTAGAAAAAGAAGTATGGTATGTTAGGGCAATGTTGGGTGGGAGAGGGAATACTACCTGTCATTAAACTGAAAAATGTTGAAAGTGAAGCCATTTTCTTTTCTTTGTGACGCATCTATGGGAAGTGACCCTTTTCCGTAACTATCAAAAATTAGCAGTTGCCTGTGTAGAAAGAGAAACATCAGCTTCAAGCTTGTCCTCTTGTAAAATGTCCACATTTCTAGTATTTAGCTGACATTTCTCAAGTTTCTTTGATACTTTTCTCAGAAGTTCTATGCCAATTCTGTTTGTGTCTTAGATGTGAAAGCTGCAAAGAATACGAATATGTTAATGACAGTAGTGGACATTGGGAATTCGACTAGAGTCACTCAAGTTTTTAGACGCATATCAAGGTGATTTTGGATGAAATGCAATGAACTTCATGAAGTGCTATCCTAAAGCACCCTATATTTCTTTGATTTACACTTGGATGATTAAAACTGGAGCAGCAGGTGTTGTTTCCATGTGTGTGTGTGTGTGCGCATGCTAATATAAGTACTTGCTATAAGATGCAGACAAGGGCTATTGCACATGTATATGGTTGTAGCGTAAGAACTTCGAAGAAGTTAGACATGTTATAGTTGTCACACAACCAATCATTGAAAGGAGTAGTGCTAGTCACATTCAAACTTCTTCTGCAGGTTCTGGTGCATAGTTTCAACTTTGTTTTGGGGTCGTCTAGAATAGATATAAGCTGCACGCCTCAACTGAAGGAAGAGAGTACCTTCAAGAATTATGGTAAATCAATATCTTTTAGAATTAAATCCATATTCTCTTTTCTAAATCTGCAATATGAACTTAAGATTTGTTTTGTTGTATATTCTCCCATTGTCTACTTATATAAAAGTAGACATTTATTATCTTAATTTTTGTCTTGTCTTTTGTTCCCTTTTTTACCTTTTCCTTTTTCTTTCATGGGGAAGTATCTTAAAAAGCAGATCAAGCCTTAAGGATCAACCTGATGATCAATTAGAATCAATTTAATTTCGTAAAATAATTAAATACATAAAGATCAACTTATGACAAAAAAGTTTAGCAATCTATTGATTTGAATATTTGCTTTTTATATAAATTCTTATTCATTATAGTGTTGTTCTAGAATAAACAATTTTCATATCAACTCTTCTCTAATTCTTTCTCATACCACCTTTTCTTTATATTAATAGTACTTAATGGTTAAATATTCAGAAAATATATAGTTTTATGTTGTTAATTTAGTTATTTTGTCCTTGTATGATCTTGGATATTAACATACTAAAACTTTTAGTTATTTTAACCTTTGACCATTTTGGCCTTGAAACTAGTTGTTGAATAAGTGAGGATTTAATTAATAGGCATGGAGAGGACGTTATAAACCATTCCCACCTCTCACAGCTAGCAGTTTTCCAACCCAAATCTAGACTAGCTAATAACTATTTTTCAAATCTTGAAACCACTTATCTAAAAGGAGGTAGGTAGGAGTTGATTGGTAGAACTAAAACTAGTATGAGTTGATTGGTAACTTTGAACCAAGGTGTTATGAACAATTATCATCTTTCGTAGTAGCCATAAAGGCTAAATATGTTAAATTAAAAGAGCAGGTAGTGTTCATGAAATTCTCACAAACCATGGGCGGTGTCATGATTTTTACCTTTAATTCTAAAATATGTTGCATGTTATAACATCTTTTATGATTTTAACTATTTTTAATCTTCCAGTAAAAGATCTTTCCTAACGATTTCATATTAGAAGTCTGAAGTGGTATCTTATGTTTATATTTGTACCAAAAGATACATTATAATAAGGACATAGTTGTCTTGAGTGGTAAATGGTACCATAGTTGTCTTGAGTGCTAAAATGGTGTTAGGGTTTATTCCAAATAAAGACCAGTTGGAACAGTCTGGATTGACCTGTTCAATCTTATAGCCTGTCAACCCAAGTCAGGCTGTTTCTAGACAACTGCACTAACCGCTCCCCAGTTTAATTGGTCTGACTGGCCAGTTCACTTAAGGTTTTGCAGCCGTGATTGCGGGTTTGCATGGTCAAGCAGTCATTATGATAAGTCCTTGCAGGATATTGAAGAGGAATATATGTTTCTCTCTAATCTCATTTCAATTCTACTTTGTGCTATTTATTTACTCTAATATTGAAATGCAATTAATTACTATTGATTTTAATTGTAATCATTGAAGAAATGCCATTTAAGTTGTTCACTCTTGCCAATTCGTAGTTCATTTTACAAGCAACTTTCTAATACTGCCTTGAATTTTCTTCATGTTTTTAAAAACTTTCGGTGTTGTCTTCTCTTACACTTGTATGATTTCAAGTTTTTAATATCATGAATTTCTTAATGAATAAATTGAAGAACTAATCTCAGCTCTTCAGAAGTTTGTGATTGTTCTTCCGTTGTAATTGAAATAAATATTATCTGTTTGAATATTGTTATCAAAAATAACTTTGTCCTCCTTTTGTTGTTACTTCTTTACATGAAAATTTTGTGTTTTTTATGCTGTGAGATAATTCAGTCATCAATCTCTTGCTCTATGTACGTGTCTGTGCATTTACATGTATCATATATACATTGTCAGATATGTGTGATAGTTATTTGGTGTTCAGTTGTGGCTGACTTATTTTTCAGCTAGCACGAAGAAAGAAGGTAATTCTGGTTTGAATTCCTGGATGGACCTTCTTCACAATTCTAAAGAGTGGTGGGACTACCGCCATTTTAAGATCAATGGATTGGTGATGATTTCATCTCATCAATGTTTTCTATAACTTTTGACATTAGCTGCAAATACTCATGCGCCCTATGATTGTTTGCTATTGTTCTACAGCTGAATTCCAAACATCCTGATTTGAAGCGCAAGGATGGTAACTTGGCTCTTTGGGTTGATAAGGCACCAAGTTGGATTTTGTCAGAGCTCAAGAAAGTTGAGCTTGATGCCCCTACACTCAATTTACACAAAGGGAAGCAACAAAAAGGTTTAAAATTTTCCTTATTTGCTTGATTTACTTCAACCTACTAGTCAAGCATAATGTTATAGTTGTTAAAGAGAATTTGGGTATTTTCTGTATAGATGATGGAACAGTGAATAAACAACATCATTAACAGCAAGTAAAGTAGATAAACAGATGCTAGCTGCATGTTTGAAATAAGGAGTATTGTTTTTCTTCTATATGGTATGCATAGTTTATGGCTTATATATGGACACGTCTGCCATGAGAGAAGGATATTTGCAAGATTTTTCGACCATTCAGATTATTTTGACCAAAACTCGATTCAATAAGTGAGCTAGTTATGGGAAGAAATTATTCTTATAAAGACGCTTCACTGTTAAAATGGAGATGAGGAACTACCTTTTATGTGTGGTAAAATGTTGCCTCTGTGCATGGATTAGATTTTGACAGTCTCTTATTTGTTTTGTCAAGAACTTGGTTAATAGATACAGTACCTTTAGTCTGCTTCTATATGATTTT
Source organism: Erythroxylum shatona (assembly GCA_027568895.1). NCBI lineage: Eukaryota > Viridiplantae > Streptophyta > Magnoliopsida > Malpighiales > Erythroxylaceae > Erythroxylum > Erythroxylum shatona. The sequence continues at coordinate 22,212,826 of JAOSBK010000003.1, forward strand.
TAATGTAGCAACACTACTCTCACCTGATTGTCTGCTTGTGTCATGCAAGACTAATGAGTTTTTCTGAGTTTTTGTTTCACTGGTTGAGAATCAAAGGACTGATATTGATGTAGGACAAATAGGAGAATTATTAACTGGTAGCGAAGAATCACAAAATTAAGAAATATGACTGATATTAGGATGCTAGAATATCAAGTTTTAAGGTTGGATTGGCTAAGAATACTGAAATTTAGATTTTCTATAACTGGGGTTTGATTGTTGAAAATTTAGGCTTAAGATTTCAGGATTTAATATGATGAAAGTTAGGATTTTGGTTACTAGAATTTCGTGGTGAACACAAAGAATGGAAGGTAAGAAACTAGGAATTCCTCCTAGTGTTTAAGAATCACTCTTAGAAGAAAACATCTCACCTTCTAGTTGAAAACTCAACTTTGTTGAAAAATTGTAGATTGCTTGTTATTATTGAAGGGCTGAGTACATATATATATAGAGTTCTTAGAACCTTATTCTAATAGAAAAAGATTCCTAACAAATTTAAATTCTATTCTAATAAAAATTTTTATAAGTCCTAAATAACTAGGATAACATATTTAAAATAGAATAACATATTTAACTTCCTACTACTTCCTACCTAATAAGGAATCTTAGCATAATCTAAATTTTAGCCCTTATCTTTTGTTGTCAACTCAATTCCAAATCTTCATCCACCAAAATAAGGCTTGTGGTTGACTAACCCTCTTTTATTTCTTCTATATACTTTAAGTTCTTTTGCATCAGATATGCTATTGAGTTGGAAGCGATAAAAACTCTACTCGTGCTTATTATCCTATGCTTCCACTTTTTTGTATGCATGTGCGTAGGACTAGAAGAGACTGATGTATTTTACCGGAGCATGGTATCTCACTTTTCAACTGATGCTGCAAAGGCTGAATGTATTGAATCCTTAGTCATATCTTTGATCTGCTCACTTTGAGAAGATTAGTTCCTTCTATGTCTTGAGCACTTCTGTATTTTCCATTTAAAGACACCATAGATGTAAAGAAAGATGGAAATTCAATCCTGTTCTTGGCATAATATGCACAAATATTTATAGACGATCTCCTTTATTCACCAGTGTTTTCGAGGGAAGAGGACAGCATTGGCATAGACTGCATGATGGCTTTTTCTGACTTATCTCGCCTTGAGTATGTCTTTAAGTCTGTTCTATCTAAGTGCTGACTTCGATCTTCTTGAACAAAACTAGTTGTCTCCCCCTGAATTGTTCTTTCTCCTTAGATCACATTCTCTCTAGAGTCAAGCAACACTTCTTCAATCTCATTCTCCCCTTGAAGAAGAGTTGGGGATGTGCTAAAATAGGACTCATACTCCAGAAAAGTAACATCCATACTTGCAATGTATTTCTTAGATAGGGGATGATAACACTTATATCCTTTTTGTGTGGGAGAATATCCAACAAAAACACATTTCGAAGCTCTTGGCTCCAACTTGCCAACATTCTGAGCGTGAACAAAGCAAACACACCCAAAGACTCTTGGAGGTACAGTATAAGAGTTTGTACCTTGTAATATTTCAACAGGGCTTTTAAAATCTAAAATTCGAAGTGGAATTCTGTTGATAAGATAGGTGGCTGAAAGGACTACATCACCCCAATATCCCTTTGGAAGATTCATTGTGAACATGAGTGATCGTGCAACCTCCAACATGTGTTTGTTCTTCCTTTCCGCAACTCCGTTTTGTTCACTAGTATAGACACAACTAGTTTGATGTACTATTTCATTAAAATCTAAATAAACACGAAATTTGTCATCCATATACTCCATTCCATTATCTGATCGTGAGTTCTTAACTCTAGCATTATGTTGAGTACAAATCATTTTGTGAAAAGATTGGAAGCATGAAAAAACTTCATTCTTGGTTTTCATTAGATAAATCCACGTCGATCGGGTGCAACAATCAATAAAGGTCACAAACCATCTATGGCTAGAAAGAGAGGGAGTTTGAGTAGGACCCCAAACATCGAAGTGAATGGTCATAAAAGGAACAGAACTCTTATTATTTGATAAATGACAAGAACTTCTAGTGTGTTTAGCAAGTTCACATGCTTCACAAAACAAAGAATTAAAAGTTCGTTTAAACAAGTTTGGATAAAGTTTTGCTAGAACAAAAAACTGGGATGTCCTAATCGCCTATGCCACTGTAGAATTTCTTTATTAATCACATCATTTCGAAAAGACGATTGATGTGCAACCGTCAGGCACTCTTCTTCCAAGACATATAAGCTATCCTGTAGTCTACCAGTTCTAATCCTCTGCCCTGTGTGAAGGTCCTGAAGAACACAATAGTCAGGAAAAAATTCAACTTTGCAATTAAGGTCCTTAATGATAGAACTGACAGAGAGAAGATTAATAGGAAAACAAGGTACGTGAAGTACTAAGGATAGGGTAATATTAGGAGTACAGTTAACATAACCTGTACCAATACGGAAGTAAAACACCCATCTGCTATTCTAACATTATCCTTGTTGTTTCCATGAGAGTATGTTAAAAATTTCTTTTGAGAGCTTGTCGTATGTCTATTAGTTCTAGAGTCTATAATCCAAGGATTATCTTTAGAATTGTAGTACTTAATACCTGATTTGGCAAGGTTTGATGCACCAATTGTGGAAGCAGAGTCTGTTTTTGAGAGAAGTTGTCTTAAGGCTTGAAGTTCCTCATTGGATAATCCGCCAGCTAACGATGTTTCAGACACTTCATTTCCATCAGCCAAGTGAGCCTGACCCCTTATCACTGAGCCGCCTCATTTTTCACAACTCTGATTAGGCCTTCCATGCAATTTCCAGCAGGTTTCTCAGGTATGTCTTGATTTTCTACAGTAATCACAGTGTAAGTGGTCCTTATTAGATGAGGTATTTGCAGGTTTTGGCTTTTCAGTAGAACTTGCTACTAATCCTGCTTTTTCAATGATAGGTGTATGTAGCATAACATTTCGCCTACTTTCTTGTTGTATTAGAGAATGTGCGAGCTGAATGGAAGGGAAAGGATCTTTTCCAAGTATTGTACCTTGTATATGATCATACTCTAGGTTAGGACCTGCTAAAAAATCAAATACCCGATCTTCTTCTATCATTTTTTGGAATCTAGCAGTGTCTTTTGAGCATTCTGCTTGAAAGTCCTAATAATAGTCTAATTCTTGCCACAACCCACATAACTCTGCAAAATATTGTGATACAGTCATATCTCCTTGCTTCGTGTTGTGCAATTTATTACGAAGATCGAAAATTTGAGCTTTATTACCTATTTGAGAATAAGTCAAGGAAGTAGCTTTCCATATCTTTACTGCTGTGTCAAGTAGCAAGTATGTTCGAGCAATCTCTGGCTTCATTGAATTGATGAGCCAAGACATGACGAGAGAATTCTCAGGCTCTTATTGATTATAATCAGAATTATTGATGTCGAGTCTGTTACTGTCATCGTTAATGTAACCGTGTAATCCTCTAGCTTTGATGAATAACAAACAGGATCTTGACCAAGCAAGATAATTAGTTCCATCAAGTTTTTCGGAACTGATTTGAAGTGAAAGATTATCAGAACTTGACATAATTATCTTCTTCCTTCCATCTTCTTTAGTATTAGTCAGGACAACCAACAAAACATGCCAATACAGTAAATAGAAGTTGTTCAAAAAAATGTGCTTTTGGCGTTTGGGCAGAAAAATTACCAGACAGACCAGAAACACAAAAACACCAAGGAGAGGCAAGGAAGCAAGGGTACTGGCAGAAGGTAAGAGGTACGTCTGACACCACCAGATGAGAGGCAAGAGGTCGGTGACCCAGATGGAGAAAGAATTGAGACGAAATATTGGCCGGATGGTGGCACTTGATACTCACGCATGACGACGGTAGAGAGTTTGTGGTGACGCGTGGCTATGCAGTTGATGTCAGGTCTTTCACAGTGGAAGTCGCCATTCACAACTGAAGCAATCTATTTGGGTGGTGAGAAGAAAAACATGTTGCTGTTTGGGCGAGTACACACTCAGCCGGTGTTCTTTCCTATTTGGGAAGAACGATCAGAAAAAAAAGAGTTCCTAAATCAGATAGGGCTCTGATACCATGTTGAATGTGTTGAATGTTGAAGATAATTTGTATTGCTTGTGTTTGTGTACATAGGAACAAGGGTTTATATACAAAATTCCTAGGACTAGTTAGGAAGTAATATAGCTATTAACACTATGAATCTCTCAATTATAGGAGAGATTATAGGTTTAATGATAACAATGTCAATGCTAATAATCTCTGGTCAACAGTCTCTTCATCCACCTTTTCCTTGATAAAGTGTCTATCTACTTCTACATGCTTGGTCCAATCATGTTGAACTGGATTTAGGGAGATACTAATAGCTGCTTTATTATCATAGTAGAGCTTGATAGGTGGTTCCATTGTAACATGAAGTTCTTCCAAGAGTTTCTTCAACCACAATCTTTCACATATTCCTTGAGCTGCTGCTTTGAATTTAGTCCCTGCACTACTTCTGGCCACTACATTTTTGCTTTTTACTTCTCCAGGTTGCTAGGTTCCCCCATACGAATGTATAGTAACCATATGTGGACTTCCTATCTTCTGCTGATCCTGCCCAATCTGTATCTGTAAATACCTTTATTTTCCTTATCTCACGTTTTTGGAACAGTGGGCCTTTCCCAATGGATCCTTTAAGATACCTAAGAATTTTGTACACTACTCCTGGATGAGACTCCATGGGATTGGGCACGTGTTTACTTACCTGACCTACTGCAAATGCAATATCTGGTTTAGTATGTGACAGGTAAATCAATCTCCCTACTAATCCTTACCACCTCTCCTTATCGGTTGGTTTGCCAACATCTATTGGTCTCCTTTCGACTTCAATTGGCGTGTCACTTGGCTGACACCCTAGCATATCGGTTTCATTTAAGAGATCAATGACATAGTTTCTTTGTGACACACTGATTCCTTTCTTTGATTTGGCAACTTCCATTCCTAGGAAATAATGCATCTGACCCAAATCCTTTATCTCAAATTCAGTGGCTAGAACTTCCTTTATTCTGTTCATCTTTAGTGTATCATCCCCTGTCAAGACAATATCATCAACGTATACAGCCATAATTGTTTTCTTTCCATTATCAGAATGTTTGAAGAGCATTGTGTGATCTGAATGTCCTTATTGATACCCCTGCCTTTTATTACTTTTGTAAACCTATCAAACCATGCTCTTGGAGATTGTTTTAACCCATACAATGATTTTTTCAGCTTGCAACTTTGTTTTCTTCACCCTTCTCACGAAATCCTGGGGTTGCACCATGACTTCTACCTCTAATTCCCCATTTAGAAAAGCATTCTTGATCTCCAATTGTTGCAAGGACCAGTCCAAATTTGCTGCCAAGGATAGGAGGACTCGGATAGTGTTAGTTTTGCCACTGGTAAAAACGTCTCTATGTAGTCAACACCATATGTTTGAGTAAACCCTTTTGCGACCGACCTCGCTTTTTATCTTTCTACTGAGCCATCAACTTTACATTTTACAATGAATACCCATTTACAACCCATAGTTCTTTTTCCTTTTGGTAATTCTACCCACATCCCATGTTCCATTTTTCCTCAAGGCTTTCATTTCCTCCATCACTGCCTTATTCCATTCTGGCACTTCCAAGGTTTTGTGGACATCCTTTGGAATTTTAATACTGTCCAGGTTAATGGTAAAAGCATGAAATTTTTCAGACAAGAAATTATAAGATACAAACTATGAGAGACGGTGTTGAGTACACGATCGTGGTTGTTTTCAAAGAGCAATAGACAACTCCATATCATTTGGTTCAGATTCTATTGTTTGATCAGAAGGTAGCTCTAGGTTGGTTGGATCTTCCCTAGGATTCGACTCATGTAGTGCTTCAAGTGTGAGGTCTTCTTGGGACTTTGATTTCGACCTCTATGAGTAAACTAGTATTTGCTTAAACTTTTTCTCTCTTGCTTTTTCCCTGGGATTTCATTATGGTGGTGCATTGTGGGTTAGGAACTGAGCTTCATTTGAACTCTCCCCTTGAAGCGAAGGCTTTGGGTGGTAGGGCATAGTTTCAAAGAAGGTAACATTAAGGGTAACAAACATCCTTTGAGTGACTGGGTCATAACATTTATATCCCTTCTTGGTAGGATAATAACTGATAAAGACACACTTGATGGAATGAGGGTCTAATTTAGTACGATGATGCGAGTCAACATGAACAAAGACTGTATATCCAAATATTTTAAGTGGAAGATTCAAGTTAGGTCGTGAGGGAGGAAAATGTTTTCGAAATTTGTCTAGTGGAGTGGCAAAAGATAAAAATTTTCTAGGCATTCTATTAATGAGATATGTAGCGGTTACGATAGTGATCGTCAGTGAAAGTGATAAACAACTTTGTGTTTGTTCGGCTGGGTATATGAGAGGGACCTCACAAATCGCTATGTATCATAGTAAATGGTCTTAATGGTTTGTAATTGGTCGGGGGGGAAAAAGTCCGTTGGTGTTTGGCATACTCACAAATTTCACAACTAGAATCAAATTGTCTTTTGTTAGAAAAAATAGAAGGAAATAATTGTTTCATATAATGATTTGGATGACCCATCCAATAATGCCATAACATAACTTCACTAATTTTAGGGATAGATGCAGAGAAAGCATTATGGTTATTTGAAGCAATCTCCTCAAAGTAGTATAGTCCTTCACACTCCTTCGCACTGTTAGTCGTCTTCCCCGATGTTAGATCCTGAAAGATGTAATGAGAGGCAAGGTACTTAGTAGAACAGTTTGACGTTTTTGTTAATTGACTAACGGATAACAAATTGCAAGATAATTTCGGAACATGTAAAGTAGGTTCTAGGACAATAGAATCAAAAATGCGAATACTCCCTTTCTCAGCAACAAATGAAAGTGACCCATCTGCAATCGTCACTTTCAAATTTCCAGCACAAGGTGAGCAAGTTGTAAACCATTGATATGCACCAGTCATAGGATCAGAGACACCAGAGTCGATAATCCAAGATGCTTGTGCTTGAGTTGTAGTATTTAATGCATTTAGAAAATTACCTCTTTGAGCTAGGGATCTAGAAGGAACATTATTGGAAGGCTGACCTGACTTTGAAACAAGGTAAGGACCTCGTATAGTTTTTCCAGCTGTTTGGGACTAAATTTTACCTCAGGTTGACTGTTCTTCTCCTCCTGTTTTACAATAGCCTGATAGCCATGGTTTTTATGTTGTTTGGGCTTCCAATCTACTGGTTTGCCATGGATTTGCCAACACTCATCCTTAGAATGACCTTGTTTGTTGCAATGATCACATCTGGACTTTTTTTTTTTATTGGGCCTTGTATTAGAGCCACAGGTCACATTTGGTTCACTCCCTGTGTGTGATATGTGAGACACCAATCCTGATTTTTCTTCTAATTCAATTCGTATGCCTCTAGTCAACATAACCCATTGTTGACTCTCCTCTCTTCTTGTCTCTAAGAAGACTTCCTGGAATGTGGGTAAAGGGTATCGTCCAAGGATTCTCCCTCGCAAATCATCTAGTTCATGGTTTAGCCCAGTAAGGAACTCAAAACACCCTCTCATTCTCCACTTTCTTCTTGTAACTCACACTATCTGATGCACATTCCCATTCTTCTTCAATACTTAAATCAAGTTCCTGCCATAAACCAATCATCTCCATGTAGTAGTTGGTGACTTCCCCCTCTCCTTGTTTCATCTGCCACAACCGTGTTTTAACTTCAAAGGTTTGGGAGGCATTTTCAACATTCGAGTATGTTTCCGTAATAGCATCCTATACCTCTTTCGTTGTAGGTAGAAATAGATAGGTCTTTCCGATGGAGGGCTTCATTGAATTGACTAGCCATGCAATCACCACCGAGTTTTTAGACCTCCACTTTTGTAGAGCAGCAACATCAGTGGAAGGTGGTTTGTTCACCTCTCCAGTAAGATACCTGATCTTCCCTTTTCCATCGGTAATCACATTCTCTAAAATTCCTTCCATTCAGCTTCTCAACTATGAATTGGAAGGATGAGCTCTCGATCCCGTTAGGACCCATATTGGGAATGATTTCCTTTTCGTTGAGAGCTTCAAATACAGTTGATCCTCTGTTTGTGACTCCAGTTTCTGTAATGGATGCTTCCTTTCTTTGTGACTCCATTTTCTGTAACGGATGTCACTGCCTAATGATCGACCTGCTCTGATACCATGGAGATTTGAGAGAAAAAACGAAACACTCGAATTTATGTGATTCGATCTTTTGAGACCTACGTCCACGGTAGCTAAAACTTCTATCTTTCTTCCTTTTATCCTTTCTTATATATTTCTGTTTACATCATACATATATATAGGGAACCACACTAGCTATTTTAGGAAGTAAAGTAATATAGGAGGGATCTTAATTTGATATGAGATCCTCAATAATCTTCCTATAGATCAAATATTAATTAGAGTAGTAATATTCTGTTGGGATCTGCTCTAATTGACATTTCCAACACCTAATTTACTATTAACTAAATATATACTATTTGGTTATTTTGTAAAAATTTCTAATAATAATTTTGAATAATATAATTTAATTGTTCAACTTATTTTATGTAAATAATTAATTTAAAATTTAAATATTCTTATTTATTCAATGATTTTTAAATATAAAATTTTAGTATTTAAAATATTTATTTTTCAAAATTTTATCTATTTAATTCTTTGTTTTTAATAAAATGTAATGAATAATAAATATTGTGTAGGAGATTAAGATAAAATTATTTACTTTATTTAATTCATAACATGAATTATTTTTAAAATTTATTTATTATTTGATTTTTATCAGTAATAAGGTGTAACTATATTACATTAACTTTTTTTTTTTAAAGAAACAATAGAAATCAGAAATAGAAACGAAAATTAAAAACCAACGAAGCCAATCATAATTGGACTTTTTAAGAACTTATCAAGTTAGCTGGGTTTTGAAAATTTGAGCTGGGATTTTTGGACCTTTAGGTGGTTATCAACCTTCTTGTTTGTTTAATTTTCTTTATCCCTTTCTAATGTTTGCTTAAGTGTATCATGTAACACCTGTTAGACATTATTTTAGAAATCTTGAAGCAAAATGACTCTTTGAAGGTAACATGAACCACTCTAGCTTTGCAGGTTTCCTCGGTCAATGTGTATTACCTGCTAGCAGCTGACACTGTTGACGACATCATATGGTATGATCATGCGAATTGATAGTAACCCTGTTTCCTTGAACTTATGATGTTCAATAAAGTAACTAAAATCTATTATCTTTAGGGATGTGGTCCAAAGTAAGTTGGAGAACTTGGGACAGGTAATGCATTTCCTCTCCCACCACTGTATTAACTTTTTGTGCTTGCTTTGTGACTGTAATAGATGGTTTAGAATTCCCATTCAAAGTATCTGACAGAATGTAATGGGGGGTTTGAGATTTAATTTTAGAAGACTGTGTTATTGGTGGTATGTGTTTCAAACTAAGGTTCAATTCTGTCATTTGGGTTTGAAATTTAATTCTAGAAGGCTGTGTCATTGGTAGTATACATCTTGCTAAAACTAAGGTTCAAATTGAGTTCAAGCACCGTTTTCAATCATCAAACTAAGGTTCAGTTCTGATGTGAAGAGACAGAAATGAAATGGATCTTTTCCTTCACTTTATTCTGTCAATCAACTATCTAAACTACAAATATGATGATTAATTGATGAGGGTCATATACACCTTCACTCCTTTGAGCCAAATTCTTCAAGATGAATTGGAAGTCAAGCTTTTCAAAATAAAATTTTCAATTTTCAATATGTTGAAACTTCCAGTTGAATGGAAGGAAGAGTCAATACAATGAAAAGAACTGATTCTGAACGGTAAACATGATGGTACTGTTCATCTTGTAGCCTTTTCCAATATTCACTCAAGAAGAAGGCAAAAAATTCTAAAACCTTCATTCAAGAATTATTACGGCACCTCATTATTTTGATTTTTCAATCTTATAAAATTTAGATTTAGGCTTTATATGTGTCACATTTATTTAACATACATTAATAAAATTATCTCTAAGTGGTAATTAACATTAGCCATGCATTGAATAGTGGCATAGGTAATGATAAGTGCGCATGCATTCTTTTCTTTGTTTTTGTTTTGGTCATCTGTAGAGCTTTGAAGTTTTCTTCCTAAAACCAAAGCCTGTTTGTCCAGCATCCAATGGCAGATTTCACATTTCTGTGGTAACTTATAGTTATGTATGTGGTGACTTCATCCTTTCTTGATCTTTGACTGCTAAATTTTTGTTGTAATTAGGTTCTTGATGGTCAAGAGGATACCATGGATGTTTCAACTAGCCAAATGACGGCAAGGCAGAAGACACTTGACACATATATGAAGCGCTGCAGCAACATTGATGACTCTGAATGCCAGTCCAAGTTAAAATTCCCCAGGCACTGAGTGATTTACAGTAGAAAAAGGTGGTGTTCCTACTCTCTTAATTCACATGCATTGCTGCTGCACAGGCAGGTTTGGAGGTTGTCATGTTGAAATATTGGAGCACACTGTGAACCAGTTGAAGCCATTTGCAGGATGACTTTTACTAGTGTTGACGATGAAGGTCTTCTAGATAGTTATAATGTCAATGGAGGTACCAGTTCATGTTTCCTCGGAAAAGGAAGAAAATGTACTCAGTTGACGATAAAAATAGAGTTAACAACTGTAACTGCTGTGCAATACTACTAAAGCATTTTGTTCAATGTTATTGGTCCTGTACATAATTTAAAATCACGGCTTTGAAGACTGATGTGCGTTCCAAGTTTTTATCAGTTTGAGTTATTGTCATTGCCTTCGATTTTTTGTTCAGAATGTTTCCTTTTGGTTGGAACTAAATGGTTATGCATTGAATAGTGGGATGTTGAGTTTTCTTCTATTGCTTCAAAGGTGAAAACTTTCGGGTAGATAGAGGTAAAGAGATTCATGGTCTTTTTGCATCAAATGAGAAATAGGATGGCGTGTAACCTAAATAATTGCACACTTTAGTTGCTGTTCTAAACTCCAGGGATATTTCAACCATGCAAACGAGGAGCAGTCCTGCAAAGCAGATGAAGCGCTGCAGCAACGTGGATGACTCTGCAGGCACTGAGCAATCTGAAGTAGCAAAGGTTGCTTTTCCTACTCTCTTCATTCACATGCATTGCTGCTGCGTTGGGAGACTTGGAGTCTGTCATGTTGAAATATTGAAGCACATTGAGGTGGACCAGTTGAAACTGTTTGCACTTTGCAGGATGGACTTTTACTAGCTTCGTCAAATACATGCAAGCCTTCTGGACAGTTATAACTAGATGCAGTGGTGCCACTCAGATAACTAGATTTTGCAGGACCGGAAGTTAGCTTGGCTGAAAACCTACCAGCGGATGTTTGTTGCTTAGATTCAATATAGAGACTTGTTTTGGTTTTATATTTCTACCCCGCAATATGTCCATGGGAAACGATATTAATACGATGAAAGCGGCCATCTCCGGCCTTCCTTTCGTTTTCATGAGGTGAATCAAAATGGCAACAGAAGACTTGTGCATTATATTATTAAAATCCATTCTAAATATTTCTGCCTGCATTATGTGCAAGGGAAACATACAAGATTCGTAGCGACCCTTCCTTACCGTAACATGTTTATTTGCTCAAATTTCAGATGAAGTATGTACAATTCACGATGGGGAAGATGTCAACTTTTAACTATTGACTGTTGAAATTAAACTTGGCTATATATATGTTAACATCAGAACTTGACATAGTGTTTAATAGCCGATTCTCTGTGTATTCTTCGGCTGGCTTCTCATCACGATGTTACCGCAGCAAATAATTCTCTACTTCGTAACAGATGTCCAGGAACACGAACACGCCGTCTCATCTCTTCAAAAGCACACAGTGTCTCTGTATCAAGGCCTCCAGCAAACTGCACCACCATACAGCAGAGTACTTGGTAAGCGAGTACATAATTGACAACCAAAGTTGTAAATATGGCTGACCATTATGATTACCTGGTGAGCCCTGTATATAAAATGCACACCTTCAAGAAGCAAACATTCTTGACTTGATTCTTTATCTGAATTATGGGTCTGTTCAGCCTCCACTTTTACTCGATTCATGTACATCTTTGCAAGCTTCAGAGAACCGTGCTTTATCTGCATCAAATTACACATAGGTCTTCAGTTCATGGCAAGCCTAGAAGATTCATTATTATTTGTAAGCAGTAACATCGAAATTGTCTCACTTCAAACATTATAGCATTAACAAGTGACTGGGAGAAAAAAGATATGAAAGCTACACTAGGAGTTGATATAGCTGGTGAAAAAGTATCATATTGTGGAGGAACGCAGCACCTTACTCATAATTCCAGAATCAAGCATCCAATCCGTTGGAATTTTTAAATCTTGATAGGACTGCATAACTGAGTTACGAAGTTTAACCAGCCTTTCGATGCTTTTCTCCGATCTGCAGACAGAAAATAAGACAACTCAAACGGGACACATTTAGATAAGTAATGCATTAAATTACAGAAACTGTACTCTTTACTTGTCAAGTAATAAAACCATCTTTTTCAAAGCAGTTCCACAAGGAATGTTCTCATCATCTTCGTGGGATGATATCTCATTTTCTACTAGTTTGAGCCCACGATATTCAATAGCAGCTTCTCTAATGGCATCAGCTTTTCTCTCTGGCCACTTAAAATGCTTTAACACAGCCCGTTCATCAGCCTGTCCAACACAGGATATATATCATGAATAATCCATAACAATCTAGAGAAATAGTCTGACCTTTCTCCCCCAAAATATCTGACAGTATGCTTTTCTTCTTTCATGGAGCAAAATTCTTACATCTTTAGTGGGGATTCTCATGAAAATTGTAGTAGAATGCTATGATTAGTTTGATTTTCGTGTTAAATTAAATTATTGCAACAAAACCCATCTATCATAAGCCCTCTAAAGCAACCATGATCCTTGTTGTAATATGTCCAAGGGAATCAGATAGTGTGATTACCATATACAAAAGCACACTCGGACATGCTATCCTTCAGCTAGTTTAAGAGATTTCACTGTCATGAAGGGTGAGACGGACCTGAGATAGGTCATTTCCAACATGGGACAACTGGCCATCATCATCATGTCCAGGAAAACATGACAGGATGCTTGAGCTTACATTCACAAATTCCTAAATTTCTTATTATTTATTTTGATGGTAAATGAGGACATTGACCAGCTATTTAACTCTTAAGCAATGGCCTAAATAAGAACAAGAAATAGCTTTTGCAGGAAGCTTGAGTAAACTCTGAAGTAATCACGTTGATGTATAGTGATATTAGCATTTCAAGTTCAATCGAGACAACAATTTAACAGTTTTGATTATAACTGGACTTTTTTGTGTGGAAACTGTATATGGGTTGCATTTGACATTTCTGTACCAGCAATAAATTCTTGACGAACTTGAGAATATATCTGGTCAGAAACTTGGAAGTTAAATGACTTGGAGGGGCTCTGGAAGTTACCAACGTTGAGAGCTCGGTATCAAGCCAATCCGTGAATTTGAGGACATCTTCAATATCTGTATAAGCAGCAGCCAGTACCTTGTGGATAAGGCCATTGATGAAATCACCCTTCTTTTTGATATCTTCTTTTATCTAAAAATTTCATCAGTTGACAACAGTTTGAAGACGAGAGGAAAGGGGAAAGAAGTATGGGAAATAAACAGTAACAAAGATCTTAATTTGCTTACAGCCAACAGATGTGCCGAACGATTTTGTATCTCTCCAACAATACTGCTGTGCACAGTCATTGCAGGAGGTTTATATTGAGTCCCTAGTCTTGCGGTATCTCTTCCCTCTTCTTGGTTTCTTAAAGAGTGATACAATTCTACAACTGCTGGAGCTGTTGGAGAAGAAAGTGCTTTGGCTCTGGGTCGCAACGGAGGTGGTGGTGGCGGAGGCGGTGGCAAGGAGCAATTTACTGTAACTTGTCTTTCTACAACACCAGTTTTGGGCAATAGCTGTGGTGCAGATGGCGGCTGATGAGCTTGAAAGGTATTCTTGGGGCCATTGATTACCTCCCTATTAACCGTGGAGTGTTGCAATTTGTTGGCAATTAGTTTCTGAATGTCCTTAAATTTGGGGGTCTGACACTCTCCCGTTAAGGATTGCTGGTTGTAGAATAATGTGTCATTCATGTTATCAGTCATTCAAGAACTGATCTTGTGTTGAAACATGTATAAAGTCTTGATTTTTTTTTTAAACCTATCACAAACTTAATCTCTACAAAACATATTACGAATAAATTATGCCAAAATAAAAGATTGGAATTTGAAGAGGAAGTAGTTGAAAAGACAAACTTAGACCAAACCTGGTTAGAAGATTGAGTTGTGGGTTGAAGAGCAGCAAGATCCTGAAGGAGCTTCTTGTTGAGGGAGTCAAGTTGGAAATTCAAGGCATGAGCTTTATCCAACTCGGCCTTGAGAGCCAAAACCTGAGATTGTAAATCTTGAATCAGAGCGTGGTTGGATTGAGGCTTCTCCAACAAATCTTCCTTGTTATTACTTTCTTCTTGATTTCTCCTATTACTTTTCCAAGTGGAAGAATGTAGCGGTGCATGCAGCTGCCTTCTTGGCTTAGAAAATTGCTCCACAATCAGCGGACGGTTGACAGAGGGATAAGCAACCTGAGATCCCGCCACCACCTGTTCTCCAGATTTTGACTTGTTAGGGCTCAGCAGCTGAGACCTTCTGACCTTTGATGAGTAGTCTTTGCTGTTATTATTGGACAAATCTGGAGAAGGGACAGATTTGGGTCTAGTTTTGTTGTTAGCAGCAGTAACTTGGGGTTTGGGTGACAGCTGCTCTTTGCTAATCCTAGAGTTGGCCACTCTACATCGAGATGGGGTCGACGTAGACTGAGACTGAGACTGAGACTGAGACATGGTCCAGAAGAAGAAGATGAAGATGATGATGATGGGTGGGTTTCCTTTGCGATTGCAATTTATCTGAAAGAGAGAAACAAAGGGTGTGGACTGTGGTGTTCCTTTTTATGGGTATAACTACTTAACAAAGATAACACAAAGAAGAACAATCTCTGCCAAATATTATCACAAGACCAAACTTCCACCAAAACAAAACACCAGTACAAAGTACAGGCATTGGAATCTTTTTTTGTGTTGTGTGTGTATGTTTTGTTTTGTCTATCTATGGGCTCCAGTTCACACCAGCTTTTGACAATGATTGATTGTTCTGTAACATACAATTTTATGCCACCCCACTTCTAAAGAAATCAGTTGAAGAGATCCAAGAAATTGGATTTGATTACTACTAACTATTTCACCTGAGCCGCTAAGCAAACCATAAAGAAAGGAAGTGGACGACCCCACCAACACCCTTCAATTGCACACTTGACTCATTTTGATTTGGAATTGATGGCCTGCCTAATAGTTGGCCTGAGTTGATTTGTATATGAAACAGTTTGAAGTTAAAGAATCTGAAAAGAGTTAGCTTTGGTGATTAGACAGCAAAACCAAAAGCCATGCAAGTTGTAACATGCAGCAGAGCTTAAAAGCTAGTCAATTACCATTTTCAGATTCAATCAAATATATACAATGGGAATGGCAACAAGCTAGGGATGTAATATGTATTACCACTACTAGGCCTTAGTTTGATAGGTTCCTCGTGAGTTTTTTTTAATGCACATGTGATGGCGGATGGATGCATTGGCAGCCATGATGTTTCTTGTTCTCATTAGCCTTCTCCTACGACTATTTCATAAGCATTCATCGATTCATTTAATGAGAGCAAGTGATCTGTTTCATGAAAGCAAATGATCTGAACATCCTTTCCACCGCATTCGCTAATTTCTGCCACATATGTGTAATGCGTGTACACTTGCCTTGATTAGATCACACGTTCACCTTCAGGACAATCTCACGCATCTATCAATAGTATTCTTGAGATTTGTATTATTCCTTGATTTATTGTTTAGCTATGATATGTGACAAATGAATTCGCAGAGCAGAAAGCCGAAAGGTTGGGGTTCTTACATTCTAGGCTAGGATTCATCATTATTTAGTTTGTTATGATTATGTAATGCCACGAGGGTTGCGTAAATGCCTTGGTTGATGTTGATTAAAGCATCGTGATTACCTTTCTCAGCAATCACTCCATTCTTAACCACTGCAATCAAATCAGCATTCCTCAGTGTTGATAATCTGTGTGCCACAACTACTGTGCTTCTGTTCACCATTATCCTCTCCCAAGCCTCTTGAACTGTTCTTTCAGATTCAGCATCTAGCGCACTGCTTGCTTCATCAAGTAGTAACACTTTGGGATTCTTCACTATTGCTCTTCCAATTGCAACTCTTTGCTTTTGTCCACCTGACAATTGTACTCCTCTTTCACCTACTGTCGTATCATACCCCTGCAACTTGCTTCCAGATGCCTTGGTTACTACTCTCATCCGTACATCTTTCAAACTATATTACAATACTCTTTTACCTGTTGCATGCCACTTGTGAAGTTGTGGGCATTTGCCAACTCTGCTGCTGCCAAAATCTCTGCCTCTGTTGCCTTTCCTTCCTTTCCATACGCAATATTCTAACACTGCTTCTTGACTAACCAGCCCCATCTGCTGCCTTATCCACTTGAGCTGTAGCTTCTTGATGTCAATTCCATCCAATGTGATGGTACCTGAATCAGGATCATAGAATCTCTGCAACAATGATATTGCTGTTGATTTTCCACATCCACTCTCCCCTACCAAAGCAACGTCTGCTAAAATCAAAACCCTTTAGTTCCTTAGTCTTACACACAGAAAGATTGTAAAATGTGTTAAAAAAATAAAGAAAAGAGCACAAACACATTGAATTGAAAGCAACTATTGACCTTGCCATGCTGAATGTACAAGTTTAAATCCCTGAATTTCTCAACACCAGGTCTTGTGGGATATCTGAAGCTGACGTGAAGAAACTCAATCTCTCCTTCGAGATTTTTTATTGTTGTTCCCGAACCTTCGCTAGAGTCGATTTTTGATTTTCGTTCAAGAATTTGAAAGATAGAAGCAGTTGCAGTCTTTGCTTTAGTGGCATCAGGAACAAGGGAGCCTGATTGAGAAATTCCAATAGCTGCTAAAGTGAGAGCAAAAAACACCTCTACCAGACCAGGACAAGGAAAAAGGAAACATCCAATTGTGGTACTCTCGGGTACGCAGAATGCTAACGTGGAAAACATCATCAAATGAGGCATCACCAGCTTCAACAAGTGGAGCTCCAGCATAAAAACTAATGGCATATACAGAGAAAAGAGTAAAGAAGGATATTCCATAGCCTATACCACTGATCAGCCCTTCTCTCATACCTTTCCTCAAAGGGCCTTCACATTTTTTTTCATAGAGCTCCATCACCTTCTCCTCAGCACAGAAATAAGCAACTGTTCTTATGTTCCCTACTGCATCATTGGCAATTTGACTTGCTTCCTCATACATCTTCTGCAACCATTTCCTTCTTCATCAGTTTAATCACATGTATGATATTGAAATCTATACGCAAGAAATTATCAGAAGTAGCACATATCGAGGATGATCTGAATTTTGCTTCAAGTTCAAACAGAACAAGCATAGATGAAATATCAATGTCATATATAGACTCGTAGGCAGTAAAGTTCAATTCCTGGTACTGACCTGCGTATCTCTGCTAAAACCTTTGATGGATCAATTGTATATACGAATTTACACCTAAAAGTGACAGCAAGATGACGACTGTTAAAAACAGTTCCCAGTTGGCTTCAAAAGCAATAACCATGCCAGCAGCTGCTGTCGCCATATTTTGAACAAGTAGACCAAGTGCGTCCCCAACCAGACTTTTTACTGAAGCTGCTGTTGGGCGCAGCGGGTGTATTTTGTGAAAAGGAAAAATAAAATGAACAAAATGGACACAGAATTTTTAACGTGGTTCACCCTTAACTTTGGGCTACGTCCACGGACAAAACTTAGAATATTTC
>JAOSBK010000003.1:22232647-22247659 GCA_027568895.1 Erythroxylum shatona
ACCATCCAAGAGCTGATTGTCTATAATCCACTGAAGAGCAGATGGGAACTGACGACAACGACTTCTATTAAGATCTTTCAGAAGAGCAACCCTATGATAGGGTTTTAATATATTATATATATTATAGATGACGGCAACAATGAGAAACCTATGATAAGGTTTTAATATATTATATATATTATAGATGACAAGTACACGTTTACGGCATATACACGTTGTTTCTCTTTGTACACGTTTATGACAAGGGTTTTAATATAGGTTCCTCTTTGTTGCCCAGTGCATGTACACGTTGTCATTCAGTTTACGGCTATAAGTGGTTTTGATATATTATATTATATTATATATATATTAAAAATAAAAAGAAATTATTTAATTTTTAATTGAGCCCCGCATATCTCCGTCCTTGTTTGTTTGCCTATTATGTTCCTCATTTCTTGCTTTGTTTCTTTCATTTTACTGTTTGTTATTAACTGACTCGTACTATTATTAGTTTAGCTGATTGATATTTGTTTTCTTTTGATAGTCCGTTTGGTATTCTTTGTTTTATTATTGCTTTAATACTTTTATTGACAGTAACATAAGATTAAAATGTTTAATAATAATGAATGTTGCGATATTCGTGATAGACTGATCTCTTTTCTTGAGAATTAATGTAGCTATTTTGTTGAATATGCATGATTGGGTTATAGGTCTGTTGTCTTTATTTATTGCTGTGATTTTTGAACTGAATGGATGTAATAGAATGGCCAAACTTTGCATCATTTTAGTGTTAAATGAAGATTCGAGAGATAAACTTTAATACGAATCAAGAAACTATGGACACTTAAGTTAAGAATTAGAAATATATTAACTTAAGGGGTAATTATTAGTTGAGTTTTCATAATTAATTCGGATAATAACTTGTTGAATACGAAAGTTACACTAATTCATTATTCGAATGGATTTAAAACCCAACTATTGATTTAGTAAGACAGCAATTCAATCATTTTCTCTTAATCATGCATAGGAGATTAAATTAGTGAAACTAATTCTCAAGATTTTTTCCACTTCGATTAATCTATTTTACCTTTGCTCCCAATTAATTTCGTTTACGTTTCAATTGAATTTTGTAATTTTCATTAAAATCTTTCACTCAACAATCGAGATAGAATGTTTATGACTGCATTGTTTTATTTTTATTTTTTAACTATATCTACCTTGTATACTTGCGAGCAGAATAGCCTAAAACTTTTTTAAATTTTTTGAGCATAACACTAATCTACCTACCAAATAATTCGATTACCTAATTCAATAATACATTACTAAACTCGTTAAATTTAGAAGAAAATTGCATGCAAGCACAACAAGATATCAATATTGAGTAAATTAGTATACTCCGAGCTTAATTATTAATAAATTAACCCGAGTTTAAAAATAGTTCTTACATTTGAGTTAAAGTTTAATTAAACTTAACCATTTAAATTTGACTTTAAATTTGAATTTAATTTATGAATTTTATGTTGATCCTATTAATTTAATATAATTGATCAAATTAAAAAAATTATGAATTTTAGTTTGATAAAAAAATATTTCTCAAGTTTAAGTTTGAGTTTGATTTGAATTTAAATTTAATTAAATTTAAGTATTTAAATTTGAATTTGAGTTCAATTAAAATTTAATTTTCATCCATTAATTCACGAGATTAATTTGTTACGATTGAACAATTTAAAAAAACATGAAATAAAAACCTAATCAAATCCAAACACCTAAACCAAACTTAAATTGGGTCCAGCAAAA
Source organism: Erythroxylum shatona (assembly GCA_027568895.1). Lineage (NCBI taxonomy): Eukaryota > Viridiplantae > Streptophyta > Magnoliopsida > Malpighiales > Erythroxylaceae > Erythroxylum > Erythroxylum shatona. Next base: position 22,234,424 of record JAOSBK010000003.1, read on the forward strand.
GGGCATAATATGTGTAGGAGGAACCGGGATCGTAGGTGGGTTGTACAATTTAGAATCTTGAGGTTAAACCTAGGGCGTAGGTGAGTTGGTAAGGGACTCTCCTAGTTTAAGCGAGGTCACGGGTTCGAAACGTCCTTATGTATGCAGCCGTTTAAAACTTGAGGCCAGAGCTTTACCTCCTGCAAGGGACCTACCCGACTCGAACGGGGATTAGTTTGAGTGTGGATGGTTTAAAGATGTGTTACGGTTTAATTGTTCCACGTCGGTAATAAAAGAAACTGATGTGGAGTTTATAAGCTTATGAGCTCTCCCACCCTTTAAGCTAGCTTTTGGGGTTGGTTCTCTCATAAGACTTATAAGCCTCATGAACGAAATCTTTAAACCCTTCCTTCGGAAATTCTTACTTGTTTTCTTTGATGATTTGCTTATTTACAGTGCCTATCTTTCACAACACCTGGAGCACATCAGGCGAGTGTTAGAGGTCCTACAGCAACAACAATTATTCGTGCGTGGAAGTAAATGTATATTCGGAGCACGACAGATAGATTACCTGGGGCGCTCAATCTCGGAGAAGGGAGTCTCCACTGACAATAAGAAGATCGAAACTATCCAAAATTGGCCACGGCCACACACTCTTAAGGAGCTCAGGGGATTTTTAGGGTTGACAGGATATTACAGAAGGTTCATCCAGCATTACGGCATCCTAGCAAAGCCCCTTAACGAATTGCTAAAGAAACAGGAAGCAGGGAGTTGGGAATGGAAGGAGCGGCAGCAAGAAACCTTCTAACAACTGAAGGAAAAATTAACGTCAGCACCGGTCCTAGCTCTCCCGAATTTCACGAAATTATTTGTGGTGGAAGCTGATGCGTGTGATAAAGGAATTGGGGCGGTCCTTCAACAGGAAAGTCGGCCGATAGCATATCTTAGCAAGGCTTTATCCCCTAAACATCAGGGGCTATCTACATACGAGAAGGAATTTCTCGCCATTATCAAAGCTGTGAAGCAGTGGCACCATTACTTGAATGGTAGGTTTTTCCAGGTGCAGAAGGATCACAAGAGTTTAAAATACCTCTTGGAGCAGAGGATTTCCACGCCATTTCAACAAAATTGGCTCCCAAAGCTTATTGGATACGACTTCGAGGTGACTTACAGGAGTGGCAAGGAGAACATGGCAGCGGATGCATTATCTAGAGTTTCAAGCTCTCAGCTGCTCACAATGGCAGTCTCACAGATACAAGCAACCTTTTGGAGGAAATTAAGGAAGGATGGGAAAAAGACAAGACCATAAAGGACCTCATCAGGAGGCTGGAAACCACAGACAACCCGACAGGAAATTATGAGTGGAGGGGGGGAATGCTCAGGTGGAAAGGAAGAATAGTGGTGAGCTGTGACTCGAAACTTCGGAAGAAAATAATAACCTTTGCGCATGACAACTCGCAAGGAGGTCATTCAGGGGTAACGACGAAGATCAAGAGAATATAGAACTTGTTTCACTGGAAGCAACTAGCTGAGGACGTGAGGAATCATGTGAAAAATTGTGTGATCTGTCAAATGAGCAAATATGACCACGCTGCATATCCGGGTCTACTTCAGCCCTTACAGGTGCCAGAGGGATGTTGGAAAGAAGTCACCATGGACTTCATTGAAGGATTACCACCTTCCCAGGGGAGGTCAGCTATCTTCGTTGTGGTGGACAGGCTCAGCAAATACGTGCACTTCACCGCCATCAAACATTCGTACACCGCACATGAGGTGGCACAGGTATTTATGGATCATGTCTTCAAATTACATGGGATGCTGGAACGTATTATTACAGACCGAGATCCTCTCTTTTTGAGCAAGTTTTGGCGAGAGACGTTTAGGTTGCAGAACGTGAAGCTACAACTCTCCACAGCCTATCATCCACAAACTGACGGGCAGTCTGAGGCGGTAAACAAGACGCTGGAGACGTATCTAAGGTGCTTTTGTAGTGAGACGCCCTAGAAGTGGACGAGCTGGTTGACTATGGCAGAATGGTGGTATAACACCACCCATCATTCAGCCATCAACTCGACACCTTTTGAAGTGCTCTACGGCTATCCACCACCGTTGTATATGCCATACATAGCTGGAGATTCTAGGGACTTAGGGCTGGATCAGTTATTTCAGGAAAGAGAAGCTACTCTGCAGATTGTGAAATTTCATCTGAACAGGGCAAAACAGAGGATGAAGCTGTAAGCAGACAAGAAACGTTCGGATCGGGAGTTTGAGGAAGGCCAGTGGGTGTATGTGAAGCTACAACCTTACAGACAACACTCCCTACAACGTCGACCCAACCAGAAACTAGCGCCTCTGTATTATGGACCCTTCCCGATCATTGCGAAGGTAAACAGAGTGGCATATACGCTGGGACTGCCGGAAGGATCAGCCATTCACCCTACATTCCACGTGTCTCAATTACGGGGCTTTGTATCAGAAGACACACCTACGTCCAGCCAGCTACCGAATGCACTGAAGGAAATGACAAGGATTCCAATGGCCATCTGGGGAAGAAGAATGGTGAAGAAGAATAACAGGGCAGTCACCCAGATACTGGTGCAGTGGCAAGGAGGAACAAAGGAGGAGGCAACGTGGGAATGGTTTTATGAACTGTAGAAGAAGTTCCCGGAGGTTGACCTGTGGAGTAAGGTGGTTTCTGAAGAGGAAGGGGATGTTATGATAACGTGAGTGCATGGCGTGAAGAGAACAAAGAGAAGGACGGCGTCGTTAGCAACAAGCTAGGAATAAACCAAAATGCAGCGCAGGAGCATCTGGCGTAACGGCCTCACGTGATGTTATCTAGAATATTCTAAATATAATAGAATATATATCCGTTGTAACAGACGAAGGAGACATGCTATGAGTAAATGGAATTTTGAGTTTTTCTTTCTCTCTGTATCTGTAGTTTTCCTTACTTTGTGATTGGGTTGTTGAGGGATGATTTCGGTAAGCTCGGTGTGAGGGTGAGTGTCAATACACTCTTCAGTACAAATTACGCAACACAAACACCCTGTTTGAAGCTCCTAAATGAAAGATGACGACCAGATCTGGAGAAGATGGAAAAAAGAGAGCTGATTTTGGTACGATGGAGGCATCTGAGAAGAGAGAAGAGAGAAAAGAGAAGCGGCGATGGAGGCATTCTGAGAACTGTGAGAAGAGAGAAGAGAGGAGAGAAGACGAGATTTTAATCCGGTTATGAAATAACCGGTTCGTCAGAAAATCGGCCGGTTCTCTGATAAACCAGCCAGTTTTTATATTCAAGGGTTATTAACTAAAACCGAACCTGACATATGGCCGGTTCAGACTATTTTTGGTCGGACCGGCCGGTCCGGTCCGATTTTCAAACCCTTGCTTTAGACCCGCATTTGTCACTGAGTGTCAGAGTGTATACGTAACACCCTCGTTTGTCACTAGTGTCAGAGCATCTTTTTCAAGAATACTCTCAACACTTTGAATAATGTTTTTATAGGCTTGTAGACTTGAGACCACTCCTAATATAACTTCATTCTATAACATTTGGTACCGTTTATGAAAAACATGTTTGAGATATTACTAAATGATGGATACCTATAAAAGCGATTTGTCTGCAAACCTTATTGAAACAATCGACCCCTTTAAAGTTCTTTGGTCCATGAGTAGGTCGAGGATTAAAATGTTGAAATTATGATGTGAGAACAAGTTGGACAATTGTTGCAAAAGAGGCATCAAATGCATGAAAGCAAATAGATTACCACCTATTAACTATTGTCAAAAGGATCCTCATCTACACATATAATCATTACCATTGGAAAATGGCACGTGGGAAGTAAGCTTGATAGCCAACTTTTTGTTGATGTGATAACGGAGCCATTGATGTCCATACTTAAGACGCCAACTCTAGATACTTATATGTATGACCCTTTCACTTTGACTAGTGGGACATGATCATGATTCCAAGCCTTGCCTTCGACTTTACTAGCCACCTTTAAGGTATTAACCACTATATCTATGTTACACTTTGTGAGCAATAGGCGTGGACCCAGAGACTCCACCTACTTGGTATCTATAATTCAAAGGAGGGAAGAGAGTTCAAGGGACTGTCTACAACAGTATAATTTTAAGGCAACCTAGATCTTTAGTTTTCACATAGAGGTTGTACCACCAGCCTTCACAAATAGACTAAGTATTGTCAATATTTGTGGAGCTCTATGTAGGAGAAAAAAAACTTCTTTGTTTAGAAAAATGTAGATCATGGCACATACAAAAAGTAAATAGAATTAGAAGATGCTAAACACAACTTAAGAGGTCCCAACAATAAACATAACAAAATTAGAAAGAGTAGTGGAGTGTGTGTATGCATGCTAGTACTAAAGTTTTTCCAGTTACAAATCTATTATTCGCTAACTAGGCAAGCATATTTATCGTTAGCCATATAATAGGGTGTAAAATGTCACTAAGAAGTGACATGGATTAGAAAACCTAACAATATTACCTAGCCTAAAGATAATTAATAAATTCAAAAATTTTGAATAATAAAATATATAAAAATCTAAAAACTAGATAATGGCTAAGACAATCAATGATAAAATTATTTATGAATAGAGAATTCAATCAAAAAGTTATGTTTAGATTCACCCTAACACTAGAAAGATTACGTAAGTCTCTCTTGAGTAGCCCATTTAACCCCTACTACCTAAGCCATGGTCAACTTGTAAGTAGACTCTTTGATATGCGCTTAACTGATTATACATTTATCTCACAATACTTAGTGATTAATGCTATGAAATATTTAAGAAACTCATTTTGGTTCATATTTAGTTTTAGATACAATTTGGAAGCATAAGAGTTAAAGTAAGTTAAAAGCACATTCTTTAATCCATCCTCTTGATGGTCATGCTCAGTTGTCCTTGTGGAACAAGAAGGATACGGATTGGGGTAAAGATAGGACAAGAAAATCCAAGGAAATCAAGCTATCAAGATGACTTGGAAGATACACGGTTGTGTATTCAATCGAAAGATAAGTGTTGACTTCCATATAACCAACTGTGTATCTTCACGATTTTAGATTTTTTTCAACTTATATGATTTGATACACGTCCTCCGTAGAATATTAATTTTTAATATAAAATGACGTTTGAGCAGTTGGAGAGAGATGAATCATTTTAGGAAAGAAATGAGGGGCAAAGCACACATATTTTAGAGATCCATTAAGGGCTAAACTTTCCCAACTTAGTTCAAAGGTGAAATCGACGCCGAATAACACATTTGGGTGTATCGACATTGTGTTTGTGGTTTTTTTCTTTCTTTAAGGATTGTTTAGTTTATCCTTTACTTAATAGATTGTGTATTCATATACGAATGATTGCTATTCTCATTATCGTTAGATTGTTTATGTATGAACTTATTGCTAAAATCATCAATACAATACGTAATCATTGTGTTTAGATTCATTTGTGGCATCTAATAACATTGAATCATTAGGATAACGTAACATAGGTTAAATGACTCGAGCTTTTGTAGTTGTTGCCTAGATTGGTCTATTTTCCTTATTCATAATACGACTATCTGAATAAATCTAAAGACTTTGTTCTAGGTTGTCGAATAGCTAGGTTCATTAAAGAGCTTGTTTAATTAAACACGATCTAAGATAAAATCGGGGTTAATAGATCTTGTTGTTAATCAGCGATCAATATTTGCTAGGAGAGATATAAGAATAACAAATAAATGGAATATGCCTAATTGTGTGTAGGTCGAGTTTGAACCAAAGACCGGATCCCTAACGCATTCATCATTTTTATTACTTTTTAATTGTTCACTTCAACTTTCTTTTATTAGTTTAATTTCATTTTATTTTGTTATTAAAAAACCAACAACCCCCAAATATCGTAAACACCAATTCGTTTCGTTACAAAAACTTTACGCACATTATCTATGGGATCGACCTAGACTTACCACTAACTATAATTTTAAGTATAGTTATTTTGTTTAGTGTTACGATGTGCTACAAATTTTGGCGTAATTGCTAGGAAGTGCAGTTCTTTATTTTTTATTTTAATTGATATTTTGTACATAATTATTTATAATTACTTTTTTTAGTTATTTCTTGATCTTGTCACTTTTTGTTTAGTGTTTATGTGTATAAAGGACACATGGAAGGGAGTATGTCATTGTTGAATATTATCAATGCTTATGTCATTGTTGAATATTATCAATGCTCATGGTGAAATTTTTTCCTATAACCTATATTCCCATTCTTATAATCAAGCTTGGAGTGATCATACAAATTTTAGTTATGGATGGGATAGCTAACAAGACTACTTCCTAGATGAGCTATATGATGTACATCAATTCCCATATAGACCACAAGCCTCTCATTATAACTCAGGTACATCTCTAGAAGATTTAGTTGATGTTATTGCCACTAACACTCTACTTTTTGAGCAACATGTAAGGCAATTTTTCCAAAATACAAGGTCTAGCGTCTAAAATTTGGGCTAGCAAAACTCAAGTTTATCTCTAAAAGAATCAATTAATGTTGTTGCTCCTAATGCTTTTCAATTTCATTAGGATGTAAAATGATTTCAACAAGATGCAATGTCTCGATTCTCAACCTCGGTAAGTCAGATGGATCAGATAGAGGGAACTATCAACCACTTGGAATAACAAAGTGAAGAGAAACAATCATCTTAATCAGAGGTGTATCCAAGGAACATTAGTGCCGAAACCTTATGGAGTGAAAAGGAGCTTGAGAATTTTAAGAGGACTACTTAAGGGATTGCTTGTGTAGAAGAAGTGGAAAAGGAGCTCGAAGGAGACAAAGATATATCATTTAGCTTGAAGGTGAGTGTTAAGTCCCTTATTATTGTTAACACTAATCCTTTACCTTTACCTAACAAGTTAGAGAAATTAAACGAGGAGGAAAAGGGTAAAGAGGTATTCGAGATATTTCAAGAGTGTAGGGACTCAATAAAGATTAAGAGTCTGAAGATAGGAAAGACACTGAATATGAATGATCATCCACTTAAGCCTTATCCTGAAGAACCTCAAGTGGAGAAAGAACAAAATGTGTCGCGTAATGAGGAAAATAAGGAGTCAAGTCAATGACAATAAACAAAGGTACTTCTTGGGAGGCGCTTTAGGGGATGGGCAAGAGCAGTGGAATGGCTTCTACTCTTAACATACAACACAAAGAAGACAAGAAGATATTCAAGATAGGATTAAAGATGAATGTGTACAAAATATGGTAGGAGAGAAATTATAAAATATTTGGAGGAAGCGAAGTGACATTGAGCCTATCCTTAAGAAATTGGATTCAAACTGAGATTAGTTGCCTTGGCAAAGGGATTTTCCATAAAATTGTCTCCTTCACTACAACAAAAGCTTGCCTTTGAAGAGCAATTATGTAAATGTTTTTTGATTCAGTATTATGTTGTAATATTCTAGGTCTTAGAGGTGTCAACTTGCATACACCTTAATTCTTTGTCTAGCTTGTTGAGTATCTGATGTATACTTGTTTATTCAATGAATTTACTTATTTATAGTTAAAAAAAAACTACTTTCAAGAAGAATGATGTAACTATTTTAGAAAGTGATGTAATTATTATAGAAAAGTGTTGTAATTATTCTAGAAAAGTGACACAATTATTGTATAAAAATGATTCAGTCGTATTAGAAGAGTGGAGAAATTACTCTTATAAGTGAAATAACTACTCCACAAGAGTGATGCAATTGCTTAAGAAGAGTTCCAAAAGAATGATTTAACAACTCCTAATTTTGTAACTACTCCTTCTAAATGATATAACTACTCCTTTTAAGTGATGCAACTGCTATAAAACAGATACAACAAAACTAAAGGAGTGATGCAATGATTGTTCTACAAGAGTAATGCAATAACTCCTTCCAAGTAATGCAACAATACTAAAAAAAAAAAGAGACAAAGAGATGTAAAGAGAGAAAGAGAGAGAGAGAGAGAGAGAGGAGTTGAGAGAAAGGCATAAAGAAAGGAAAAAAATAGAGGACGTGAAAGAAAAGAAAAAGAAATAGAGAGCGAGAGCGAGAGAGAGAGAAAAAAAAGAGAAGAGAAAAAAAAAGAAAAAGTTGATTAGACTTAACTCATATTAAGTGAATCAATACTTGAAAACATTGTTACTAACTCAAAAACTGAACTATTTTTATTTTTAAAAAATTGTTCACTCACAAAACTACTACTAGCTAAAATTGTTGATAGTTTAACAAAACATAATATAACTTATATAAATTATTAGTATTAAGATTATATAAATTTATTTAATGAAAAATGTTATTAGATCATAAAATTATATAAAATTTGTCATTGTAACTTAGTAACCCAAATTAGGATTATAAAAAATATTATGTAATAGAATTTATTAATTAATCGAGTATGTTCCCTTGGAGTTTTGTAGAAAAAATGTTAAAGATGTTAAACCTGAGATTTTTCTGAATTTTTAATTAATCTTGCAATCATTTTAGTTAAAGTAGGTTGTCATTTAATAGAAGGAAAATTTTGTGTTTCCTTATCCTTTTGCTAAAATCTATTGTAACTATTATTGTTCATGTAGTTTAAGAAGAAATATGTAATCCCACTACATTTATATGTAAAGATAAAGAACTTCAAATATAAAAATTATGCTCATTGAACATATGTTTGTATGTGTGTGTGTTTTCATCGCTTGTCTCATTAGTTTTATACAAAATTTTGGTTTTAAGCTTCGTAAGTCACACTAATTAGTGAGAAGAATAACTCTAAAGAAATACTTTCATATCTTGAAGTAATCATATTAACCAGAGGAGCTCAGAGGTGGTGTCAGTAAAGGCTTGATATTCTACTTTAATGCTAGAGTGAGAAACAATTGTTTATTTTTTGTTGCACAAGGAAATGAGAGATGTTCGAAGATAGAAGCAATAGCTAATAGTGGATCGACGATTAATTAGGTTTGGGCTTTATAATTAAACAATGCTAACATGGTTTAGTCTTTATAAATCCCAATCAGAATCAGATTATGCACGTAAGCCTAGTGAAGATAAATAACCGAGATGAAGCTTATGAAGTAAAGTTCCTTTGATGTACCGAAGGATGTGAAGAACTACAAAGAAGTGAGTAGTACGAGGTGTAGCCATAAATTGGTTGAAAATATGAATAACATGACCATTTTTTAGATGAATGAGAGTGAGATGTATAAGAATGACAACTAAATGGGGATAAAGTGTAGCGTCACTAAGAAGATTTCTAGAAGTGTCAGAAATAAGATCACTTAAGTTAAGTGGAGTATTAGTAGTCATAGTATCTATGAAGCCAATATGAAAGATAAGATTATTGGTATACTTAACTTAGGACAAATAGTAATCAGAGTTATTAAATGATATTTCAAGACCTAAAAAATAGCTGAGGTTGCCTAAAATTTCATTTGAAGTTGTTATAGAGAAAAGATTTGAGATTAGAGATATATGAGTGTCATTGTCAGTTATTATCTTATCATCAACATAAAGAAAAAGAAAAGGTATGCATCCTTAACCTAACAAAGAAGAAATGCATGATCATAAAAGCTAGATTTAAAGCTAAGAGGGTCAATAGTGGAGTTAAATTTAACAAACCAGGCTATGGGAGCTTGCTTAAGTACATACAAGGCTTTATGAATGCGGAAAAAGTTATTGATGGATGTTCATATCCAAGTGGAGATTACATATAGACTTCTTCTATAAGATTACCATTGAGAAAGGCATTCTTGACATCCATATGGAATATTTCCCAATGTTTGCTGACAATAACCATAATAAGACTGTGGTATAAAGTTAAATAAGCTACAGGAGCAAATGTCTCCTTATAGTCAACTTCATATTCCTAAATAAAACCTTTAGTAACTAGTTTGACTTTGTATTTTTCAATTATTCTATCAGCTAGAGTATTGATCTTATAAAACCATCTATAGCCAATAACAAAATTTCTTGAAGGTAAGTCAAGAAAGTCCCAAGCATTAGTATTGGAGAGACCTTATAGTTCTTCCGCCACTATTTGCCTACCATAAAGGGTCAATCATGGCCTCGCAATAGGTGCGAGGTTCATATAGAGAAACAATAGTGGAATAAACATGGAAATCTTTAAGATAAGCACAAGGTTGACTTACTCGAGTGGAAAAATGGGGAAATTGTTAAGACCTAGTAGATTTTAATGAAGAAGTAGATGGGAAGGGTTATTTGGTAAGGATGAAGAATCCATAACTAAGGAAGATGCAATGGGAACAGGTGTCGATTGCGTTGAACTATTATAGCTATAAGATGGACCTTTAAGAGAAATGTTAAGAAACAAGATATGGTAAGATCGATGCAAAACTGGTGTGAGGGTTCTTTGACCTAGAATTTTCAAAGTGTGAAAAAAGCTTTATGTTCCCAAAATCTTACATGACAAGAGATATGTAGCCTTTGAGATAGGAGATCCCAACATATATACCCTTTTGTGTTCCATGCCATACCCAAGAAAACAACATAAGTGTGTTGGTTCTACTTTGGTGTAAGCAAAGCCAAAAACCTTAAGAGACTGAAAGTCAAGAGCATGATTGAATGAGCGCTCCTAGGGAGAGATGTAGCCTATAATAGGGGGAAGGAATAAGATTGATAATGTATATAGTAGTAAGAGCAGCGTTGCTTTAATAGGTTTCAATATATAAAGAGGGCTCAAACTATATCAAGAATATATCTATGCTTACATTTTTCCCAACTATTTTTTTAAGATGTATTTAGACTTGATCTTTAAATGATAGCCCCTTGTTGGGCAAAGAAGTGAGTGAAGTTTGTATCTTTGTATTTCATGGAATTATTGGTGCAAAATATTTTAATCTTGTAAGAAAATTGAGTTTGACCATATTAGTAAAGCGAGAATAAATAGAGAATAGTTCAAATCTATTTTGTATTAGATAAATCCATATATAGTGAGAAACATTATAAAAAAGATCACATATTATCTCAAGCCATCTATAGTTCCATAAGGAGCATGCCCCAAATTTTACAGTGAATTAAAGGTGCAAAAAATGAAGTCATCAACAAGTAAAGCATGACTTTTAGAGATTTGTCAAGAGATATAATTAAAATTTTCAATATTAATAGAGCATAAAGAACCATTAGAGATTAAAAATCATACTATAACAATAGAGAGATAACCCAAATAAGAGTGCTAGATATGAGAAATGATAGTACTAGCAACACAATTGAATGGAAGATTTGGAAAAGTAAGCTCAAATGATTGTCTAACCTTACACCCTTTCCTAAAGATCTTGACCATCTATGGATCTTGCACAATGTAATCACAACTCGAGAAAAATAAGAAAACACCAAGTTCATATAATTTTCCAATAGAAATAAGATTCAATGAGAGTTTAGGAACAAGAAAGGTTTCAGGTAAGAGTCATTTGGATGTGTGAACAATGCCTATACATGCTTCTTTTGTTTATGTTGTAGCCTCTCCATATCTCCACATATTAGATCTTTTCGATAATGATGTCACATAAGTTAATCCATCCTCATAATCTTCGTCTTATTCCTTCCCATCATCATCATATTCCTCTTTTTGTTTTGATAATGTGGCACTTACTCTGATACCTTTTAATGACACGTCAGTGATATATCTGCTGACAAGTGAGCTGACTAGGATGGTGATATGATGCTAACTATGTTGTCTTTGCTGATGTGTCAATGGAATGGTTATTGACGTCACTTACGAATGTGTCATAAAAAGAGTTATTTGAGGATTTTAAATGGTGTCATTTTGTTGGACCAAAGCAATGTTGTTTAAATTTTCTACTTCCTCCTGAGAGTTTAAGCTAGGAATTTTTTAGTGTAGTTGTTGGACCTCACTTCTGGAGCCCATCATTCGGAGTCAAACAATGCTGGACCCCGCTTCCGGAGCCCAACATTCGAAGTCATTAGCGGAAACCATACTTGCCCTCAACCATACTATACCTACTTCGAGACATTTAGCATAACTTTCTCTAGAGAACTCATATTAAGGTATTCCTTACATGAATGGAAAGAGGACTTCAAGATATACAACTTTTATGAAGACCTTGAAGGAGAATTCTATCGTCTGAAAGGTCAAAAATGGAGCAGACAATAGGATCAGATGAAACCAAAGGAAAAGAAGACGAAAGGGAAAAAGTAGATGAATGGGGAAAATTGCCATAACTTTTACTATAGATATTGTATTAGGGTGTTCTTTGGATTTTTTGAAAGAGGACTTAAAGATATACAACTTTTATGAAGACCTAAAAGATATATTCTATCGTTTGAAGGGTCAAAAATGGAACAGATGATAAGTATAGACGAAACCAAACAAAAAAACAAACGAATGGGAAAAAGCAGATGAATGGGAAAAATTACCATAACTTCCCTACAGATATCGTATTAGGGTGCTCTTTGGCTTTTTCGAAAGAGTACTTCAAGATCTACAACTTTTATGAAGACCTCAAAGACAGATTCTATCATCTAATAGGTCAACAATGGAGCAAACAATAGGGATGGACGAAATCAAATGAAAAAGCAGACGAATGGAAAAAATTGTCATAACTTTCCCTACAGTTATCAAATTAGGGTTTTCTTTGCCTTTTCGAACTAGGACTTCAAGATCTACAACTTTTAAGAAAACCTTAAAGATAGATTCTATCGACTGAAGGGTAAAAAATGGAGCAGACGATAGGATACAGAAGGTCAAACATAGAAGAAGCAGGAAGTCAAATATAGACAATATGACGTCATCATAGACTATATGGCGTCATCATAGACGATATCGTTTTACAGACGATATGACGTCATCATAGACGATATGATGTCATCTCAGACGATATATTTTTATAGACGATATGACGTCATCATAGACGATACATTTTATACTCCTGAGTATCTCCCCTTATATGGACCATAACTTTCAGCCCAGAAGTCCATAAATTTCATACTGTATATCGTTGGAAAGTTAGAAGGATAAGCTATAACTTTACAGAAGACAAGTTTAACTAATTTTGCATCAATTAGTCCAATTTTTCTCCTGAAGTCGCCATATGATTTTTACACCTAGAAAAGACTTGGATTTTGAAATGAACAACTACAAAAGAAACATGCACATATACCTGTGGAACATTTTAGTTCTAACTCATTTACCAAATCAACAAAAGCTCATACATAACTTTAATTACATATTAACATTATAAACAAAAGCTTAACACAAATACAACATAT
>JAOSBK010000003.1:22256642-22275409 GCA_027568895.1 Erythroxylum shatona
GATGATTCTTTCTTCAAAATGAACAAGAGACATAGAGCTTCATGTTTGGTATCAGAGAAAGAAGATGAACCAATAATAACTAAGGTGATTTTCTTAGAATACGCTCACGTCTTATGATATTCGGAACGATTGTTGGGCTCCAAAAACGGGGTTCATCACATGGTGTTGAAATTTTGATTTTAATGCTTCCACTGCATAGCAATGTATCAGATGCATAGACCTATGACTCTCAACAATTATTATTATTATTATTATTATTATTATTATTATTATTATTATTGTTGCTGTTGTTGTTGCTGTTGTTGTTGCTGTTGTTGTTATTATTCTAACAACAATAACAATAATAATGTAGTTAGTAAGGACTATAATAAACATTTTAATCTTTTTGTTAATTATTATTTTTTCATTCCAATTTTATGTTTCAAATCGAACATTGACATATATCACTATTATAAATTCTTAGAAATAAATCAAACTAAATAATAGCAATTTCATTCCATTCATCATCTATTTATTTTTTAAAAAAATTATTCTATTTTTTATGTATTCTAGAAGATAAATCAAATAACATGGAAGTAAAATTGAATTGAACCAATAGTACAGGGTAATAATAGAGATGAAGAAAGCCCAGACCACTGTCAACCTATTGAGTGACCAGGTCAGATGAGAACCTCCCAACTTTGCGTCAACTTTGGTTAAGGGAAAACATGCACCGTCTAGTTGAGAGTGTTTTAGATTTTTTTTTTTTTGCCCACGAGGTGTCCTAGGAGGGTTTCAATTATGGAAAGACACCTTTAAGCCATTCACACCCAGACTAATCCCTGTTCGAGCAGGGTAGGTCCCTTACGGGAGGCAAAGCTCCGACCCCAAGTTTTAAACGGTTGCATACATGAGAACGGTTCGAACTCGTGACCTCACTTAAGCCAAGAGAGTCCCTTACCAACTCACCTGCGCCCTAGAGTTGTTTTAGATTTTTTTCTTTTTCGTCATTCACTTCAACGTACTTTCTTCGTGTGACTCCTACTTGTGCTTTTCCCATTTGCCCCATTCAGTTCCAACTTCCAACCTCCAACCTCCCTTCAATTCCATTTCCAACCTTTTCATATGCAACAACTTTTTTGCAACAGTAACTAAAATCCGAAATCTCTTAAAAGGATAAAACGGTCGAGGTACTAAATGTACAAATTATCTCTGCCCTTGGCAGTCCCTCGTTAATGTCAGATACAATCCTTCAGACATTTTACAATTTGTATTCAGTATCCCACTCGCAAACAATATACAATTCAGCTACCAAGCAACAATCATGCTGAATACTACTGGACACCAAGGGGATTCATTAGGCTAAGAAAACATCAAATGTTCTCATCTGATCGTTCTGTCAAACTCCCATCAAATGTGAGATAAACCAATCATAAGTACAATGATAGCTCACTATACCCTTAAAATGAACACAGCTTAATACACTAGATGTAGAATTTAATTAAGAAAGGTGACGTACGCTCACATCTGACTTTAAACTTTTCCAAAAATCTGAAATTGCTCTAAAGGATGGCTAATCCGTAGTTGTTCTTCATTACTATCAAAACTTTGCCCTATAACGAAGACTACACTATATAATTTTAGGAACATTCAAGGATGAGAAAGTTACTGCTTAATATCCCTTCTTTCAATTTCCCTCAGTGTGAACGTCTCACAACCCTGAAATGGTATACATACTTTGACCTCGTCCTGAGTCTAAAGTAGATCGATCTGTTGAAGCATTATGCTTATGAATACGTCTTCTTTTCAAAGTAGCAGAATCATCCCCAGCTTCAGATAAAGAACTCTTGTGTCGGCTACTGTGCGATGAAGTAGCTCCCCTTGACAAATTGGAGTTTCTTAACTTAGTGCTTTGGGTTGGAGTGACAGAATGATACGAAGAATTTACTAAAGAAGATCCACCAGACACATGAAAATGTCGTTTTGATTTCTTTTCAGTTTCTTGTTTCTCAAGTTCTTCAGGGTCTGGGTAATGCACAAGTGAGACACGTCGTGAGATTTTCCCAACTGGCAACACAGAAAATTCTGTCAAGCTAATGCTTAAACCACTTTCAAGGATGTACATACAGCTTTTCACATGAACACACATGACACTTAACCCAAATACTGACAACAGCATGGCCTTAACAATGTAAATTCAGTCCCCACCTTAAGTCAATACAAATCCCAGAGATTTAATAAAGCAATCCCAAGGACCAAAAAAAATTGCGAAATAAGCTATTCCCACGAAAAATGTCAAAACCATCATAACGTGTTTCTTTTCTTTTGCTGCAAAATAAAGGGAAACAAACAACAACATTCGTATTGGATGTACAAAGAACAAAGAGAATTTGATCTCACCAAAGGGAGGGATGAAACTAAAAGATAGATGATTAATCTTACCGATTTTTGTTTTCGAAGACGAGGACACAAAAACGGTAGCATCAGGCTCTTGAACCGCTGAAGAAACGACGTCATAGGTTTTCCCTGTCAACAAAGAACCATATAGCAAACATCAAATTAACGTAGGAGACTGTGTAGGGTTAGGTAAGGCATCAGAAAGAAGCTAAATTTTTGTGAAGAAAAAGAAATATCAATGTGAATTATTATGGTTACCAATTGAAGCTTCAAAGCTTCCCAAACATCCATCATGATGAAGGTTGAGTGATATCTCTTTCCCATTAAAATCAGGGACCTGAAAATAAAGGTAAGATTACAGTATAACCACCAAATAAAATCTTACAAAATAAGAACTACCAAAACTTACTTCATTAAAAGGCCACTGAATGAGCCAAAGTTCAGTGGAATTAGTTAATGAAAGATCAAAAAGCTGTTCCCTTGTATCTTCTTGAAAAGCCGCTTCAGGCTTGTAACCCTCTCCCTCACCTTTATCCATTGCCTCCCCGTTAATTTCCCAAAATTTAACTTTCTGGGGAGAAGGAAGGAGAATAAGTTTCAGACAAATTCACCACAAAGCATAAAATAAACATATTCAAAGTGGAAACGCCCTCACCTTTCAACCGCCCGAAAGAAAACGAGACGAGAGAGAGATCAAAACCCTTCTTGCAAAAAAAACAAAACAAAACAAAACCTAAAACCTAAAACCCTCTCTATCGACGATAGAAATGGGCTGGGCTACTATCGTTGAGTAAAGCGTTTAGAAATCGGATATTTTATTTTGTTTTTTGAATTTAAGTTGGATTTTTATTATAGTTTTAAATTTTTAAATAATTTTCAATTTTTTTATAAAAAATTTGTCTTAAAAGATTACAATTGAACCAATTCAATAATGCTGATCCAATTCATATATTAAAATTTGAGTTCAATAACTTATTTTGATTTCAGTATCAAATAGAAGTCTAATAAATGATTTTTTCAAAAAAATTGATAACTATAAAATTTAAAGATTAACAGAGCCCTTAATAATTTTTATTTAGGTAATAAGATAAACTACTAATTTGAAATCTTTTAAATAAACTTTATATGACTATTTTATCATTTTCCATTAATTTTACACTTAATTTTTCTTATTCATTTAAAAGTTTTGAAATTAAATTATAGAAATATGATAACTATAATAATTCATATTAAATAAAATAGTGTTTAGTTACTATTTAAATTTATTGTATAGATTAATAAATTACCAATTCTAATTAATACTTTTCTAAATAATAAATTTAATTATTAATTTGTGGATAAAGAATGTAGTTCCACTTATCACAAACACAACTATTCTTGTTGTTTTAAATTGTTAAAAATTATGAATAATCTTTTATTGAGTTTTTGTCAAAATTTTTAATATAAATTGTTATGTAGCCAACTATTGTACATTTGACAACGCCTATATAAGTAGCCAATGACATGATATTTTATATTAACAAGTTAACAACCAATTGGACAACTTCTTTTTTTTTTGTTGAAACATTCCAAAAATGATTAATAGAGTTTACAGGCTCGCCTTATAAAGGAAGTTCACACTAAGCCCAATATGGTAAGCAAAGAAATTAAACTAAGAGACTACTAAGGTCACCTTTGGATATGAAATCCAGGATCGATATCGAAGGTGCTTACGTCCGAAAATTATCTGAGCTCGGCTCAGGTAGCTTAGCTAGCAGTGAGTAATTATTAAAATTTTTAATGTTTGCGGATTGTAGAATTTATTAATAAAAATTAGGATTCGATCTATCATTATTAAAATGATTATAATTAATTATTGGATAGCTGACACTTATCACTTTTAAATTCTTTAACATTTTTATATTTAGTTAATATGAGATATTCTAACATTCTTCATTAAGTGTAACCGAGACTAGACTTTCAATTATCATTTGAAATAAACGCAGCGATAACCGGACTGGATTGTTGGGATTATACATCTAAACGGATAACTAAAAAATTAATAATTCAGACTAAACCTACTCTAATACTATATTAGAATTTTTAATATTAACAAAATGTAGAGTCCATTAATAAAAATTAAACTTGGATCAATCATTATCAAAATGACTAATTCTTTTAACAATAGTTGACCAAAATTTAATTCAAATTTATTTTCGTAATGGTTGACAAATCTCAATTTTTATTAATAAATTCTACAATTAACACATTAAAAATTCTAGTAATAGCCATCCTGAAGCAAACGCAGGGCTACTAGTAGTTTGGATTTGATTAATCAGGATATGGCCTCAGCCCATTGGAACAACTCATGCATTACCTTCTTGTTGGCTCTTTCTCCCCCGTACGAAGTAGTCTGGAATTCCTTTCATGCCATGTCAAGTAAATAGAGATACCACAAGCGATAACGCATATGGTTTTGCCCTCTTACGAGAAGCTGCTTCTTTGTTATAGATTAACGAGTATGTCATTATAGTTCAGGCTAGCTGTAGAACATCAACAAAGCTCCTACGTTATGTTCCAAATTTTTGCAGAAAAATCACACTTGAAAAAGAGATGTTGGGTTATTTCATTGTCTTCCTTACAAAGGCAACATATTGCGAATATTAAGAAAGCTAAGTTTAGCCGTGGTCCTTACATGTTGTGTCTACATGGGTTGGAAAATAAAGACAAAGACCAATAAAATAATTACGAAATTTTTTATATTTTAATTTCCTAAAAACTAAAATTAATTTACTTATATAAAATAATTAATACATAAATCATAATAAAAATGTAAATATTAATTCGTACTTTATTTTAAAGTTTGATCATTTTCTTGTCGTATCTTTCGTATTGTATCCAAAATTGGTCCATTTTAATATCTATAACCGCACAAATATTCAAACTTGATTAAAATACCTTTACTCTCTTTAATTTATTCTTTATATGAGACCCATTAGGAACCAAAATACGTTGGTAATGAATAAATTATAATTTTAAATCATATACAGGTTTAGATAAATTAAATTATTTTAATTTATTTTTAATTCTCTAATTAAACAATTTATATTCATAGATCAATATTGACATCTAGCAACACTTCATGATCACTTAAATATTTAGGAATGTTAAAGTAGTTTTGACTAGCCTTTTCGTGCATGATTTTTTCATATAATTCAATCATTTCTTCATATAATGTTTCGATTAGAAATATAGCATGAAATTAATGTCTATTTTATCTTGAGTTCAATCATATTAGATCTCCACTATTAGATATTGATTCAATTAATAAGTCATAAGTAGTGTCAAAACATAGTAATCTCTATGCAAGATAACTTTTACGATCTCAAATCAAATGATCACTTATACTATCATCATAATAAAAATTTCCATAAATATACAATTAATGTTCTACATATATTTCTTATACAGGGTCAGTTAATTAAAATTATTCTCTAGCAAACACTCATACATTTGTTTAAGTATCTCCATACTTTAGCCTATGAGATCGACGATTTCTTTTTATAAGGAAAAATATAATGTATGTTAATCTTTTTTATGTTTTGTTAATATTCAGTCATAATAAAACAAGGACTAGGAACAATTTAGGAATAATACATAAATGTAATATGAATCTCATAATTAAAATCTCATCATAGTTTCATTTGCAATGTATTATTATCCCATAGACTTTATAATATATATCTAAATATGTACAGGAGAAAGAATGTCTTTAAATTATTTTGTCATTAAACTGCAATAACAACTGATTGGTTGTAGGTCATAAATTAGCAATCTCTCACTTGTACTTAGCCAATCATTTAATTATCTTATACCATAGCACCATATGAAGTTTATGCTACTGCTGGGATAGTGACTTAATAAGATAATTCTACAAGATTCTCTATAGTGAGCATTTATTTAAATGTTATAACTTTCATCCAATTATCATCATAATTAAGAGAAATTTCCTAAATACATCCTTAGATTCTTTATGAGATCTTAGCTTCTTTTATATGCCTAATGGCTCTAATGTTTCACAATAAATTACTGTCTTGAACAATGCAAATAACTATATTAAGTTCATTAAAGAACTTATTGATCCAATTAATCATTTCCACTAAATGAAAATTGTATTATGGCTTATTTAATAACCATTGCTACATTGAAACCTTTCCAATCTCTAAATAATATTGTTCTAACTAAAATATACCTTAATCAGGATTTACTTCTAAAATTAATATCCGTATCACCTTGAACTCAAATATTAACTCATATATAAAATAATGGATATCCTTAATACTTCATAAGTATCAGATATCTCAAATAATAAACACCTTTAGTACATTATCGATAAACTTATAGATCTAATTCTTAGAATTAAGTTATTAGTTTTTATATCCAACGAGAGTTGTCTTGAACAATTATATTTTCAACAATTGAAAATTAGAATTATTGTTCTCTGTGAGCAATGTCTCTACATACTCCCACTAAAGAAGACAATTAAACTCCTACTAACCTTCTCGTAGACATGATAAATTCATAATCATCTCTAAAACAAAGTCTTTGAAGTTATCATGAAAGTGAATATTTTAATATCTCGCAGCCTTTCAACTATATATCAAATGTTTCAACAAAGCACTAGTTCCAATTAGATATATTGTCATGAGATTTGAAATTTTCAAATTTTATCTTACTCCCACTACTTATCTTGAGAACCATTCTCTTATAAGTATACATTGAAACAAATTATTTTTTCAATAGGTTAATAAGATTATATTCAACCTTTTGGATATCTCATAACTTTTTATTATCCAATTTAGTCCTAAACTTAGTAAATACATACTTCAAATAAGCATCACATCCTTAAATTATTTAACTTTGACTCTTTTAAAGTCTTAACATTCCATATCCAATATGAAATCTTATTAATTGATTCAACTGGAACTATTAAAGGTAAGTCATTGTGTTAGGCATAACTATAAGAAAATTAATATTATATCATATAATATCTCATATTGTATTTTCCTCCTTATATAAATCCATACTCTTTATTATGAAGGTATTCACTAGAGAATATCATTCCCTATAGATAAATGAAATTTAAAACTTACCACAATGATCTCATCAGAGTGTTTAAGCATTCCCAATGCTTTATTTCTACGTAGATTTAAACAATTTGAACTTTTCAAAATTTTAAATCATTATTTTATTTAATACATATGATTATATCACATAAAATCATTAGTAATTTAATGAAATATATCATCCTTTTATGAATTGTTATTTCATTCAATACATCATGTGTATAAATTTAACAATTAAACACCATCAACATCTTTTCACCAAATGTTGATTTGGTTATTCTTCAACTTAACAATTTTCATAAGTTTCATATGATTAATAATCAAAATGATACATATATACTTGTATGTAACTTTATGATTCTCATCATGTTGATTTAACCAATATGGCATAAAAGGATAGTCTCGGTTGTCCAACTTTTCATTCTTGCCACTTATGTTAACCATAAGTCTCCTTTGATACAACACATATAAACTATTTTCATAAACTTAGATTAACTACTTTTACTCAAAAATCCATTTCTTATCATGCTTTAAACATTATAGTAATGTTGAATCGAAATTCAGTATCAAATAATCATAAGCATGAACTAGAAATACATATGATGCAGACAAGAAGAGTGGAGGAACTCCAAACCAGGGGATACCACTAATTTTACCTTTCGATATCATCAGATGTCAGAGGATGCAGTAAGAATTAGGCTCTTTCCATATACCTTAATAGATAGAGCAACGTCCTGGTATCATTATGTCGACCTAACAAATGTCACAACTTGGGATCAACTAGTTCATGCCTTTTTAGACAAGTATTTTTCTCCTACTAAGACCACGAAGATTATCAAAGAGAATACTAACTTTCAGCAAAGTGACAGGGAATCAATCTTTATAGTGTTGGAAAGATACAAAGATTTGCAACAAAGATTCCCTTACCATAACCTAACCAAGGAATTCTTGTTACAAACATTCTATAATGGAGTAACCCCACATACGAGAGGCACAATTGACACAGCTTTAGGAGGATCATTGATGAGAAAGACAGTAGATGAAGCAGAAAAGCTAATGGAGGAGATGTCCAGCAATAGCTGCCTATGGACGAATAAGTGGGATAGACAAATCACTACTTTTCGAGAATAAAAAGGAACAGTAGCTGTTGATTAAATTACCGAGATGCAAGTGAAAATTGATAACTTAACTCGACAACTCAGCAATATGAAGGCTTCATCCTCAGCTTCGGTAAAAGTCATGCAACTAAAGCGTGAACTCTGTGGACAGATGGACCATGATACAATGGACTGCTTCTTGATGAAGAAAAGCAATCTAGAGCAAGTTAATTATATGGGAGCTCAATATGGACGAGAAGGGGGAAACATTCCCTACTCCAACACATATAACTTTGGGTGGAAGAATCACCCTAACTTCTCGTGGATGAATAATGCCTTAGGGCTGCTCAAAACATAAAGAATATTTAAAGAATAAGAAAAAGAGGTAAAGGGAGATTTGGTATCAGCCACTTTTGAGAAACCCTAGAGAGAATTCATCGAGAGATTGAGAAAGAGAAGAAGGAAGAGAGAAGTGGAGAAGAAACTGACTCAACATACTTCCCAGATTAAGAGGTTTTTGATGTCGCTGCCTCCCATCAGCCATTCAGATCATATTTCTATTTATTTTCCATTTTATTATTGTATAGAATTGGGAATAACAGTTTGATGATAGGATTTTTCGAATGTTGAGATGTTCTAAACTCACCTTCAGAGTTTTATCTTTGAATTAATGAAATTTGAATGTTTATGCGTTTATTACATTTGTTGTGATTTAATTTTGTAAGTGCATAATTTGATAATAAATTAAAAAGGTGAATCAAATGAAAAATAATTAAATTGGGCTAATGAGGGTTAGGTGATTTAATAGAACAAGAATTAAATCAAATCAGTAAATTATGCAAAGCGAGATCTTGTATAGGTTTCTGATAGTTTATTAGACAATTTCAAAACTAATTAGGGTTTTGGAAAGGTTGTTAATTAAGAGACTGCAACTTTCATAATCTAATTAGGGTTTATAATTTAGGGTTAATGATTATAATTCAAGAGAGAGAGTGATCAATCTTAGGATCGTCTAGAACTAATAATCCGGTAATTCATAATCAGTTAGGTTAGTGTTAAAGATTGGTAAAATTTCCTTTTCTCTCAATTAGTAGTTTCTTTAGGTTGATTCTTGGGTGTGTGTTGCAACTGCTCAATTATTAATATTTTTTGTGATTGATTGTTATTTTGAATCGATTGATTGAATTGAATTCTCATTTTAATTTAGATATATTTGAATTTCTGTTACTTATTCTGGCCTTAGGTTTTAGGATTAGATTATCCCTCCTCGTAGGATTGAAACTTTATATACTACACTGACGAACTATGCGCTTGTGGATTACCAAAGGTTTTATTAAAACTTTCACACATCAAACGTCGGATTAAGTTTTTGGTGCCGTTGTCGGAGAGGCGATCAGTTCAATTCTTTAATTTAAGGCGTTGGTTAGTTTCTTATTTTTGTTTTTGTTTTCTTTTTATTTCTAAATTTGTGCTCTTACATGAACACAAGAGTCACGAGAAGTTCGAGTCATGCAGCTGAAACCTTAGAATTAGATACCACTTTATTAGAACGATCAATTAGGAAAGCTTAGCGTGATGAAGAAGAAGAAATCATGAAAGCAACAATGGTTGGGGAATTTTAGCAAGATTTGGACCATGGAGCGAATCAAGGACATCAACAATGAACCCGTATGGATTTTATGAGACCAAGGTTCAATACGACTAATTAAGGAGTAGCTAGGTCACACAGACAAGCAACTTCTTTCAAAGTTAAACCGGCCCTCCTAAACATACTTCAACAGAATGTACAATTCTATGGACTAACGAATGAAGATCCTAACGCACATATAGTGAACTTCCTTGAAATCTATTATAACTTTCGGTACCATCAGATATCTGAGGATGCGGTAAGAATTAGGTTCTTTCCTTTTACCTTAAGAGATAGAGCAAAGGCCTGGTATCATTCTCTCAACCCATCCAATGTCACAACTTGGGATCAACTAGTTCATGCATTTTTAGATAAGGATTTTCCTTTGCTAAGACCATGAAGATTATCAAGGAGATTGCCAACTTCCAGTAAAGTAACGGAGAATCAATCTATGAAGCAAGGGAAAGCTACAAGTATTTACAACGAAAATGCCCTCACCATAACCTACCCAAGGAATTCTTGTTACAAACATTCTATAATGGAGTAACCTCACGTACGAGAGGCATAATTGACGTAGCTTCAGGAGGATCATTAATGAGAAAGACGGTAGATGAAGCAGAAGAGCTGATGGAGAAGATGGCAAGTGATAGCTGTCTATAGAAAAATGAGCGGAGTAGACAAACCACTACTTTCTGAGAACAAAAAGGAATTGTAGCTGTTGATCAAATGACAGAGATGCAAGAAAAAATTGATAAACTAACTCAACAGCTCAACAACATAAACGCTTCATCCTCAACTTCGGTAAAAGTTGTGCAACTAAGTGTGAAATCTGTTGATAGATGGACCATGATACGGTGGACTGCTTCTTGATAAAGGAAAGCAATCCAGAGCAAGTTAATTATATGAGGGCTCAATATGGACGAGGAGGGGGATACATTCCCTACTCCAACACATACAACCCTGGGTGGAAGAATCACCCTAACTTCTTATGGACGAACAATGTTGGAGGAAAGTTTAGACCTCAAGGATAACTAGGCTTCCAACAAAATAAACCAAGCTCAATGGAATCCAAGTTGGATACGATTTTAGATAAATTGGAGGTATGAAGGATGCACATAGGAGGCTTGAAAGCAAATTCGATTAAGTCACTAAGAACCACACCTCTTCAATACATAACATGGAGGTCCAAGTAGGTCAACTAATGGAGGCAATTTCTACTCGGAATGCAAGAACCCCCCAAGCAATACCGAGTCTAACCCAAAGGAACAGATCATAGCCATTACTCAAACCCAGGAAAAGAAACTCGAACATGCAGAAGAAGACAGAAATAAAGGAGAAGGATAAGTGTTATGGAATTCCTTCTAAGAGAGCTCGTAATTAGGCCAATCGAGGAACCTCAACCTAAATTTCCATACCCTATCCTAGCTCAGCGGATGTCAATTTCAAGTAAGGCAATGCGGAATTCTAAGGAGGTTGAATTAAACAAGGTTGAGTATATAAAGAAACATCTACAAGGAATCAAACAAGAAGGTTAAGGAGCATATAGAGAAAGCAAACCCTAATATAGTACAGAGGAAAGACAACTTAGGGGATTTTTACATTCCCTATAGTATCAATGGAGTCAAAATAGATAGGGCATTCGTAGATTTAGGAGTGAGTATCAATATAATGCCTTATACTTTTAGTCAAAAATTGTGGTTAGAAGAGTTAGAACCCATAAAGATGATAGTGAAGACAGTAGACATAAAAATTTATCGACCGAAGGGGACCCAGTGCAGATTGATATTTTTACTTTCCCCACATACTTCTTTATATTGGATATCGGAGAAGATGTGAAATCTCCTATGGTCTTTAGACGACCATTTTTAGCTACTGTCCGCTCCATAATTGATGTTGATGGGTATAAACTAATTCTAAGGGTCAGAGAGCACCAAATAACCTTTATTATGTCGAAGAAAGATAAAGCTCTCCTTTACTTCTAGTTAACGTCAAACTGAACCTCGAGGACAATGGGAACATATTAAGGACCCTAGGAATGCGTTTAGAAAGAAACGATTACAAAGGAGAAAGTGAAGGAAGGTGGAGCAAAAGGAAGGTGGAATATAAGACATGGTAGCTCAAGTGCAAATAGTAAGATTGATGACTGCGTTACCATTACATTATTCATTTAAACCACCTTGAGTACAAGAAGAGCGTCAAGCTATCGACATTAAAAGAAGTGTTGCATGAGAGGCAACCAATAGATTGTTAATTTAATGTTATTTCCTTTTATTTTTTTTTGAAAGTTTGAATTCAGAAGTTAGGTTATTTCATTTCCAAATAAAATCTAGGTGACATAAGACTTCGGCATGAATTAGATGATTGAGGAAGTAAGCAAAAGAGAGATGAAAGACCTATAAAGAGTTAAGAAGTGATCTTGGGAAAATGTAGAAGGACAAAAGAAGATAAAAAATTAGAAATTGGTGAAAAATTGCTAGTTATGATCATGGCTTGCGACGGGGTAAAACTGAAAACATGAATTTTAGTTTATTTTTTATCATTTTACCCTTCATTCACCTATATATTCATTGCTTACTTCAATTTTCCACTCACTTTCATTTTAACTTTATCTCTCTAAGTTTAGATACTCCAAACACTCTAAGTTCTCTCTACCTAAATTCCAAACTTCCAGTCTCCTCCAACATCTATCTACTTACAAGCTAGTATGTCGCACATTAAGTAGTCGACAAAGCGCGATCAATCATCAGGACGAAACCATGTCTTAGGATGAGGGCGAAGGAGCAGGGTGGAGGACTTCGGAGCACCCTTCTCGATTACAGAGGAGGAAGGTATTCGTTTCCAATCCCTCAATTCTAAACAAATTGTAGTCTTAAAATATTTTAATTTTGATACACTTGATAAGTTAGAACTGCGATATAGGGTAGAGAACCTAGAAGAAAGAATTCAGTGGGTGAAGTTCATACACTTCCAATATCCTTTCGATCAGGAGCTCACTCTAGAATTCTTCACTTCTCTTTATTACGAACCTAGTAACCCTAAAGAAAAGCAGTTTAGGTTATGGGGATGAAATTATGAGTTGAACATTGAAATAATGTGTGATATTTATAGGTTCCCCGAGTCTTCCATTATCGATCAACACGATGATTTTCGTGATTCTCACTATTAGAATGAGCTCATTGGGTTAGAACAATTCGACATTAAAAATGCCCACAACAATATCATAAGAACCCATGGGCACTTGCTAATGCACAAATTCATGTGTCAATTGGTTTTTGATAAATTAGAAACCAACAAGTGCTCAACAAAGAAACTTTCTGGTTGTGGTGCATAGATTACAGCATCCCAGTATGCACCTCCACACATGTGCTGAACGCTATTATTTTAACTCTACTTAAGAGAAGCAACAATTTGGGTATGGGTTACTTGGTTTATTCCATTGCTAAGTATTATGACATAGACTGTAGTGGTTTAATCGTCTACCTCCTAGATTTTCTAAATCATCATCATTTATGGCATGCTGAAATCCTTAAATCCCATAAAATAGAACTCCAAGATATCAGCCAAAAGACTCATGTGAAAATCAGAGCTAGTTAGGTAAATTCGAACGTAGTGTCGCCTTAGCAGGCAGAAGAGGACTCAACTAATGAGGAGTTTAAAGAGGAAGAAGATACCAATGAATCGGGTTGGAAGAAAGTGCTTGATTCAATCTCTACGAACACCAAGATAATTACAGATACACTTGCGGCAAACTCTAGAAGAATGAAGGAGATGACCCAAACTCAATTATGTCAGAGCTAAGATATACGTCATATCCATCATTACTTCAAGGCTCAAGGCATCCAGCTGCCACCTCCAACACCATCCCCGCCTCCATCACCATGAGGCTGTGTTTCTAACCGTTTTCTTTTTAAATTTAGTCTTTATTTTATTTTTGTTTTTACTTTAATTTATGTTTCTTCTTGCCACGCATGTTTGTTTGCCTCCTTCTTACATTGAGGGCAATTTGTTGTTCAAATATGGAGAGGGATACGTGTTTTACTTTGAATGTGGATTTTGCATATTGCATGATAGTTTGTTAGGTTGCATTTTGTGAATTGTGTGAATGTCAATGGCTTAGATGGATTGAAATTGATTTAATTTTGAACATAGTCTATTAGGTTGTGAAGAATCATTAGCTTGCAAAATTAGTGAATTGGGGTCTTTGGCTAAATATGCAACTTAATTAGAATTTAGTGTTAGTTTATCACCCTCTAAATTGTCACATTCATTCATAATTTGAGGCCTTTTGACTTAAGTAGTTTTGCTAGTATTTTTTTTCATGAAAACAAGTAGCTAAAGCAACAAGGTAGGTAAAAAATCATGTTTGTTATTTTTAAATAAATAACTATTCCGCTGGCCTTTGGGTTATGAATAGAGCTAATAGCCAATTAAGAACGTGATGTAGCTGAGTAACCGAATCAACTTGCATCACAAATGTGTGCCTTCATGTCAAAAGGCTATAATAACGTTCCAACCAAGCAACTCAACAAAAAAAAACATGACTTGATCAAGTAACTAGATCGACATTCATCAACAATGTTTGCCTCTGAGTAAAAGAATAGGTCCATGTCTATAAAATAATTTTAAAAAAGTTTCCTAATGTGTGTACAATTTAAAAGGGTGAGTAACTTAACATTTGAGTTTTGATTAATATGTATGCTTAGTCCAGAGCCCCTAAATGTGAATTTTGCATGTTAATGATTTGAAATAACTTGAATGATTGTGTTTAAAGTTAAATTTATTTCATGAAGTTAAAGTCATTGTCTCATTATTGCATTGTATGCTTTTTGATTTTACGTGCTTATTGTTTTGTTTTCTTCAGGACAAGCAAATGTTTAAATGTAGGGATGCTGATAAGTGTAAATTATATCATAGTTTAGGGCTTAGCTTGATATGTATTCAGTAGTTAATTCAATAGTTTAGTATGTGTTTAGGTTAGAATTGTGTTAGCTTGTTAAAGTGTTTTTATGGGTTAGTACATGTCCTTGAGCTTAAATATTATATTTTTAAGGTACCTTGATGTATTTGTTAGTGTTTTAGGGTTAACATCGAATAATGGAGAAGTTTTAGAGACATTTAGGCCGAAACAACGGCCCACGATCGTGACATAACAAGTCACGAACATGACAGAAGCACCAGAGTTAGCTCACGATCATGACCCATATGCTACAATCATGACAGAAGCTCAAGACAAGTAACAGAAGGCTCAGATGTGGTCCATGAACATGGTCTACGCCAAGCAGAGGCGCAGACACTAAAAAATGTTAAGTTTTGAGGGATCTTTTGGACCTTTTGGACCCCAAAAAAACCTTAGAGTTGCTTAGAACACAAAGGATAGTTAAAGAACAAGACAAAGAGGGAGAGAGAGCATGGGCATCAGCCATTTTTGAGAAACCCTAGAGAGAATTGATCAAGAGATTGAGAAAGAGAAGTGGAGAAGAAGCTGACTTAATGTACTTTCTGGATCAGGAGTTTTTCAATGTTGCTTCCTCCCATCAGTTGTTCATATCATATTTTTATTTATTTTCCATTTTATTATTGTATATAATTGGGAATAACAGTTTGACAATAGGATTTTTTGAATGTTGAGATGTTCTAAACTCACCTTCGGAGTTTTATCTTTGAATTAATGAAATATGAATGTTTATGCGCTTATTGGATTTGTTGTGGTTTAATTTTGCAAGTGAAAAATTTGATAATAAACTGAGAGGGTGAATTAAATGAAAAATATTTAAATTAGGCTAATGAGAGTTAGGTGATTTAATAGAACAAAAATTAAATCAAATCGGTAAATTGTGCGAAGACAAATCACGCATAGGTTTCTGATAGTTTATTAGACAACTTCATAACTAATTAAGGTTTTGAATAGGTTGTTAATTAAGAGATTGCAACTTCCATAATCTGATTAGGATTTAGTTATAACTCGAGAGAGAGTAATCAATCCTAGGATCATCTAGAACCAATAATCCGGTAATTCATAATCAGTTAGGTTAGCGTTAAGGATAGGTAAAATTTTCTTTCTCTCAATTGGGAGTTCCTTTAGGTTGATTCTTGGGTGTGTGTTGCAATTGCTAAATTATTAATATTTTTGTGATTGGTTGTTATTTTGAATTGATTGATTGAATTTAATTCTCGTTTTAATTTCATTATATTTGAATTTTTGTGATTTGTTATGGCCTTAAGTTTTAGGATTAGATTATCCCTCCTCCTGAGATCGACATCTTAGGTAGTAGTTTAATGAACCGCGTGTTTGTAGATTATCGAGGGTTTTATTGAAACTTACACACATCAAACACCCAATCAGTCTTCTGCACCTTTTGAGAGAAAACGAGCAAAATCAGTAGATGACAGAGGAGCTACTGACATTTCTGAATATCAGAAAGATGGGTTTGGCAAAAAATATAATGTCAGGTCAACTTGAACAGATGACAGAAGCCAGAAATGTGAAAGAAGGGAAATAGTAGGAAAGAGGACAGAAAAATGGGACCAAAATGCCCTTTAAAGAGAGAGGAAAAGAAGAATGAAAGAAAACAAAACACCATATCTGAGGGAAGCTAGAAAGTGGAACTGAAGCAAGGAACATAAAAGGTATTTTGGGGAGAAGAAAAGTGAGTTAAGGTGGGAGGTAATGAAAGTAGCAGGAAGCTAGTTGGGAGAGAACTCAGATCTGAAGGAAGCTAGAAAATGGAACTGAATAGAGATGCAGAAGGTAATTTGGGGAAAAGAAAGTAGAGTTAAGGTGGGAGTTAATAAAAATAGAAGATGAAAGTAGCAGGATTTTAGTTGGGAGAAGGATTAAAGAACTTGGAAGAATACCAGAGCTCCATTTGGAAGGAAAAGGTTGGTTGAGTGTGATGCAAAGATAAAGGATGTTGTATGATGCAATATTATTTCTTCTATGGCTATGCTTAGTACTGTGACTTGCCCTCAATAGTTCTAATTAAATCAATTAGAAAGATTCCATATTAGATATGAAACATTAAGTTTTTGAAAGAATCAAAGTTAATGATTTAAGGATGTGATGCCTAGTTGAAGCATAAACTATCCAGTAAGTTAAAAACTAAATTGGATAATAAAAGGTTATCAAATATCTAAAAGGTTAGATATAATCTTATAGACTTATTAAACAAATTATTTATTTCAGTGTATACTTATAGGAAAATTGTTCTTAAGATAAGTAGTGAGAGTAAGATGAAAATCGAACTATTGCTTTTATTGATACATTTGATGTATAGTTGAAAGGTTACAAGACATTGAAATATTCACTTTCTTGATGAATTCAAAGAGTTTGTTTCAGAGATGATTGTGAATTTATCATGTCTACAAGAAGGAAAGTGGGAATATAGTTATCCTCTTTAGCGGGAGTATGTAGAGATATATTGCTCATAGAGAGTAAAAATTCTAATTTTCAATTGTTAAAAATTTAATTGTCGAATAATAACTCTTGTTAGATATGAAAAGATAATAATATAATCTGGGAATTAAATCTATAGAGATAGATTAGAAGTTGATTAACTATTCTAAGTCTAAGTATATAAATAATGCACTAAAGATGTTTAGTATTTGAGATACATGATACTTATGAAATATTAAAGATATTTATTATTCTATGTGTGAGTTCATACTTAAGTTTAAGGTTATATAGATATTAACTTTAGGAGTAAATCTTAATTAAGGTCTATTTTACTTGCAACAATATCATTTTAAGATTGGAAAGATTTCAATGTAGCAATAGTAGAGATGAGCTAGTTTTAGAAATAGTTTGAAAGATACGATAAGAATGTGATTAAGCTTTGAAATAAGATATAACTTAAGATTCATGTTTTATGATGATTTATGCGTTAATCATTTGATATAATTAAAGTGATCTTACTTTTTGAGAAATTAAAATATAAAAAATTCTTAATTATTGCAGTCAATATTAGATCTCATCCCGATTTTTAAACATGTAGTTGGAGTGTCACAAGGTGGAGAGGACTTATTGCTTTTCTGTCCTCTCTTGTAAAAGCATATTAACTTGTTACATGTGTTAAGCTTATGATAACACAAATCTGCTAGGAGATTAGCATTAATATTATCTTTAATAGCCCTTCAAGCTTCTAAAAGGTATGTCCACTTTCGGATTTTCTTAGTAGTAGACAATATACCTAAGCTTGTTATTAGTATGTATCAACATTCGAATATGAAACTAAATCAAAAAATGTATGTCTCGAATATCATAACTTTGATGATACAGTAAATCAAAATTAGATTGGATGATGGTGTAATACGTAGTGGGAGCTTTATTACATATCCCGGATCTACATAAAAGGATTAAAAAATGAAGGTACTGCAGAATACTTGAATTTCGGTTCTATCTCTGATTCTAATGTCGATTTCGAGCTCCAAACGTCTCTGAATCTCTCGGGACCTTTAGTGGAAAGTGATCACCGACTCATGGGCTAGGCCTTTCTACAGTTTTCTCAAATCACGAGCTTCCCTAACTGGTCAAGAATCCTTATGCTCGTGAATGAACTCTTGAGT
>JAOSBK010000003.1:22307639-22318727 GCA_027568895.1 Erythroxylum shatona
TTTTGTTTAGTCATTCTCCCCATTTTGCCCTTCATTAAACTTGGCTTTCCAAAACTACCCCTCTTTCATTTAACACAAGCTTACTAACCACTTAAGCTAACTTAATTTCTAACACTTTATTCTAATTTCAAATTCTAATCCTTCCCTCAAATTTCTAATTAATGATCTAATTCTAAAAAATGAATAATTAAACAAACAAACAAAACAAAAATAAATAACTAGACAATTAATAAGAATTTAGAAAAAAATCAGGATCTAACAAGGAGATTCAAGAACGACTTCTTTAGTATAATAATTCATTACAGCCCTATGTGCAATAAGCCAGTCCATACCCAAAATGAAGTCTATCTCTTTTAACTGTAGTACTATCAAATCGACTTTCAACTCAGCTTGGTTAACTCGAATAATACACCCTCTGTATACTTCCTTAATCACTATAGTACTCATCTCTAAGCTAAATTTCAACATCTCTCTCTCACAATGTACTTTAGATGCTAGATGTGCAGTAATGAATAAATATATAGATCCTGGATCCAACATTGCAAATGCCTCAAATTGAAAGACATGTAACACATCTGCAACAACATCTAGGGAATTATATGCCTCTTGCCTCGTAATAGCAAAAATCCTAGCCTGAGACTGTAGTTGGTTACTTCGCACCTCAGTCCTAATACTAGGACCTACTAAACTAGTTTTACCCTACCTCTGCCTATTTATCCTACTCCACTGGTTTTGCTCTGCTAAATAGTCATTTCAGTCGCTGATTCTGTTTTCACTCCAAATTGTATTCCCAATATTGCAGGACAGTCTCTAATCTGTTGCTCAAAATAGCCACAATGCAAGTAAGCTCCCGATATCTTCCAACATTCTCCACCATGCTTCTTTCCACAATGCTCACAACTAGGCATTTGTTGTGTTTGCCCTCTATATGTCTGTCTTCTAGACGCCTGACCTCTACCACTACTAGCATGAACAAAATCGCCTCTCAATCTAAACCTTGACTGCCTCAATCTAGTTTGTGATCATGATGATCTATTCTAGCATTTGCTAGATCTTCTGCCAGACTCAGCTTGAAACTCACCATGCCTCTTAATTCTAAACTCCTGCCTATACTCTCATTGTTCATCCTTCAATAACTACTCTATCTAAATCAAAGCACCTCTCAACTCAGTGAAACTATTAAAATTAGTAATAACCAACCTCGTCTTGATTCCCATATTCAGTCCACCCTCAAACCACCTACACTGACTTTCCTCAATCAGAATCAGAGTAGTGGCATAACCTATTAATTCATTAAACCGCATCTCATAATCGGTTACAGTGAGATTTCCTTGTTTCAAATCGAGAAACTCTTTCATCTTCCCATCCAAATAGATCTTTGGCATATAATTCTCCTTAAAGACCTTTAGGAAGTCTTCCCACGTCAGTCTACAAGGTCGAGTGGAACTACCCAGGATAATCTTCCACCACTGATAAGTCGGACCTTAAAGTAACGAAACTGCAAGTCAAACCTTTCATTGAACTCGTAGTCCATCTGATCAAACACCCTTTTCCGTTCTTTCCAACCAACCTGCTGCCTTGATAGGGCTATACTTCTATAGAAGTCTACAACCACTGCTTCCTAAGTTTATCATACCTCCTTTCTCTCCTCTCAGGAATTCTCTGAAACAATTGGTCAAACTGGGGTATTGGAGACTCCCTATTGGCTCCTATAAACTCAAGATCAATTGATTCTGTGACTCAATCTCCTATAATAGATGACCTATAATAAATAATAGATGTGAACACTTTACAAGTTTCTCACTAGCTGTTATATTTAAATGCTTATATATGTCCCTAAAGATGTCAAACAATGCTCTGATACCAAAACTTGTAACATACCACTCTCATAGCGCATATACCCAATCATACCCACAGATAGTCGAGAATATACTCTATGAAAATGGTAAGGTAGAACAATCATATTAATACAATCTAGGGCATCAATATAACTTAAGCTTTCCAAATACTTATTTCCTTGACAATCATAATAAGTCATATATGTCATTAATGTTCCAAATTCAAGTAGACCATACACAACAGTTTTGAACTCAATCCCAGTACATCATACAGTACAAAAATTACACACTAGAGACAATATGTGTCATAACATGGAATGCTAACATAAAAGACATCTATCTAGACTTTGCAGGTATCAGTTGACCAGACCTTTAAGCCATTCTTGTCCTTGAAATAATCGTATTAGAATTCTATTAGATTGCTTTAGAAGCTAGATCTCCTTTAAACCTGAAAATCAACGTTGTAATTTTGATGAGTTTGCGAACTCAGTGAGTGAACCAACATCGATGTACTCACTCAAGTTAGAACATAAAGACAAGTATGTAACCCAATTCACCAAGTATAACACATTATCAAGCACTGAATATCACATCACATTATATCATATGTCAACAAGTATAACATGTATTCAATTATTTCATATCACTATTTCAAAACAATCCAATAAATCATCTCAATCATTCATATAATACATGTAGTTGTATACGAAAATGCACAAGTAACTCCATTCTTATTTTGCTTTGTTGTGACTGAGAAACTATCAACCCAATTTATTGTCCTGTATTTGTTGTGAATATTCTTTATGTACAATCCTGAGCTTAAAGTTATTTTTCACACATTGGCTACTCTAGTCACAATTCCTTTATTTAATCATGCATTTTAATATAATGAGATGCATCAATTCACATATTATCCTTTTACTACTTTTCATTTAATGTGCTCATATCATATATCAAATTCTTCAGACCTAAGTATGGCATTCATCATTCAATTGATCATACATTCCACATTACACATACAATTCAACAGAAGCACATATAATTGAGTTTTCATATCTAGGTTAACTCACAGTACGCTCTAGAATAGTTATTTCCTTGATGATCTGGCAATGTCTGGATGTTGGCAACCAACTTGTGCATCTATAGTCAAGCAATACATACATTGTTCACAATCACTAATTTGTTCAATCATATGAATATATAATCATACACATATACATATGTAATGTTCCATGCATGCTCAATTGACCTTCCCATGTATGTATTCTTAATTACAAATGTTGACTGTTCCACTATTATAGCTTGTATATTACCCCTTTGCATTCAAGTTTATATCTTAAGTAGGTTTGATTACTCTAAATTCATCAATCATATATTCACAAACCTTTTCTAGCAATATACATTCACACAATCTCCTATTTCTCATTCATTCATACCTAATACACCGTACTCATATCCTTTGAAACATATTTGTATTCATAAAAATACCTTTATTCCTTTAACAACTCAAAATTTCCATATTTAAATACATTGATATCAAAACAGTCCATTCATTAAGTAATGACATCAATTAACAACCTAAACTTATCAAACCATTAACCAATTAATTAAGCAACAATCTAAGTTCATTTCAAGCCTAAATCAAGTCCAAATACACCAATGTAGAGTGACTTATCCTCATTTGGTTTGACAAATTCACAAAACAAAATTATCATTTCAAAGATGGATGAGTGCCCTAATGTGCACTATCCAATTTCCCTCAATTCTTTACAAATTTCTTCTACTTAGGATCATCATTAACACTTCAAATTTTCCAGAATTTTTATGCTCAAAAGCTATTTCAATTCATGTTAATATAGCTTTCATCTTAGTTTTCCATTTGGTTATATAAATCTCACATAACTGGGAAGATGGACTGTACTTTTAATGCTAAAGTTAGATGGAGTAACATTTGTAGATCAAAAAAGAAGGAGGTTTAGTGGTTAAACATTTGTCTACCTTGAATCAAGTCTTGTTAGGTAAAAGGATTTGGTATCTGTTTGAGGATAGGGAGGCTTTATGGGTTCAATGGGTTCATACCATCATTTTAAGAAGGAAAACATTTTGGGGTGCCGGACAAACCTCTAACAACTCTTGGACTTAGAGCAAAATTTTATTTGTGAGGGACAAAATGGGGAACCAATTCAGGTTTAGGATATGGAATGGTATTTCTACTCTTTTATAGCAGGACTCGTGGCATCCAACAGGAATCCTGAAGAACTTCACTTCCCTAAGAGAGATCAATGCTTCGAAATTTCCTTTGTCAGTAAAGGTATCTGCATTGATAAGCAATGATGAAGGGAGATGGCAAGAGGCATCCATAGAGATCCTTAAGAATCTTGAGCCCCTTCGATGCCATCTTAATAGCTCTCAACCTGATCTTTTGGAATGGCTCACTAGTCCTACAAAAAAGTTCACTAATGGATCAGCATACCTTATATTGAGACATGCTTTATAGGAAGTTTCTTGGCATAAGCTTGTTTGGTTTAAAAATAGTAGGCCTAGGTGTTCCTTTATCCTATGGCTAGCTTTCCTTCAAAAATTACATACCCGAGATAAACTGTTCTACCTACAAACTCCTAACTACTATTGCTTGTGTTTCTCAGATAATGAAACAATTGATCACTTGTTTTTTTAGTGTCAATTTTTTTAATCTATTTGGGACCATTGTCTCTACCATTTTCATCTACACCTTCCACTTCAGCAAAACCTCATATCCATTCTCACTTGATTCGATACTACCCCAACTATCAAAAACTCAGATATTCCTATTTTCCCTATCCTTCTTTCAACTACAGTCCACAATATTTGGACTAAATGGAATAATAGAATCTTTAAAGATGAAGCCAGGGATGCTAGGAGTGTGATCTCTAAAATAATATTCCAAGCTATGGAAAATATCTGCTCCACCTCAGTGAGGAGGTAATTGGTGAGGTTTTTTCTCTAACATATTTTTCTGTAGGTTAATAGATCAGGAAAGCCAACTGGTGTTGCAATTTCAGATAGTATAAAGAGTTAGGCATCTTCTTCAGTACAGTAGTCAGGAAGTTAACAATTGGAACTCCTTGTTTAGAAAGCATGCACAGTTAACATGCAGTGATTTTGACAACAGCTTCTCATATTGACATTCACGGTTCACAATATATGGAGGCATCAGAACTAATCACATTTATTGTACTGAAGATATGAGCAACTGGCAGCGAACAAGTGCATATGAAGAAACTTAATTTTCTTAGAGTGTTGATAGTAAATTGATTGTTACATTGTGACAAGAAGGTTAGTAAATTGATTGTTACATTGTAACTAGCAGCAAGAAGGTTAGTAGTAACTTGAGCTTCTATGTATTCTAATAGTTTGCTAAGGCTTGTATCACAGGAAATTGTGACAATTGGTGAGTGAAATTGCCTAAAGGTTAGCTTACAAGGAATGTTGTAGGTATCACTGAATCTCCGTAGTTGCCAAGAGGTTCAAGTGTGGGACTCTTAAGTTTTGTACGTAATTTTTTATCATCTGTATAAATTCTTTTGAGTTATCAAAAAAAACCTCATATGACTCTACTCAATTGTTTCATTATCATTCATTTAACCCTAATAGACATGTAATCCTAGCTTTTCCAAATTCAAGAACACTTCAATAGCACCTATATTTAGCATAAATTCACCTTTATTTATACTTCAAAACTAATTCATCCATATAACGGCCTATAACTTACTGTTTTCAAGCATCAAAAACAGAACAGAAAAGTAACCAATTCATCCATCATATTCCCCCACAACTTCATCGTCAATCCTACATATAATTCATCCCAATTCAATCATCATAAAATTTCTATTACAATATTCCACAAAGATCATAATTTCAATTACTTGTTTAGCTCAAATTCCACCTTAATTACCAAGCTATCCTAGCCCTCCATGCTTGCAAGCACAATTCCAAAAAAAAATTGGGAGTTGAATAATTTCAGACAATAGAATATTGGAGTGGCAAAGTATAGAATTTAGGCAAAAACTCAAGGTTGTGAGGTTGTGTATGTATGTCAGTAATGAGGCAAGGAAACATAAAATAGCATGTAGCAAAAACAAGAGAGAAGATAGCCATCCATATGTGTGGGTCGAGGGGTATAGGTATGTGGTGATGGTTGAGACACTTGTCAAATAAAGGACCATATTATATGTCCTCTTCTTAAACTATCAAATGTCACTCAAATACCTAATCCACTTATCATTTAGTTTCTTAAGCCATTTGTCACCCAATTGTCTAAGCCATATGTTACTCAATTCTACTGCCATGTGTCACTATTTCATAGGCCTAGTTATCCTAATTTCTCACATGTCAACTTGTCTTGATATTTAACATTTTTCCTAGACTAAATGTACATTTTAATTCATCACTCTTCCAATTGGAACAATTAATTCCAAATTACTGATTGTAATCCATCAAACCAAAATTCAAGACATAAACAATACGCAATCATATCATAACCATTTTAAACCTTTCATACCCCTGGAATATGTCAATTGAGTGCACATACAATCTTTGCAATGCTTTCCAAATCAACATTCATGTGTATATATATTCTCATCTTATACATGTAAATGAAATGCACCTCATTAATTCTCAAATGATATGACTCAAAAGTCTAACATTTTAACCCTCAGTAAGTTTTGGAAACTGACTATTACAATTTCACCCTTGATTCTTAAATGAATTCCGTTATCATCTCATCTATACTAGGCTTCTTAGGCTATAATGCTTACGGCTAGAATCCAACTTGAGGGTTATTTCTCAGTTAAACTTAATTTTTTAAGGAAAATTTGGGGTGATTCATCTAACCAATATTGTAGGTGTTACTATATGGGTTATTTTAGGGTCTAGGAAAATTCCCTAAATAATTTACATATTCGAGCTAAACTAATTGATAATCTTGTCCTTAGTGCTCTAGGTCGCACATTTCAAACTACATTACTTGACCTTATAAAGGCATTGTAAGTCTACCTATTTTTCTGCTTATGGCCTCCACTTGGCTCTCCAACTACGCCACTGCATCAACCTTATATACTCCCATTGCCCTATTAGTTTATGCTTTAGATAAGAACCATTGATAGTTTTTCATGACCATATCATTTATTAGGTCTTGGGCCATTTCTAGTGTCTTGTTGTTAAATGTCCCTTCCACTGCCACATTTATAAAGTAGCTTGTACTTTGATTTAGCCTGTTGTAAAATATTTGCATTTGCATCCACAGTGGTAGTCCATGGTGTTGGCTTCATCTCAACATCTCCTTGAATCTCTCCTAATTATCATATAAAGATCACCTTCAAATTCAGAGTATGAGCAGATGTCGTTCCTTAATTTTGCAGTCTTAACAAGTGAGAAGTGCTTTAAAAAATTTTCTTCACCATTTGTTCCTATGTAATCAATGAAGAGCATGAATAAACACAGTCTAATGACATCATCATTGGCTCCATTTATCTTAAAAGTATCGATTATATCTAGATAGTTAAAGATATGCACATT
Organism: Erythroxylum shatona; assembly: GCA_027568895.1. Taxonomy (NCBI): domain Eukaryota; kingdom Viridiplantae; phylum Streptophyta; class Magnoliopsida; order Malpighiales; family Erythroxylaceae; genus Erythroxylum; species Erythroxylum shatona. The sequence goes on from JAOSBK010000003.1 coordinate 22,315,034, forward strand.
AGGATCCTCGTCTCGGAGTCCATCTAATTGGACTGATTACTGCACCTTTTAGATGATGTTTGACTATATCTCAAAGTTATTAGCTCAGATAGTCAACCTTATGATGCTGGACTATGCACTAGTTAAGTCTAGCCTAGCATAGTTAAACATGGTTCTTGGTTGGTCAACTATGTTGCACGATTCTTTTGTGTCTACTTGACCTCCCAAGTCTTTTATTTGATGATCCAGCTCAAAATCCTGTAGTTATGTCCTTTAAAGATTTTTGTGTGCTATTCTTTCAATCTCTAGACATGGTTTGTTAAGCTCTCAGATGTGCTTCAGATCATAAATTGACCAAGAGTCCAAATCTACAAAAAGAAATAAAACTAAACAAATAAAATGAATAAAATAACATAAAATAAAAACAAGAATAAATCAAAATAAGATAAAAATGAATAGAATAATAAAATCTAAGTGTTCCTAATATTATTGTCCTTAACAAGGGCACCAAAAAACTTAATTGGTCATTTCTATACCAATATTAAGAATTAACTACAAGTGCAAAGCGTAGCTGTAGCAAACACAAGCAAATATGTGTTGAACCTATGAAGACAGTAAATTATTCATTGCTTTTGTTGTTGATGATGTATTACTCTTGATTTCTCATAAAGTTTAGCTCTAGTCATAGCTAGTTTAATGTATTTACAAGTGTTTTTGGCCCTCAATGGCTATTGAAGTAAGTTGTTGAATAATTATGGTCTAGTTTTTGTATGAAATTTTAATGAAAATTTTTTCTTGCTCTTTTCATCTATATGCTTTTGCTGAAACAAGTGATAATTCCTTTGTGTTTGTATGTGTGTGATCTTGATGACATCCCTTTTGAGCTGAATCAAACTTTTAAATTTCTATTAGTTACTATTTATGTAAGGACGGTGTGAGTGATCAATTACTACAGAAGTCCCTAGATTAAGCCTTTGGAGCTGGAGCTAATTGCACACCAATCTATTTGAGAAAGTTGGAAGATAGAGACATGATTTTGAATATGGAGATTTAGAAGTTAGAACCATTTCGAGAAACCAACATTTTTAGATATTGTTTCAATTTATAGAATAATGTCAGTGTCTTTAACATATTTATTTGCTTGTTTGATCTTACTATGTAATTTACTCTTAAAAAATGATATTGACTATATTGTTTTTATACATGATTGTTGTCTTTTTCCAGTTAGTTACTCTTCAACACTGTTGTCCTTGCCAACCTTTTTTTCACTATTATTTTTCCTTTGAATGTTAATCATATCATTGTTTATAAGAGCATATTATAGTTCATAATTTCCATTTAGATATATTTATTACATATGGAATTCAATACATTTCTCCTTTTGCAAATATATTTCAAATTGGAGAATGTTAGCTCTTTCAGTCTCCTATTTTTCATTCTTACTGTAATAAATGCATGTTATAAAAGGTAACAATGGTCAATTGACAAAAAGAGAACATAACTCTTTATTGTAATTACCAGAGGATAAGTAATTATGAATGATACAAATGTAATTATAATTGATAGTTGGAATTTTGTAATAATTATAGTTACTTCTACAATGTAAAACCTTGTAACAATTGTAGTTTGTTAGCAACATAAAAAACTTACAATTGAATATTAAAGTTGTAGGTGAATGAATAAAAGATAAAAAGAGTCATAATAAATATAATAGTTACATTTGCTCTTCTAATTATTACAATGTTTTCATTTTTTTTACACGACCAAGCTATAAATCACATGGGACCTACAAAATAAAGATATAAACACAAATACTAGGACTTACGACAAATTTGCATTATGCACATAAATGTTTACATATACTTACTTCTTGCGAACAATAATATATCTTCCGAGCAAGACTCTTACCCCAACGCACAGAATTTGTTTGACATATTTTACTACAATAATAAACTTTCATCTCTTTCACAAACACCAAGTACCTACAAGAGACCTTTAATTTGAATATTGATTAACATTAATTTATATGATTGACATTGCTATAAATAATAATTGAATTACTTACTTTCATAATAACGCATTCATAAAAATGTTGACCAATGTTAGGCTTAGCATTTGAAATCTGTAACTTCATCAAGGCATTACAATTGGGACAATTAATATTCAACATCTATCTTATATATAGAAATATCAATATTACTTATATTTGAATATGAATAAATTATCAAATATAACAAATAATATATATTATAGTTATTTTACCACTGAACGTAATGCTTTCTCTTCATAAAATTGAGAATATATCCTTCCAACTTTTGCTATATTATCAAAAGAAAAATAAATGGCACCCTTGAATCCATTTACTAAACCTTGACACTCTTACCATGCGAAATATATACCAGGTGCATACCTAACGAAAGTTATATATACTTTACTTTTGCCCATAAATGGCTATCCTGTTACAATATCATCATACAAATATTTAATTACTACCTTAAATACAACACTATTATGATTTCTTTTCATAAACTCACCAAAAAAAGAATTAAATTTTCAATATGTTAGTATAATGTCCCTAATATTAAGATTTTAGCTAAACTATCATTGCATTTACAAAATGAAAGAGAGGAAGCTTGTTCCCTACAAATCAGGATGAAGTATCACATGAATATTTAGGCTATATACTACGTAATGTCATAGTTTTCTGTAATTACCAAGGTGTATATATTCTGCATACAACACAAAACAAAGTATAAATCGACCATCATGTATTCAGTTACTCTTATTATTTTTTATTCGATTTACATTTCATACTGAAAACTAAGTGTAAGAGTATTCAAGGTTTTTACTGTTCAATTTGCTATATACACATACAAGTCAATCCTCCTTTTCAGTAACAAACAAATCGTACCCTAGTGAAGGATCGCAATACGTAGCGAAAATTTAAAAATTGCAACCATATGCTATCTATTGCGTTTAACAACATACTAATAATAAGAAATAGGCAGAAATAAATACCTGGAATGTGATGATTAATCGATATAGAACTTTGAAAACACGAAGCCTCTATGTGCTCCACACCGAGAAATATGTCCCGCTTTTAACACTTGATATGACTATAGATAAATTTAAAGAACTCTTTCTTTAAAATAGAGAAAACAATTTTCTCAAACTTTTCTCTTGTTTATTTTTCCAGTACAGCAATGAGAAAAAATGAAATATCAAATATCATTCTATGCTTTGTTTTTCAAGCACATCGAGAAAAACAAAAACGTTGAAAAAGAGTATCACAATTTCTGTTCTTCACTTTTCAAAACAGAAACTGAAAGCTACGAGAGTTCCTCTTCTCTGCGTAAGTTTCTATCTCTCTTTTCACTTTGCTGTTTTTCATACAAAAATCATAACCCACACCGTAACCATCTCTTCTATCTTATTAATGTTTCTTTGTTTTAAAACTTGAAACGACCTCAACGTTTCGTTTCATTTTTATTTAATAATTGTTATTATTCATAAATGACATAAAATAAAACTATTTTATTTTATTCATTTATTTTATTTTAATAATTATTATTATTTATAAAATGAAATAAAATAAAACTATTTTATTTTATTCATTTATTTTATACAAGAGAATTTCTAATATTAATTATATTTTCTGTGCTAGCAAAAAATATAATAATATGCCATATAGATTATTTAATAAATTATCTCATAA
>JAOSBK010000003.1:22325804-22341657 GCA_027568895.1 Erythroxylum shatona
TTTAGAGTTGTTGTCGGTAGTGCTCTCTTACCGTAGGATATGTGCCGGGATGACCTACGGGTGTCTCGGTGGATATTTTACGGTAAGGGGGTGCTACAATAACCATCCATGTGTGTGGGTCTTGGGGTGTAGGTGTGTGATGAGGGTTGAGGGTTGAGACACTTGTCAAATAAAGGACCATGCTCTATGTTCTCTTCTTAAACTACCAAATATCACTATCCACTTATCACTCAGCTTCTTAAGCACTTTGTCACCCAATTGTCTAAGCCATGTGTCACTCAATTATACTGTCACATGTCATTATTTTATCGACCTAGTCAACCCAATTTCTGACATGTCAACTTGTTTTGCCATTAACATTTTTCCTAGACTAAATGTCCATTTTAATTCATCGCTCTTCCAATTGTAGCAATTAATTCCAAATTACTGATTGTAATCCATCAAACCAAAATTCAAGACATAAACAATACATAATCATATCATAACCATTTTAAACCTTTCATACTTCTGGAATATGTTAATTGAGCGCACATACAATCTTTGCAATGTTTTCCAAATCAACATTTATGTGTGTATGTGTTCATGTTATGCATGTGAATGAAATGCACCTTATTAATTCTAAAATGATATGACTCAGAAACCGGCTATTACATTGCATATGAAATGGTAGAGTAAATTTTATTTACTTAAAATTAAAATTATATTTTCTTTAAAAATTCAACGTTATCATTTGCACCAATATAAAAATCAACATTATCATTTGCTCCAAAGTTATTTCAAGAGCAAAGATTGGCCAAAGGATATGGAGGAAGGTGATTGGCAATGATTGATTTAGAATAAATGGGAGACTCCAAATTTTTACATAATTTTAAAATTTAAGAACTTTATCTTATTTTTTTAGTTGTTTTTTTATTAAAAATAAATTGTTTATCGATGTATAGGAGCAAAGAGGAAGAAACACAAGAAATAGAGGAAATCAAAAGATGAAATCAGTTTCTGATACAAAATCAATTGTGTAGATTGCATATGAGATGGTAAAATAAAATTTTACTTAAAATTAGAATTATATTTTTCTTTTAAAAATGAGTTCCAATTAATCATTAATTTTCTTTATCTTTTCTTTTTAGAAAGATAAAAATTCTGATGAATAGCTCGACATTGTTATAGTTTGGAATGTACCCTGACAAAGCCAATGAAACTTGGTCTGTTCCAAATGGAGAAGAAATAATGGTATGGAAGTTATAGTCAAATTAGATTTTTAAAATTTTTTTAAAATTACTTTACTAAATTTTCAAATTCTATCTAAATATGTAGAATAAGGTTCTAGAAGAAGGAGAGAAAAATAAAGAAAAGATTTCATTTGTATCTCTACCACTCGTTGAGTATTTCAGTCTTATCCTAGAAAGAAATTCAAGCTATTCACGTGGTTTAGGTGTTAAAGGGATAGCATCTAAGTCCCGAGAAAAAAGTCAAATTCTACCTGAAGTTGAGACTGCAAAGAAACATGTAAGTGATTTAGATGATGAAGTTGCAAGATTTACTAAAATCACAAAAATACAAAATGGAAATATTCCAGCTCAAAATGCAAATATTGAGAAGAAGGTCACCAAAATGAAACAAATTTTAACTGTTTTTGCTCATTTGGCAAATACTGGAGTAATTCTTAGTTTGTTACTCGATGTTTCTGCCTCAATTGGAGATCCATCACATGTCACAATGTCAAATACCCCAACTAATCATGTGGGTTTATAAATTTGTAAAATCTAGAATAATTAGTATTACTTCTTATCATTATCATTATCATTGTCATTGTCATTGTCATTGTCATTATCATAAAATGTTAGTACTAAATTTACAGCTTAATATTTTACAAACTAATTAATTGATTCTATTATTTATTTATTTTGTAAGAAATAAATCAATAATGAACTTCATCTGAAAGAATAACAAGAAAATTTTACCTTTGAGAGTTTTAGCTTAAAATAGTATGTAATAGTTTGGGATAATTATAATAAATATAATTATCTTGGATATTAAATTTTGTAATTTTATATATTGGAAATTAGAATTTTGTACATTTTAATATTTTTATATACTTTTGTATATACTAATAATTTTTATTTGCTTGTGGGACAATATTTTGTCACTAAAAATTCTATCATTTGTGAAAATTTTTATTTTATGGCCACCAATTCAAAATGTGGAAAATTTTATTGAGATATAATTTAATTTTGAAACGTGAATCTTGGTTATTATGTTAAAACTTGAACTTTTTAATAATTTTCCAGTTATGATTGTTATTCCTTCTTTGAGCACCATCAACTATTAGCATGAGAACGCAGTTGTAATTGTCAAAGAAAAGAAAATTAAAATTTTTCTACAATCGATGTTTTTTCCCACTAAATATCAACCTTAAAAATGACAGGCATCCGGAGGATCCTGTGTTTAATTAAGCCAGTCCAGTGTCTGGCGAAGCTAGAAAGTCAATCTTTTCCAGCATTCAGCTCAAACGAGAGTTGTTATTATACGTATATATATATATCAACTGGTGGCTTCAACGGAGCCTGGCCTCTCTTACATAGTGGAGAGTAGAGGGAGATGCCATTCATCCATGACGTTGAACAAGAAGAGTACGATATATGCAAGTTGGAAAATTTGAAGAGAAAAGCGTTCCGTTTTCTATGGGCACTATTTCACCTTCCAGGTTTTAGGAAAGAGAGCTTAATCTTTACCCCGCAATGCCCAGTTGCGTGCTTCAATCAATAAAAAGCAAAACACAATTATTCAAACTTCTCTACCTAATTCAATGCCTCGAGAGGTTTGAAAGTCAAGATGGTGGGAGCAGTTTCTTGAATGTTCATTCCCTATATCATCATCGGAATGAACTTTTTCATCATTTTTTGTCCTAATTATGTACAGTACATGTATCGATATGGATCTCAATCTTAACCTTTTATTCCTCATTCCATTATCATTATCTTTAGCTTTCTTTTTCGTGTGTAAAATAATTATATACTACTCACGAGCACATGAAAAGTTGGCGGACTTCTTTCTTTGGCATTCTTTCCAACAAAGTAATTAACATTTGGTAGCTCTCTATTCTTCCAATGCATGTACCCTCAGAAACTTGTCAACTACCCTAACTAGTAAGGATCATATTTCAAAGCTGCGTTAACGTTGTCTTTTAGTCTAACATGCCCCAAGTAAACATTGGATGCTCAAGGTGTTAGGTTGAAATTAATAGGACTAGCAGCATATGGGTCAAAAGTTATAAGTCAAAATGTGCATATGTACGTTCCAAATTGGGGGCAAATGAATGGAAAATCCCATCGTTGTAATTGAATTCGTGCGCAACTAATCACCTAGAAAGCAGTAGAGGAAAAAATGGAAGAGCCGATGTATATATGGGGAAGTGTGCATTGGGATGATTTCATCTCAAAATTGTTCATTTCACTTTGATGTGTGACGTATAGACCTTGAGTCCAGGTAAAGATCGTGGAAAATGTTGATTGAGATGATTTTAGTTTTTAGAAGACCTTCTTTTTGACAAAAATCTTTGCCTTTTGGCAAGTGATCATAAAATGTCAATCTTTGTTAGTGTAGCAGGTTTCTATTATATATATATATATATATATACGCTTCTGAAAACATGTCACGTGGGTATGTAGGACAAAAGGTTTGGTAACATATTATCTCTCTGTATAAGATGATTCAGTGTCCTCAACTATTGAATTATGACAGCCATTTCCAAATTTATAGATGACTATTTATCTCTCTAATCTAAATGGTTTGGATACAAAAAGCAATCCTCGGGTGGAAAAAGAATACTTAATTTTGCATTAAATGCATTACCACTGGTACTATTTAGGGACGATAATAAGTTTTATCAACTTTTTTAAAATTAAAAATTATAAAATAATTTATTTTTTTAATTACACCAGCTATTTAACTTATAAAAACAACTCGCACTCCTACGATTGTCATCCCCGTTACTATTTCGTTCTTTGCACTCAGGGATTAATTTCCTTTCTCGTCATTAAGAGATAAACCTGCGCTTATATAATCTATTTTATGAGAGCTCTTTAAATTTTAAGATGAAGTGATTTTCTTAAAAGGTGTTTATGAATAAAAGTTGCAACACTCTTTTTTACCAATACCTATTTTTTATTAAAATAAAAATAAAGAGCTCTTGAATAGCTTCTTTTGTTGTAGTAGTAAATAAATATATTTGAATGAAGACAAAATACAAGAAATAAAGAACTAAGTATCTCTCACTTTTAACACTAATTAATTCATCAATAATGCTACATGCTGGGGAAAATTTAAAGAAAAAATTATGGTGCACCATCAGGTTTTAAATTAAAGTGATTAGTAATGTACCGAAGGAATTTAACTTTAAGCTTGGAAGGGGAAAAATATCTTCTTCTTTTTTTTTTTAAATGTAAGAGTGTCTTAGAAGTTGACCTATACAAGAAAGACATGTAACACGTAGAATAGACCTTATTACGTGTCCCAGATCGTTCAAGAAATGGTTAAAAATGAATGAAATGTGGAATACTTGATTTCGATTCTATCTTGACTTCCGAAACGATTTTCGTAGCCAAATCAAACTCCAATTTCCAAGGACCTTCTTAGAAAACATTCACTGACACGTAGTTATCGTCTTTCTACAATTTTCTCAATATGTAAGTACTCTTAATGGTTTAGAGGGTCTATAAGCTTACAAATGATGTGAGCAATTGCAAGAGACCTTAATCTTTATATATATGCAACTTTCATATTAGGCTTTCCTATCACAAGCTTGATATGGGTCCGGTTCACACTAATCGAGATCTATTTTCTCCTGAATTTTGACCCATTGATTTAGATTATTTATTGGACTATTTATTACCTTTATCCGAATCAAATTATGTAACTTAATCGATAAGTTACTGAAGAAAAATACAATTAATAGTTGTCCAACATAAAGAGAAATGATATAATTGCCCAACATTCTCCCTCTTAGACAATCATTAATTGCTATTTTTACTCAAGTTTAAAAATAGTTTGAACACTTGGTTAAGTCACACTATTGTATTGGTACCATATTTAAAAATTAAAAACATTTGATCCAGAGGTAATGAAAGTTTAACATTCCGTCCTGCAAAGTTTTCGGTATCAAAAAATATCAAACACATGTCATGTGTGACACAAATCCATTATAATCACGAATATCTAAACACCTTACTAATATGAATAGGAAAATGGAGTGTGACAAATTAGGATGATACATGTATGACCTAATACATATCATCTTCATTTGTAGGTCTCAATTTCTCCAACTTTATGCTAAACTACATGTGTTAAACTACAGTTTACCAAATGCTAAACAACATTAGAGAAAACCTTGTTTTTTCTTACCAAATGCTAAACAAAATTAAAGAAAACCTTTATGTTCTCCAACTGAATGCTAAACTGTATTAGAGAACTTTTATAAAATTATAACTTATATTCCCCTATGTCATATCAAATTTACGGATATTCGTACTAAACTATATGTGATAAATGACATAGACTCAAAGTCAATCTTTATATATTCCGAATGGCCTTTAAAATGCTTAAGATCAACATAAATCTTAAGGCTTTCATATGTATTATAGCTATACATAAGAACAGTTATTATTGAGGATAAAAAGATGATCATCTATATTAATAAATAACCATAATGTAATAATACATTAAAATATACAAACATTTAAGGAGCAAATACAATTATCCCTAACTACTGCTGTCTAAGGACCTTAATGTGCCCATACCAGATACATGTTTAACAAACACTAGTGGGTGAAATCCTTTAGTCAATGAATCAGCTAACGTCTCCTCAATCCTGATATGCTCCACTTCGGCGTCACCTTTTTGAATCAATTCCTTTATGGTCAAGTATTTGACCTCTAAATGCTTAGACCCTATGATATTCTTGTTATTATTACTAAACAACACTACAACAAGATTATCACAATATAACCAAATAGGTCTAGCTATCGAATCTACCACAGGCAACTCAGAAATTAAGTTTTTGAGCCAAACCACCTGTGTAGTAGCTCCATAACATGTAACAAACTCTGTATGCATGGTCAAGGAAGTTACCAATGTCTGCTTGACACCCTTCCACAATACTGCACCATCTGCCAACATAAAAATGTACTCTGAAGTGAATTTACGATCATCTGAGCATATAGTAAAATTAGAGTTTGGATACCTTGTGAGGTTTAAATCGTTGACTTTTCTATATGTTAACGTATAATCCTTGATACCCTTTAGGTATTTCAATACTCATTTAACTGCATTCTAAGGGTTTACACCTGGGTTAGCTAGATATCGACCTAAAAGTCCAACAGCAAATGCAATGTCCAGCTAGTGCACACTTGAGCATACATTAGGTTACCAACTGCACTAGAGTACAGGACATTCCTCATAGCCTCCCTCTCAACTTTATTCTTTGGACATTGTGCTAAAGATAATCTCTCACCATGAGAGATAGGTACTACAACATGTTTACATTCAGTTATGGTAAACCTTTGTAGCACTCGCTAAATGTATGCTTTTTGTGAAAGGCTTAATAAGTGTTAATATATGTCCTAGTAAATCTATATACTAAGGACAAAATATGCTTAACCTAAATCCTTCATGTCAAAGTGTTTGGCCAAAAGTTGCTTTACCTCATGCAACATGGTCAAATCGTTTGATGTGAGCAAGATATCATTCACATACAATAATAGGAAGATAACTTTGCTCTCCCTGACCTTATAATATAAGCATCTTTAAACTTTGTTTTCTACAAAGCCGAATGAGGTCAAAACCTCTTCAAACTCTAGGTACCAATGCCTAGAAGCTTATTTCAAACTATATAATGATTTGATCAACTTATAAACGTTGTTAATTGCATCCTAATCCTGAAATCCTTCAGGTTGCTCCATATAGACCTCCTTATAAAGGTCACCATTCAGGAAAGAGGTTTTAACATCCATCTAATGTAGTTCCATGTCATAATGGGCTACTATTGCCATAATCACTCTGAACGCATCCTTAGAGGATACAGGAGATAAGGTAACATTGAAGTCAACTCCTTCTCTCTGAGTGAATCACCTGGAAACCAAATGTGGCTTAAACTGCTCAACTTGACCCTATGTGTCCTTATTGGTCTTAAATAGTCACTTGCAATTGACAGACCTGTAATATTGAGGTAAATTAACAAGCTCTCATGCCTTATTATACCTTATAGATTGCATCTCATCCTTCATTGCTTCTCACCACAAGTCCCTATAAAGTCTATAAATGACTTCTATAAAAGTAACTAGATCCACAACATTCTTACTCAAATAGACTATGTAATCTAATGAGATAGTAGGTTACCTTTCTCTAGTGGATCTGCGTAACTGTATAAGTTCTTGTATCTCAAAAACCCCTTCCTGAATAGGTATAGGTCCATGTGCCTGCATAAGCATGACACTCGGACCTTCATCCACTGGACCTGACTGTATGAGAGGCAGATACGTAATAATCGTAGTATCCATCCTACTATCTTTTGGAGGATGTGAGGATCCTCCCTTATTATAGACATCGTATTCCAGAAACTTAGCCGTCTATGATTCCACTATTATGGCCCCTCCTTCTTTATAGTAAAATATGTAGTCCTTAAAGTGGTCAAGATAACCTACTAAATAGTAACGAGAGGAACGAGGTTACAATTTGCTCTCATAAGGATTGTATAACCTTACCTCAGCAGGGTAGCCCCACACATGAATGTGCCCTTTGATACTGACTTACTTAAGACTCTATTCAAGATATACAGTGTCATCTTAATGTTTCACCCCAAAGGTATTCGGGTATATTAGTTCTACTCTGCATTGACCTCATCATGTCCTTTACGATGCGACCGCACCTTTCGACCTTGCCATTTTGATTAAGGCTACCTGGCATAGTGAATTGAGTCACTATTCCAACTAATTTCAAATACCTGGCAAACGAGTTGTTCTGCAACCCCATGTCTGCCATAGTATTCCCTTCCCCCATCAGATTTGACTATCTTTATTAATTTTTCCAATTGGTTCTCAACCTCAGTCTTAAAGATCTTAAACTTATTAAGAGCTTCATACTTTTCCTTAAACAAGAACACATAGTCATAGTGGGAATAATCATCTATAAAAGATAGAAAATATCTAGCATTGCATAACATGATTATATAGGGACCACTAATGTCTGTATGTATGAGGTACAATAAACCAAAAGCACAAGTCGACCCCCTTTTCTTTATCTTGGTCAACTTACCCCTACAATAATCGATACCTGTTTCCAAATCATTGAAGTCCAGAGTTGGGAGAATATTATCCTTTATCAATCTTTCAACCCTCTCCCTAGAAATGTGGCAAAGACGTTTATGTCACAACATGTACGATATTTCCTTTATGAAAGCTCTCTTTCGAGTAACATATTCAACAACATAAGAAGAGACATATATTTCGTTAGGAGTAAGACACATTCTATATAGTCCGTAAGATAAGAAGGCAGTTTTGATATGTCTTGTATTGATAGAAATATTTATAACCGAAGTATCAAATACAAGACAATAGCCCTCTTTATCCAAAACTGATACAGAGATCAAGTTCCATCTAAAAGATGGTATATAAAATATGTCTCGTAAAATTAATACAAAACCCGCATTGAGGTTCAAGCCTATATTTCCTACAAACAAAATATCCACCTCTTCATTGTTACAGACCATCAGCTTCTTCTTTCCTTTAGTCAGTCTTCTCCTGGATGTGAACCCCTGCATTGTGGAAGCAACATGATTAGAAGCTCCACTATCTAATCACCAAGAACTTGATGTGGTTATAGCTACATTGGATTCATGAATCATATAGGTCAAGAAGTTACCTGAAAGTTCCTGCTTAACCTTTCACAGCTTGTACTTCGGGCAATCGACCTTCCTATGCCCCTTCTTCTTACAGAAGAAGCACCTCATACCTTTTATTTCATGTGGGCCTTTTAGCAATCATGGACTGCTCAGTCTGATTCTGTAGAAAGGGTTTGGGTTTCTTACCCTTACCTTTAGGGTGTGTTTGGGAGTTTAGGATGGAATGGAATGGAATGGTAATTAATGGAACGGAATAGAATGGAGTGGAATGGAATGGAATGAAATGGGCCACTCCATTGTTTGGAAGTTTAAATAAAATAAGAGAGGGACTCCTTTGACCATTGTTTGGAAGTGATACTAAAAATGAATGGAATGGAATGACTTATAATATTTTTTTCCAAAATTACCCTTGTAATAAAATATGCATAGTTTTCATGAAACTATTTTAATAACATATTTTAAATTTAAATTTTTGACGTAATGGTTGGAAAATAAAGCTCGTGTTTCACAAATACATGAAGCTCATTTGCTGCGTACCCAAACATAAAAAGAAATCTTTTTTTTCACCTTATCACCATTAATGTAACTATTATTTATAGCATTGAGGTATAGGAAAACGTTCGTCAATGGAAGAAACTAGTTGAAGGAGAAACACAATGGACGTGGTAACATGTAGCCGCATAGGTATTTGCTGGACTGGGGTTATAATTTCATTAATTTTTTGGGGGTATTTTTGTCATTAAATTAGGGTTTAGAAGGCAAGCCATGCCATTCCATTCCTGACCCTCCAATTTGGGAGGTCACAAAATATTAGATTTTGGATGGCAAAGGATGGCGTCCAAAACCATTAATTGTCATTCCATCCTGTTTCAAAATAGACTCCCAAACAATGGCCTAAGTCATTTGAGTCATTCCATTCCATTCCCTTCCATCCCTCCACCCACACCCAAACATACCCTTACTAACTCATAGCAGCCTCCCATGCAGCAACACTCAACCTCCTACACATGCCGCACAACCAATTGGAGCACACCCACGCCCTATTTTTCTTTTTTAAGTTTTATTTCTACTATTTTTAATTATTTTATTTTTGTCTTCATTCTTGTTAATTACTTTTAATTAATCTTTCTTTTAGTTTAATTTCAATTATTACAGTGTTGTTGTTAATATTTCTTTTTTCTCTTTTTAAAAGTAATTTTTGTTTATCTTATTTAGTGTAATGGGGTATTCTAAGGCTACTACCAAGACTGCAGCAAAAGGCAATTCACTGATAAATGCTAAATCTGCTGAAAGCTTTGAAGTTGGTAACAAAAGGAAGCATGTGTGGATAATTTTCACATACTCACAATTCAAGGGAGTCCTCTATTTTGTGCTTTATTTTTCTTATTATCTTTATTGAGTTGTGAGTATCTTATGTATACATTAGGGAAAATGTATAATTTAGGTGTGGGGGGAGCGAGTTTTCATTACGATAAACTTTGTAATTTGTGTTTGGTCTCATGATATATTGCTTCATATATTAATTATCCTTATGATAGCTTCATAATTTTCTGATTGTTGTTCATGAATAATTCTTAAGTTAGGATGCATTTTCGATTTAAGATTTAATGCATAAGAGAGACAAGCATGGTTAGGGTTTTCATTAAATTTTTTAAGTATCTCATTGATTTTGTTGAATGAAAATGTGCAAGACTTGATGCAATTTTTCAAACCTACGTGAGCTTTGAGCCTAAGAGCATTTATTACACATGTGCTCTTATATATCTTTTTATTGTGTGTTATCAAACATAACTTATCTATGCTAGAACATGCTTTTGAATATATGTTGAGACCACATTTTTTAGGAATTTGTGTATAAAGACGCTGAGGGCTTAACCTTAATCTTTATCCCTAGAAAAACAATTTAAGCCTTAATCTTTCTTTCTTAACCTTAATCTTTATCCCTAGAAAAACAATTTAAGCCTTAATCTTTCTTTCTTGCATAATAACCTTATTACAAGCCGAATTTGCCCTTTTTATTGTTGATATTTTGAATAATTTTGAACTCTTAAATTGAAGGAATTGTATTGAGTTTATTTGCATAAGATTTTGACTATTTCCATGAAAAGCTAATTAGATGATTCAAGTTGTATTGTTTTGATTTTTATAGAATGGAGGAGAAGTAAAAAGCAAAAAAAAGCAAAAAAATGAAAAATGAAAATCTTCTCTTTGATATTTTTTTGTTTAAAAAAGAAAAAAAAGAAAAAGAAAAAAGAAAAAAGAAAAAAGAAAAAAGAAAAAAAAGGAGAAAGAAAAGACAAAGTGATTGAAAGAGATGCCATTTGAATTGAAAGAGATCTCATTTGAACCAAGTGAATTTTGATTTAAGTTTAAACTTGTATAGATGAGTTTGTATGATTCTGTTCAATTTATTTAGCCAAAAAGTTCCTTTTATCATACCTTACCTAAGCCAAGTTACAACCCTTATGAAGCCCCTTTGATTTATATATTAGGTTCATTTTATTTAGTACTGGAGATACGATTCTTGAGCAAACTTATGGAAATAACTCGCTATATTTTGATTTGAGAGCTTAATGAAACCTAAAAACTTTGAGCGTATCGAGTGAAATCCTTGTGAGGGTGTCAAGTCTTGTTTATTTGATTTTGATGGAATTGATGAAATGCTATGTCTTAACAATGTTTCCTATGATTGCTTATTCTCTCGATTCTTATTTTATCTTAACCCTTAAATGTGAATTAGCTTTTGGGTATTTTTAGATGACATGAAAGGAGATAAGAGGTTGTTGTGAAGATGACTAATGTATTGAATTAATGTATGTTTAAGGACAACCATGAGTCCGGTGTAAGGGAATTTGATAAGATCTTATCTTGACATATTATTTGATGTTATCTTATTTGTTTTAAATTTATTTTTGCGGTTAAATATGAAAATTAATCTTTGTTTTGTTTTAGGAGATACAAAGTGGAGATTGCATTGAATTGGGACTCTATTGATGATAATGACAAATTTTGGATAAAGTGAAAAGATTGATGCAGTGGATAAGGCTAATCATTTGAAGAGTTGGAGTTTGATTAGAAGACTTCACCTTATCCTTATCATGAAGGACTTTGATTTTGAATTCATTTTAGATAGACATCTTTACAAGTTAGAGTTAGATTAAGATTGGATTAGAAAACCCTATAAAAGAGACATTTCTCACAATAGAAAGAGGTTTAGCAATTCTTAGTCTTTCTTCTATTTTTGTTATTGGAGTGAAATCCATGTGTGACTAAACTCCTCGTCTTGATTCAAGGGGATTCAATACTCTGATTATAACTTTGTGAGGTTTTGTGTTTCAAACTTTTATTCATGTTTTAATTCAAGTATTTCTTGTTTTGAGTTCTTATATTTCATGAATGATAGATATTCGATTAATTTGACAATTTAATTTAATATTGATTATTCTATTGCTATCCTAGGATTCAGTGATCCTTAAATGTCATGAGGATTGGTACAAGTAGCAAATATATTATTTATAAGTTTCTATATTTAATTTATGATAAACAAGAAAACTAAATTGAATAGTTGCAACTATCTCAATTATTTAATTAAGGGTTTAGTCCTTTTCATAGAGTTTATTGCTATCATTTATCTCATATGGAATATCATCACACCTAGTCAATAGATTATAAGTTTTGATTTGGATGTTGGGTTTGAATTAGTTAATTTAGAAAATTTTGAGATTTATTACGACTATCCTAATATGTTTCGGACTAACTGCTTGAATCGTGAAAAAATTCTTTTTGAACCAATGATCAATGTTACAATTAGATGAGATCTTTCCCTTGATTTAGAATTTCTCGTATTTAAATTGAGTTGATTTAATTTATTTTCATCTTATTTTTTGTTAATCAGTTTCTTAATCAAAAATCCCCCTTTTATTTTATTACTTGAAATTAAGAAACTAATGTTCAGTTCTCTAGGGATTCGACCTGGTTTTATAACTACTACAAAAATTTGGAGAATCGGTATTATTTTGGGGGTTTTGACACCCTGACTAATATTTTAATTCAATAATTCAATCTTTTATTACCTTAGACAAAGTGCATTCAACTTTTTAGGTGACTAATCTAATCCTTATAGAAACGATATCTTTTATACTACAAGTTACAATATGTATATTTGTATTATAAATTTTTTTTATATAAAACTACAAACAATTATCACAACTTAAGTCATGAATACTTGTTTATGTGTCAAATTACTACACTTTCGAAATTCATTCTTGAACGTGAACTCATTCTTTATATAATCTCATCCTAATATACTATCATAAAATCTAAGTTAAAAACATATTTAATCCAAAAACATAATGATAAGATAATATACTATTAACTAATTAAAGAAATTCAAGGTTAGGATTCAAAGATCCTCTTTTAACTTCCTTAAGCTTTCTCACTATATAACTTCTCTAATCATACCCAACTCCGCAATTCTAAATCTAAAACTAATTTAGATGTCTTCTTATGAATTATAGAAATTTTATTTTTAATAATATGATTTAATCACTTTAATTAGATATTCTTACAAATAGTTATGCTTATCAATTTATAATCAACATACAAGTTTTTGAAAAAAATTAAACTAACATGTTCCCATCTACAATTTCTTCGACTATATTTAATTTAATTATCAATTACACAATCGAAATAATACTTTCATTGTAAGAGTATTAGTACTTTCAGGAAATGCATTAATAACCAATAATTAATGATAGTCCTATATATGAATGATATTCAAATCAGATTGAAATAATGTGATAATATAGACAAAATTTTAATTTGAATTACAAATGACAATTCTAAATATTTCTTATTAAGGATCCATTGTAATTGCACAAATAATGAGTTGTATAAAAAATGACAAACAAAAAATTCAAGGGAGAGAAAAATAGGGATGGCACATGGGTCAACTCTCATTAATTTTTAAAATAAAAAATATAGTGTTGTGCGGAAACGTTAATAAATTTGGAGTAAAAATAAAACAACAACAAGAACACCAAGATTTTTATACTGGTTTGGCAATGCCTACATCCAGTTTGGAGACGATTGAGTATTTCACTATAATCAATAATAGCATACAATAGTATTTATCACTCAATTTCCTAAAAGACCCAAATTAACCGCTCACCCACTCCTACTAGAAAAAGAAAACTATATATATATATATATATTCCGCTCTTCCTCTCAAACTTTCTTCTTTCTCCCACTTTTGGAAATTTTCTACTCTCTCACTCTAAACAACTTCTTCTCTCTTCTCACACCAGAAATCTTGTGCTCTATCTCTCCTTCGTTGTTGTTGCTTCTCTTTTATAAAGAATTCCATGGGTGAATGTGAAAGCCAGCTGCACCAAAATCCATCAAAAAATCAAACCACCATTTCTGACTCAATAATCACCGAAAGCAAGCTACAATTTCTGACTTTGAGAAGCTAAGATTTCTGACATTGAAAAGCTGAGATTTCTGACTTTGAGACAATACTCAACAATCTCCACCTTGGCTCAAATCCTCGAAGTGGAATTCCCAATGGTCGTCTCCCAATCCCTTATGGGGCAATCAACAAATTTTACAAATGCCAATCAAGTCTAAGCAATGCTTAAACTTGAGTAATGAAACTAGTTTTGTCAATATATCAGTAGGATTGTCGGCGGTCCCAATCTTCTGAAGAAGAATATCCCCCTCATCAATAATCTCATGAATAAAATGGAATCTCACATCAATGTGTTTTGTACATACATGATGAACTTTATTATTTGCTAAATAAATAGCACTCTGACTGTCGCAATGAACATCTACATGGTCCTGATGGACCCCTAAGTCATCAAGCAACCCTTGAAGCCAGATGGCTTCTTTAATAGCTTTTGTTACTGCCATATATTTTGCCTCAGTAGTTGATAAAGCAACTGTAGATTGCAAAGTTGATCTCCAACTCACTGGCCCTCTAGTAAGAGTGAATACAAAACCTGTAGTGGACCTACGCTTGTCCAAATCACCAGCATAATCAGAATCTACATATCTAACAACACATTTACCATTAACTTCATATTGCTGAAATGATAAACCAACATCCACAGTACCCAGAATATACCGTAGAATCCATTTCACAGCTTGCCAATTCCCTTTTCCTGGATTATGCATATATCTACTGATAATACTAACTGCTTGTGAAATATCAGGCCTAGTACACACCATAGCATACATTAAACTACCAACAGCACTTGCATATGAAATTTTATCCATGTAATGACTCTCCTCATCTGTGTTAGGAGACATAAAAGCATTAGGTTTGAAATGAGAAGCAAGAGGTTTACTAACCGGTTTTGAATTGTCATTCATCTCGAAACGTTGTAGTACCTTCTTCAAATACTGCTTTTGACATAGACCAATCTTGCCTTTTGCTTTATCTCTTTCAATTTTCATACCTAGTATTTTTCGAGTTTCTCCCAAGTCCTTCATCTCAAATTCATTGCTCAGTTGAGTTTTCAATCTTTCAATCTCCACTGTGCTTTTACATGCTATAAGCATATCATCAACATATAAAAACAAATAAATAAAGGTTCCATCTTGTAGCTTGCAAAAGTATACACAATGATCATAATGACTTCTTATGTGCTTCTGCTCAATCATAAATCTATCAAATCGATTGTACCATTGTCTTGGAGACTGTTTCAAACCATACAATGATTTTTGCAATTTACAAACCCAATTTTCTTTGCCAACAACTGTAAATCCTTTTGGCTGAGACATAAAATATCTTCCTCCAAATCACCATGTAAGAATGTCGTCTTGACATCAAGTTGAGCCAACTCAAGGTCAAACTGCACAACCAAAGCCAACAAAATAAGAATAGAAGAATGTTTTACTACAGGAGAGAATACCTCATTGTAGTCAATGCCTTCCTTCTGAGCATAGCCTTTAGCT
>JAOSBK010000003.1:22344238-22354719 GCA_027568895.1 Erythroxylum shatona
TAAAGAGGTATTTTAAAAGGGTATTTTTGATAAAATTGTGTCAATTTTTTCAATTCCCTCCATTCCATCCACTTTTGGACGGAAATTTTTTTTTGATTAAGAGGAAAATTTTGAGGTTTAATTCTCTCTCTTTACTTTTCCTTCTTTTATTAATTAATTAACCATATAAAGAAAATTTAATTAATTTCCTTTCTATTACTCTCAATTTTTTTCTATTCCCTCGAAACATCTACAGTGTTAGACTTTCCCTCCGTAAACTTGAGGTAAGTCCCGTTTATACTAATCTTAATCCATAGCGAATAATAGGACCCATTATAGAAGGGTAAAATAGTAGTTAAAAATAGCTATATTTTGAATGACGGGTATTTTAGGGGGAAACAGGAAGAGTATAAGCATGGAATTCTATGTGACGTAGCAGTAGCAGGAGAGGGTCACAGTCTATTTTCACCCTACCACTGTTACTCCCTCCTCCTGAGTCCTGTGTTAGCCCGGCGATTTGACGAGACGCGCCTTTTATTAATAACGATAACATGGGTTGATTTCCATCTCGGAGACCTTTCAACTCTGAAAATTCCCTTCTGTACAATATTATATGTGTATATATAATATAAATAGATAGATAGATACACTAACTAGCTAGCTATAGCTAGTACTTACACCACCGTCGTCATCATCATGAAGCAGCCAAGCCCAAAATAAATTTAATTATTTGTACAGTCAAAATAATATTCACAAGGGCACATTATTCGAGATCCAGATCAAACAAATTTTGCCTGCAAGCACACGCCAAAGGTACTCGGCGTCCTCGAAGGAGAAGCCTTCCCTTACCCCCACACTTCTATTCTTTCTGTCGCCTATTTTGAATATCATTATTATTAAGAATAGTAGTACTTTGTTTGTTTGCTAAAGAAAATTAATAAATGCAGGGATGTGTAATTTGGTGTGTGAGGGAACGCATTTTTTGCTGATCCGCAATAAATGTGATGACCTTTTTGGATTCACATGGAACGGTGAAATTGAAAAAAGTAGTAATGAATACCCATTTATTTTTAAAATTATATTATATTCTATTCTTTAGAATCATTCCATTTGCACAGGAATTTTCATCATTCCTTTTCTCTGCCATTTCCCATCATCATCCTGTTGCATTTGCCAGAGTAAATACAAAACAAAAAAGAACACAAGAAATGGTTTAATCCCCAGATACGGACGTACACATGTATGGGGAAGAAAGAGCTTGTCTAGTCTTTCTTCCTCTGCTGCCATTTCTGTATCCCCTGAAAATTTGTAATGTTTTTTCTAATCTTACGTGAATATTTGCCTTTTTGTTTTGTTTCCAGTTTCCACCATTCAATTCAATCCCCCCTCCCCTTCCTCATTTTATCTTGTCCCTACTTAATTTCCTTTTTCGTTCAATTATCTTTTCGGTTTTCGCATTTCTTTCTCCTTAAAAGATCTGTGGATCTTGCTTCACCTCGGACCTCCCCCCCTCCGCTAAAGCCTAAGAAGAAAAGATTATCGTGATTCTAATACACCACCCCCCAATGTCCTCCCAAAATTCTACTTTTCTTTCAAAGACAGTTGAGTCATAGTATACATATAAAAAAAAAATATATATTTCTATACAAAAATAGAAGGTAAGGTAAGGAAAGGAAAGCTAAGATTCTTAATATTGGGGCGCTTGACCTTGACTTTACGAGTATAGCATCTCCAAGTAGCGCATTGAATATTATATTCAATTTTGATATATTCCATCTTTGACATGACATTCTCTGAGGAGACGCATTACATTTTAATTCGGGTCGTTTCACGTCACAACCAAAAGTCAAGCCAACTTGTAGAAATATTTAGTGGTGGACATTTATAAATTACATATGTCAATTCGAGGATAATTACGGTAATATTAAAAGATAAAAGTAAGAAGTATTAAATAATGTTGTATTAAAAATTTTATATAACATATAAATTTGAAAGCAGCAATTTAAGTATATTATCTTCTGAATCTAAATTATAGTATTTTAATTAAGAGATTTAATAACATTTTAGTGCAACATCCTTTAATTTGTAAATTATCAAGAATAAAATTTATAAATAATGAGTTGGTTTTGACTGCTGATCTTTATTACCCAAAAAAAAAAAAAGAATCATATCATATCATATCAACTTAGGCATACGTACAGAGAAGAAGCGAAGTTGGGAGCGAGAAGCAAAGCTGTAGCAAGCTATTGCCGGCCTACACCAATCACATCCCATCAGCCGCCTACACATTACTCCTTCAGATCCACCAAAAGCGAAGAAAATCACAACTCCTCAAAGTAAACGCAGCAATGGAACACAGGGAAAAACAAAGAGCATAATTAAAGATTATTATAATATAATATAGGGAGGGAGTAGGGACAGGAAGAAGGTACAAGTGCGCGTATACCAAGGGCAAGGTTAGATGACAGAATCATGATAATTCTCTCGGCCTTTTGTACGTAGGATCAGAGCAGACAATATTAAAAATAATTATAAATAATAAACATAAATGGTAAGAGTAAATCTAATTCTTTCTGTTTCTGTACTCTTTCAATGCTATTTGTCTTTTGCCAACCTCCGGACACCATATATTCATTTGCCTTTTACAAAAAAAAAAAAAAAAAGTTAACATTTATACCAGGTGTTACTGTATAATTAACCTGTCTCTAAAGTTGATTAACACTAGAAATTAGATGATAAGTAATACCTCTTCTTAATACAATTTGAACCTTGGCGGCTATTACGGGAGTCAAACTGAATGCATGAAGCTTATTTAAACAAAAAAATTTATGTATCATTTTATTAAATTTAAATACAAACTAAAGGACATAAAAATGAAATCACACGTTTAAATTGAAAATTTTTCTTCTCTTTCAATAACATTACCTAAGATAGTCAAACTTTATTAGGCCGTCTAGTATTTTTTTTTAATGTTTAACTTTAGTCTTTGTCATTTTTAATAGAATTATTTAATTTCATAATGAAAAAGACTAACTTGTTTAATCATTTTATCACACGTAATATTTTAAGGATGGTTTCTTCCCGTCTTATCATCCGCATTGTAATTGCTGTCCCCTTCTATGAAATACTAAAAAAAAATTTGAACCTTGAACTTTATATTTAAAGCTCATGTGTAAAATTTTTGAAACATATAATTTGTGAATGTCAAACCGTTACCTCTGTAGTTTATTATATCATGGGTATTAGGTGGAAAATGAACTTCCATAAAGTCTTAGGATTGGATTAGAATTTTGGTTACCAATTGATGCATTGGAATAAAAACGAAATTAAAGTCTGAAGCTCAATTAGTATTTGGTGGAAGAGCACCCTGGTGAGGATATTGGAGGAACAATGCACGTGAAGTGAGTAATGATTGAAAGATTTATACAAGAAAAATAATAGTAAGGTATTAGAATTTCAATAGTCGGCACCGCCTTTTGGGTTTGCCATTAGCATTCCAAGTCTTTATCGTAATGTAACTATGTAGAAATTTCTACAAAATGAAATTGAAACGTGATCTATTTGAACATTCCCAGGGAATAATACTTCCTTCCCAACACTGACGTTCTCGTATCATACACCACCGCCTGAATTGAAATATTACTACAAAAAGAAAGCATTTTCTTTAATCAATTTAACTGGTTTGACTCGGTTTTTTTTTCCTGGTTTCTTTTCATTCGCCATTATACATTTCTCATGTGTTTGCACGTGGCGTTTTGTCATGCGGGACGCGATACAAATAATAAAGTGGCATTGCGACGCGATACAAATATGTAACCAACTCTTTCTCTTCATTTTATAGGAAAATGTTAAACTATAGGTCATTCTTAAAGAACTCCTAACATATTAAACAGAAAAATAAGGAAATGATGCATGGCCACTTATAAATAAGAACCTAGCTAAATTTGGGCTAAAAGAAATTGTAGCATTTGCGATCATATCAGCCAGCTACGTGTCCGATGCTCGCTTCATCAAGGTTTGATATATTGGTGTATAATGCATTATTCCTTTTTCTTTTTTTCGTTTGCTCAACTTGTAGGTCAAAGCTTTTCATCTAAACTTAGGAAAAGCTCGGCTAAGTTAGTTGAAATATCATGAATTAAACGTTTTCGGTATCAGTAATCCAATGAAGAAGCAAGCATATATTTGTAGGAACTTAATCTTAGAATTTTTGTTTAGACATAGTTGTCCATTAATTAGAGTTGATGATTCATTTTAAGTGAACGCATCCAATCTAAAAGCTGTTCACTTGTTATAATATATCGCGATGAGAAGAAATTGAAGGAGGAAGAAATGTATACATGCGTGGGTTATGGCTTACGAGACGAGAAATTAGAGTCAAAATCAAGGTGTGTCCCAGAAGACACAGTTTTGGGAAACAAAATCGAAATATTATTATAGCCTGCTTTGCTTGCTTGCCTTGCATGGACATAAAAAGATCATGACGACTTTTGTTTCTTAATTTGTCAGAGAGAGAGAGAGAGAGAGAGAGAGAACAAAGGTCAAAACGAAGCAGTTGGCTTTTGTTTTTTCTTGGTTTTGCATAATGGCATCGCTGCAAATGGTCATACTTATATCTAGACGTAATGATTTTCGAGTGTAAACAGATCAGAAGCTCGTGAGTTCTCAGATTTCCAACAATTATTAATACGCACATATCGAAGGCTCTCTTTCTTTTCTTCTTCGTCTTTGCACCAAAAACTAAAAGAAATAGAGAGACAGAGCGCAGGCAGGAGGCAGGAGGCACTAGCAG
Source organism: Erythroxylum shatona (assembly GCA_027568895.1). Lineage (NCBI taxonomy): Eukaryota > Viridiplantae > Streptophyta > Magnoliopsida > Malpighiales > Erythroxylaceae > Erythroxylum > Erythroxylum shatona. The sequence continues at coordinate 22,349,010 of JAOSBK010000003.1, forward strand.
AGTATTATCAGTCTCCCAAGGAATTTACAGCTTCGTCTCTTCCTTTTCCTCGTGGTCTCTCTCTCTCTCTCTCTCACTCTTTCTTTACAGGCAAAGAAAAAGTTAAACGTTATTCTTTTTTCCCTCTCCCCATCTTCTCTTTCTTGGATCTGTTTATTAGTATCACTTTCTCTTAAAACACTTTGTGTCCGGTTCGTGCGTAATTTCATACCCAACACACTTCCTCCAAGGTTGAAACAACCATAAGGTAGGTATTCTTCTGTATAGGGCAACTCAGAGCGACTGAAGAAAAGGAAAAATCATAACTGTTGTCAACTGGAGAATTAGTTTGGAGGGCAAGCCAGGTGGTGAACAGTTGGTTAGGGGTGTAAAGGTGGAATCTTTCGGCTGCCCAATTAAATTTTCAGACAGATAGAGATAATTTAAAGACATGGGCAGTTGTGGTAGGAGTGGGGCTGTGAGGCAGTATATAAGATCGAAGGTACCTCGTTTGAGATGGACTCCTGAGCTTCACCATTGCTTTGTTCATGCCATCGAGAGGCTTGGTGGTCAAGACAGTAAGTCTACTTTGTTATTTCTTCTTTAGCAATCTTTTCTAGGTTTTGATTTACCTTACTATAGAGCTGTGTTCCTTGTTACCCTAATCTTTTTGTTTTTTTTTTCGCAGAAGCTACACCTAAACTTGTTCTTCAGCTGATGGATGTGAAAGGGCTTACCATTTCACATGTGAAGAGTCATCTTCAGGTTTCTTTTTTTTCTCTTTTTTTAATTATTGTCTTCATTTATTGTTATAGTCTTTTCCTACATGTTTGGATTCAAAAGTATTCGGTTTGAAAAATCAGTTTACTTACGCATACTTACTTGTATTTGAGCAGATGTATAGGAGCATGAGGAGTTACCTGGGCAGGCAAGGTATGTATCCAAGCATCAAAGATAGGATCGGATATAATAACTGTAATGTGTTCCTAGTCGTGAACTATTTGAAAATTTCTTTTATCTCGTGTAGAATTCTTCGTTTTAAACGGTTTACATAATATGTTCGAAGGCATTCTGTTAAACTTTCCTCTAATGGTTCTTACTCTTAAACGAAGATTTTGGAAATGGAGAAACAGCCGCCTCATCACCTCATTTATCGTCTCTCATTTCTAGCTAATTGAATTTTTGCCAAAACGGTGGAGTGCAAAGAAATTCTAAAACCTTGCCGAACCTTCTACTATTAGCATTATTAATGAAACCCACGATCCAAATTAAATCACACCGATTTTTTTCCATGTTTTGAAGGAAGCATTAATAACAATATCAAACTAACTGAAGTATTTCCAACTTTAGTAGCTCTCTTTAATGACGATTAAACGCACTGATTTCTCGCTCTCTTTCTCTTTCTATAATATATATGTCTATATGTGTGTGTGGGACAGATAAGAGCTCGACACAACATAGAAGACATACTTCTGACGAGCATGATGAATGTTTTGACGAAGTAAAAGCCAATGAAGAATCAGATACTCGCTTCGTCTACAGTATTCCCCACCCTTCAAAAAGGTTAGCTTTATTTGCAGTTCCTCATTGTTTCGGAAACTACAAGTGCTTAGAAAAGGTGGATATAGACAACAAAAGAAGATCTGCTACAATGCATTATGCGTTTCTTTCAAGGATGGACTTTTTTTTCTTCCATGTGAAGTTTCCTTTTGTTTGATTTCACTTTTGCTTCCATGAACAGGGCAAGAAACGAGGCCAGTTCAATCTCTGATAAGAACCTGCAATGCAGCGAAGGAATAAGTGAGACAGTGGTCTCAAATTCGTACACTTTTCATGATCGTGTGGGAATAAGCGAGAGGACTAAGTGTGGTGGGGTTTTCAGATGGGGGCAATCCTATTATAAACCGCAGGAACAATACAATATCCCCATCTCTATGCCACGTGATCTTTGTAATCTCAATTGCGCACTGCCAGATTCTGATTTTCTCAAGGTGAAAAAAAATTCTCTCTTTTATTTCTCTGTTGTAGTCGCAACAACCAGCTTTTTAGTGTTTTGGTTGGGGTTGGGTCAAGGAACTTGGTAGCTGACAGGTATATAAATAGAAGATAATGCGTTTTTGTGACCACTGATATGATGGAATATGCAGCACTCTTTGTTAGTCTCCACTTGCATTTATTTCCATGATGTTACACACTGACTGTATATTTTCATCTCACTGCTTTTTGCATTTTAGTTTATTTTGCTAAAACTTTTATATTCAATGCTGCTGTTGATGCTCCAACTTGGGATTTGAACTGTGCCTAAATGTGTCTCGTTAGACGTGTTTTAAGTCCATTTTTCTTCTTTTCTTTATTTAGCCTTCTGCCTCGGTCCAAGTCTTGGTTTTATGAAGAAAACAGGTTTTATTTGGACTCCTTCCTAGTTGATAACAGCTGGTATATATACATTTAACAATATTAGAAGTTAAAAGTTGTATAGCTGAACTTCAACAAAAATATGGATTTGGAGGAATGTAGAGCGGAGCAGTATGAATTGAATTGTGGAAAACCGTTCCATTGGTTAATGATTGTATAGGCGTCTGATTGATGAAACACATACATTCTGTGGTCCACCATCACCATCACTTTTTCCATAACAAATGGGAGGGAGGGGACCTCTCATTTCTCTCTAGACAGGATAGAAAATTCAACAGTTTCATTATTTAAGAACAACTGTTGGGGCAGTAGCAGTACTTGTACCCCGTCCCGTCCTTTCTTGTTTCTTGATTTTCAGGACTGTCTACGTCTGTCTAACTTTATTAGGCCTAGATACTTACTTCTTTGCATTAAGCAGCTCTTGTATTGCGACATTATTTGTGCACTGATTAATTAGCTGAAACCAACCCCTAGTAATGCTGCTTGTGCAAAGTTGGTTTGATTCTCTAAAAATATATAAATAATAAAAATGCCCATTTCATGGTTTTGTTTTAATAGATTACCAAGCCAGAGGATCAAAAGCGCATACCAACCTGCAATGCTTATGAATCTACGGGAAGTGGAAGAGAAGAAGGTCAGAACCATAGTGGATGCGAGCTGTCATTGTCACTCTCAATAACCACCCATCCTCAGTCCCAGAAGAGTAATAACTCTTCCACAAGTGAGATAAGCGAGGCATTCTCTTCTCATCCTAGGTTTAACTTCAAGGACTTGTATGATTCATCGTCTGGAAAACACAGCATTAACTTGGATCTATCTATCGCTCTTTGTGGTGGCTAATGCCCAATGTAAAGAAACAACATTTGGTTTTGTTGACTATCAACGTTTAGTGCTTTGAGTAATTTTTGGTTTGTAGTTTTAGCTTATTATCCATTTCGGTAAATTTTCTCCGCCGGAATCCACCCATCCATTGTTTGACATGGGTGGGATAGCTTGAACCTGCTTACTCGATCATCCTAGCTGCTTTATGTTATTTAAGATTCAGTTGCGTTGGGCTTAAGCTGCAGAGGGCAAATCATTAAGTTATTAAGTGTGTGGGTCTCTGGAGTTGCAATAAAACACGTGAGAGATCGGGTTGACGATAGGTCTGTTTGCCATGTCTACAGCTCAGATCTGGGGATCCGGTTCAAAACCTGGCTGAAAAGTCCAAACTCCCTTCCCAAAATCAAGTCGCCTGGCAATTGAAAGGGTCTTGGGCTTGAGGTTAGACTTCCTCTTTGGGGGGCTGCTAGCTCGACCCAGGTTAACTCAATCCGACTCACTAGCATGTCTAGACTATCGCATGGGTAAAGAAATGAGATACATATTTAGTATTGGAAGTGCATAAGCAATAATGTAAAAACCAAGTCCAGCCAATTTGACTGAGTTAAGCGTAAAGTAGATTGATTTTTGGTGTGATTTGTACTCTTGAATAAGAATTAGCCGGGGTACTCTTGAATAAAAATTAGCCGATCAAATAATAAATCAGTTGGTTTCTTTCAAATGAGTTCTTCAAGTACGCGTTTTTGTTTTCTCATAACACGCCCAAACCAGAAATCCCTTGGTTTATGATTTTTGTGTTTATGTTGATGATGACTGAGGTCAAGATGTGGAGGTCTATCTTATTCAAGAGCTCAATTTCGCCAAGTTCACTGTCTGATATAGTCGCTTAAGGACCAGAGAATTTAAAGGAGTAAGAAAGCCATAGAAAAACACAGAAGAAGAATGGGTATTGTTGAAAAAATTGCCTTCCTTCTATTCATTCGTAAATCCATACTTCAGCAGATTGCATTGGAAGATAAATGTCAAATCCTAAGAAACAAAAGCCTTTTAAGCCATTAAACTAGGAAACTAACATTGGTTACAAACTAACTCTTATTTGACCTATTCCTAACAAAACTCTTAACACATCAGACACCTTTTAAGTTTACTAACATAAAAGACGTTATATATGCGTGATCTCGAAAGTAACTCAAGTCGATAAGCAATAGCTCCTATTATCTCAATCAACTTGTAAGGATCGAAATATCTTGGAGAAAGCTTAAGAGAGGCTCGAAATAAAACAGAGGTCTGCCTATAAGGCTGCAATCTGAGGTAAATGAGATCACCCACTTCGAACTCCATATCAAGATGATGTTGATATGCTAAACTTTTCATGTGGTTTTGTGCCTGCAGGAGAGCGAAACGCAGGTCCTTAAGGATTGCATCTTTGTCTTGCAAGTAAGTGTTCATCTCAATAACCTTAGACGTTTCGAGTACTTAATGCATTAGACTTGGAGGTGGTATGCCATAAACAACTTCAAATGGTGTGGTGTGGGTGGAATAATGGTACGATTTATTGTAACTATATTCGGCCCACGGTAGCCGTTCCTTCCATCTCCTTGGTTGCTTAGAAATAAAACACCGGAGGTACTGTTCTAAAGTACGATTGATCACTTCAATTTGACCATCCGTTTATGGATGGTAACTTGAACTCATATTGAGTTAGGTACCCTGTAAAAGAAACAAAACTGTCCTAAAATTGCTCATAAAAACTGGGTCACGGTCACTTACAATGCTAGACAGAACGCCATACAACTTGATGATGTTTGCCACAAAAGCTTTGACAACGATCATAGAAGTGAAAGGGTGAGCCAAGGGAATGAAGTGAGCATATTTAGACAGCTGGTCCACTACCATGATGACTTGAGATCCTCCTGAATTCGGTAGTCCCTCTATAAAATCCATAGTGACATCACTCCATATTCTATCAAGAATGGGTAGGGGTTGAAGAAACTCAACAAGTGCCATGTTGTCAGTCTTATAGCATTGGCAGCAAATTTATGAATACCATATCGGGCTCGGTACCGGATTGAGTTCTAAAATGAAACTGTACCGATATCGGTCAATATAGGGTACCGTTTCGGGTAATTTTTTAAATTTATGAAATAGTCCCTAAAATTTTTAAAATTTGCAAAATAGTCCATTAGTATATTGTACAGTTGTACTGTATAGTTTACCAGTTTATTGTTTACATCATCCATGTTTTCAAAAATCTTAATAATAAATAATAATGACAATTAATGTGAAATAACAATAATTTTTAAATATTTTACATATAAATAACAACCACAATTAATATAAACTAGCAGGTTAACACTGCGCAAATGCGCAGTGAAAGTGCCCACTGAATTTATATGCAGGGGAAAATTTAACATGATAGTTAAAAAAATAATAATATGAAAATGTAATGAAATAATCATCGGTTGGGAGAAGAACTAAGATGAAATGAGTTTCT
>JAOSBK010000003.1:22363572-22374589 GCA_027568895.1 Erythroxylum shatona
GTAAATCTAATTGGTTGAGGATACAACAACAAGGAGAAAGTAGATTGCTAAAGGAAAAGATTCAAAGGCAAAGGATTCGGATACAAGAAGAAGGAGAGGATAGAGCAGCGAGGATTTAATGTTGTAGCAAAGGAGTCGGTAATACTCCTCATCTTGTTTGTATTTTATTATCCTTATACCTTATCGTGTATGGATTAGCATGATGATTTGGATTTGTTGCTTCCGCTGCAAGTAATGATTTCTTAAAAGTTTTGAAATCTAACATTTCTCCAAATATAGCATGCTTTGTTTTTCCGATCCAACATCACATATAGGAACCGAAATCATGCATAAGAAAATTGGCTCTGATATCAATTGTTGGGTCGGAAACATAAGCATGCTATATTTGGATAAAATGGTATATTTCAAAACTTTTTACAAATAAAAAATGCAGCGGAAGCAGTATAACCAAATCCACATGCCAAGACATACATGTTATGGTATAAGGACAATAATCTACATAAAAAAAAGGCGATGGAAATTTTTACTGACTCCTTCGCTACAGCTTTAACTCCTCGCTGTGCTATCCTATCCTCGACAATGTATCTTCTCCTGGGTAATGTATCCTAAGTATATCTTCATTTTGTTTGAGTTCTTTAGCTTTTTTGGTAACCCATGTCAAGACTCTACTCCATTCATATGATTGACAGTGCTTCATTAAAAGGTGCAACACTCTATTCCAAATAACTTTAGAGTGCCTGCATTGGAAAAAAAAAAGATGATTCCTATCTTCCTCCTCTTCTTTGCATAAGAAACATATAGAATCATATGAACCAAACCACCTATCCTTATTTCTAATTCGATTGTTATAACTAACCAATTGATTAAGGAAACTTTAAGGTTCAAGATTGGTTTCCATAGTATTTCATACCAAGGTACATTTTCTAAGTTAGTTTTATAAATTTTGTAGCAAGAGTCATTAGTGAAATATTTATTGGTATTGGTTAATCAAATGATTATGTCTTCTTTATGCAAATGATGACACTATGGTAGATAATTTTATAATGAAAAGGAGCCTCTAAAGTTGTAAGGTTAAACTCCATCTTGTATAAGTGAAGAAACTCTAACATCTAAAGGAATTTTATTCTTTAAGTGTAGGAGATAATTTCTCATAATTAATGGACTAAGATCATTCCAGATGTCATGCCAGAACCAAAATTTTTCACCATTTTCCAATTTGTGCTTAATCCAAAGGTATAAGAGGTTTCTTAATTTCAACATATGTGAGAAGTATCAGAAGTGTTCCCTGTTTATTTTCAGTTGATACATATTTAGCTTTTTTAGTTAAAATTCATTGATTCATTTAATCTATAATGCTTATTTTATCAATGTATAATCACCAAATCCTTTTACATAAAAGGGCATCTTGCATAAGAGAGAGGGACTATTCCCAAACCCCCCAACTTCTTTAGGATGGATATCTCCTCCCATTTATCCTTTTCCCCTTTTAAATTTTCTGCCTTAGTAGACTATAGGAAAGCTTTGATTCTTCTCTCAATCTCATTGATGACTCTCTTAGGAAGAATTAAGTGAGCACTCTGTTGCACATGTAGACTGTTTAAGACAATTGATCGGAGTAAGCCTAGCGGCAAAGGATAAAAACTTGCTTTTGCCAATCACTGATTCTTGCTTTATATCATTCAATTAGTGGAATGCAATCTCTAAATTTTGGCATAGTTGTGGCTCATCTAATCCTTCCGAAAATAATAATCAAAGAGGTGGAGGAAATGATCAAGATATATATATATATATATTAAGGGATGTTAAGAGTTATGAATCAAATGTTGTTGGCAAAAAGAATATGGAGACCTTCTAATGATAAGGAAGTTATATGGATTAAATGGATGCATATTTATTACCTATCTAACACTGACTTTTGGTGTTTAAAGCATAATAAAGAACCCTCTCGGACCTTAATAAAGATGCTAATGTGAACTTGGTTTTGTGCGTTCCTTATTATCATAATCTGTCAAATATAGTTTAGAGTGTTTTCAACAAATTTATGTATAATATGCTATTTCTTTCTCTCCTTATTAAATAGGTTGTTGAAATGAAAGTAGTTTTAAGTAGCTCTTCATTTTGTTTGAGTTCTTTAGCCTTTTTGGTAACCCATGTCAAGACTCTATTCCATTCATATGACTGACAATGCTTCATTAAAAGATGCAACACTCTATTCCAAATAACTTTAAAGTACCTGCATTGAAAAAAAAAAGATGATTTCTATCTTCCTCTTCTTCTTTTCATAATACACATATAGGATAATATGAGCCAAACCACCTATCTTTATTTCTAATTCAATTTTTTATAACCAGACAGTTGATTAAGGAAACTTTGAGGCTTAAGTTTTGTTTGCATAGTATTTCATACCGAGATACATTCTCTAAGCTAGTTTTGTAAATTTTGTAGCAAGAGGCATTAGTGAAATATCTATTGGTATTGGTTAATCAAGTGATTATGTCTTCTCTATGCAATTGATGAGGCTAAGGTAGCTAATTTTATAATGAAAAGGTGCCCCTAAAGTTGTAATGCTAAACTCCATCTTGTATAAGTGAAGAAACTCTAGCATCTAAAGGAATTTTATTCCTTTAGTGTAGGAGATAATTTCTCATAATTAATGGATTGAGATCATTCCAAATGTAATACCAGAACCAAAATTTTTCACCATTTTCCAATTTGTGCTTAATCCAAAGGTATAAGAGATTTCTTAATTTCAACATATGTGAGAAATAGCAGAACTGTTACCTGTTTATTTTCAGTTGATACATATTCATGTTTTTTAGGTAAAATTCATTAATTCGTTTAATCCATAATGCTTCTTTTATCAATGTATAATTTCTAATTCCTTTTGCTTAAAAGGCCATTTTGCATAAGAGAGAGGGACTAGTCCCAAGCCCCCCAACTTCTTTGGGATGGGTATCTCCTCCCATTTAACCTTTTCCCCTTTTAAATTTTCCCGTTAGTAAACTGTGAGAAATCTCCTTGATGACTCTCTTAGGAATAATTACTTAAGCACTCTATTACACATTTAGACTATTTAAGGTAGAATTGATCAGAGTAAGCCTAGCAGCAAAAGATAAAAACTTGCTTTTTCCAAGCACTAATTCTTACTTTGTATCATTCAATTAGTGGAATACTATCTCTAAATTTTGGCTTAGTTATGGTAATCGGAATGCCAAGATATCTTAATGGTGTAGTTTTAATTCTGTAGCCAGTCCTCCTGCATAACTAGATTGATTCCTCACATTAAAAAAATGAACATATTACTTTTGATAGCATTGCCCTTTAATCCAGAACAAGTTGAAAATAACTTCAAAATACCCAATATTATTTTAATAGATTGAAAATCATCAGCACATTTCAACATAAGATCATCAACAAATATCAAATGTGTGATCTTTAGTTCTTTACATCTATGATAGTATTAGAACATGCCATTACAAGAGACAAGTTTGTTGAACATCCTGGATAAGGCTTCCATAGTCAGTGTTAATAAGTAAAGGGAAAGAGGATGCCCTTGCCTCATTCCACTTGTATTTCTAAAGATTTGAGTAGGAGCTTCATTTATTAGAATGCAAAAGGAAGTTTTTGTGATGCATTTCATCATCCATTTGGCAAACTGCTGTAGGAATCTAAGAGCTAGCGAGCAAGATTCAATAAACTCCCATTTGATTATGTCAAAGGGATTGAAGAAATCAATTTTAAATGTACAACTTTTGATGGCTCTTCTTGAGGTGTAATATTTCATTTGTTCCTGTATGAGCAACATGTTGTCTCTTATTGATCTCCCAATTATGAATGCACCTTGACCTGGATTAGTGCCATTCTTCAAAGCTAGTTTAAATATGTTTGCTAGAATCTTTGCGATTACTTTATAAGCAGTATTGCAACAAGATATAGGCATGTAATCCATCATGGATTAGGGATTTTGCTTCTTTATAATAAGACATATAAAGGTTCATTTCCTTCAACATATTTGATGAAGCAAAAAAATTTCAGCACGGCTTCAGTGAATATTTTACTAGTGATATCCCAAGTCTCCTAGAAGAAACAAGCAAAATATCCATCAGGTCCAAGTACTTTGGAGGTGCAAACCAAATAGAATTTCTTTAATCTCCTATTATGTGATGGATGATATCATCCTTCATCTCCTGACTGATTAATTTCTCAAAGAATCTACTAGTGTTGAAGTCCCTAGGGATATTGTTGTCTTTAGTTCCCATCAGATTAGTGAAGAAGTCTGGTGCTACTTCCTGCATCTTATTATTATCAATATGTAAAATCCCATAATTATATTACAACTCAGTTATCTTATTTATGTTTCTTCTGGCTAGGATGGAAGAGTGGAAGAATTTTGTCTTAGCATCTCCATCCTTTAACCAATTGATCCTTGACTTTTGTTTTAAAATTGAATTGTGAAAAGATAAAGACTCTTAGAACTCCTTCATTCTCTGACTTTCTAATATTCTTGTAGCATTGTTATCAAGATGCTTATAATAAGTATCTTGAGTATGTCTCATATTGTTTTTATCTGTTGAGTCTCCTTTAGTCTGTTCTTTAGCAAACTCCTTGACTGTAGCCATAACAAGTTTAAGTTTCTTCTTAAGCTTAAAAGCTTTATATCCTTTCACTTCTTCACTCCATTTTGCAAGCACCAATTCCTGGAAGTCTACTCTTTATGTTAAGCCATTGCAAAATTTAAAAGGAGCTATTGATGTTTTAGAGTTATAAAAACTCAAAATGTCTCTCCAAGAATGATCAAAACACATGTTATCACCAAAATGAGCATAAGAATGTGGGAATTGTTTAAACCAATATTGATTTACCATCACTCTATCTAGCTTCTTTCTAATAAGCAATCTCCTTGTTGTTTAATTGTTTAAGTGAGAAAACAACATGTAAAGTTTAGATCCACCAAACTAACTTTCTGCACCAAATCTGTGGCTCCCTATTGGTGCCTACATAATAATTTCTACCTCCTTCTACTTCCAAGGGAGATAAGATGCAGTTAAAGTCCCTAGTTATCACCTAAGGATCAGTTATTCCAACATGTATGATTTTAATATCTTCCCATAGTTTAGCTCTTTAAAATAAGAAGTTTGAGGAATAAATCACAATTAGTTCAAATTTATTATGCACTCCTTGAAGCTGGCATTTCAGATGTAAATCATAGTTAGTTCAAACTTCATATGGATTGTAAACACATATTATTCTTCCAATATAATGATAAGCATGATTGGAGAGGATTTTCCATTCAACATCTAAAATCCTAAAGCAATTCTGTACATATGGTTGCATATTTTATTTTCAAGAAGTCTTACAAAACAAGGCTTCTTTTCACATATGACCTCTCTCACAGTTTGCCTTTTTAGAGGGTCATTCATTCCTCTAACATTCCAAATTAGTACTCTCATGTTTTTAAGGGGATTGATCCCCTTTTTATTTGTTTTCTGTTTCCTTCTAGCAGATTTTCTTTTGGAGTTAGTGGTAAATTCCTTTTCCTCTTCCTTTTCCATAAGGTTCTCCTTTTCTTCAATATACCCATCCCTACTTGCTCTGGAATCATTCATAACCTTCTATTGAATTGTAGCCTGAGCATTTGAATTAAGGGTATTTTCTAGCTCTTTTGTCTTATGAAGTTCCTGTATCACCTTATGTGTATCAATCATAATCTCATCACTTCCTTTTTAAGAATTTTGTTCATTGTTGGTATTGTCTGTAACTTTTTAAGAATCCAGTCCCATAAGTTCATTATGTCCTCCAATTTTGAATGTTCTTCCTATGACCTTCCATTTTTTGCTTAAATTGTTAGGATTTTAAGGGCTAGTGATAGGGATATCCATTCTCACCAATTCCCTTCCCTCTCCCAATTTCAAAATAAGAATGCTATCAGGAAATTCAACATTTTCTTAATTTTAATGCACATTTTAGCAAAATAGATCCTCTTCATACTTACAGTCTGTGTATCCATGCATATTCTTACCTAGGGAGCTAGCTGGGAAGCTAAGTCCTTCAATAGTCCAAAATTCCAAAGGAAAATTATGAAAATAAACCCAAATAGGAATGTTATCAATATTTCCTTTATCATATTCAATAGGTGGCTTCCATTTTTTAATAAACATAGGTTGACCTCTTACATACCAAGGCCCTTGATCAGGTATCTGATTCAGACAAATTTTAGAGTTGAATTTAAATAAAAGGGAACCATCCTCTATAAGCATTGTTTTCTACAGACCCTTCTTGCTCCTCCTAGCTACAGACCATGCTTCAACTATTGGAAATGTAGGTCTTTTGCTCCAGAAGAACCCTACTAGAGCTGAGGACCATACAAAAGCTCCAACTTTGAGTAATATAGGTGGTGTGAGAACTCCATCCACTATGACATATTCAAAAAAAAATTTATTGGATGTCTATTATATTTTTCCAAGCTCCAGCAGGTTGGTGAGCTGTAAGTTTCCCATATTTGACATTTCTTGCAATTTGATTCACTGGAGCAGAAACTCCACCATTCTTGACACCTTGTAATACACAAGATAGCATTGGGAACTCTTCTTGGGAGAGGTTTACTCTATTTACTTTGTCACTAACATCCCTAGGAGATTATAAGGCCAGCTAAGACCCTGGGTTGCACTAAAAGATTGTACCAAGCTAGCAACAAAAACAGTCACCTAAGTTAACTTTCCAAAAGTAGAATGTTTCAGAGGCAATTTAGTAACGTAGCTATAGAGAAGGCAGATGGTGGTTCGATATGAAGTTGCACCTATCAACTTCTAAGTTGTTTTGGTTTGATAATTAGTGTAGCTTGAGTCCATTTTACTCGAGAAATAAGTTGAACGCGCTTAGTTTAAGGATCTCTTATAATGCAAAGGTTAAAGAAGTAATTGATGTGGGGGATATGGCGATGTAACATACGGGGAATGTATATCGTTAAAGCTATTCTCCTAAGTTATAGTCCAAACCTAATAATTCTATAATTTGGCTAAGGGATAAATCCTTTTCATTCACGAATAACTCCTACTTGATGTGCTTATTATGCTAGAATTTTTTAGAGTCTATCGCCCATTTGTTCTTTTAGTGTGGGTACTCTTAAGTCTTATGGACTAGGATTCAACAACTACTTCAAATCTACTGTAATGTCACCAAATGACACATCATTGCTAGTTGGACTAGCAGTCTAGTTAGGGGGTTGAGCAAAGATCCTAATATTTATAGGACCTCCTTAATCTGTTGCATAAATGCATTATTGAGATATAAATACCAAGTTGCATAATGAGATTAGCTTGGAAAAGTACGTCATACTATATACAACCATTCATTGGATAAGAGAAGTGTTAGTTACCAACAATGTTGATGTTGAAATAAGTGCACATATCAAATAAAGCTAGGGTCTTATTTAGAGATATGCTAACCATTTGGATTTCATGATTGAGTCAAGGGTAGGCCTAAAAACATCTCCTAATGGTGTTCCTCAACATTGATGTTCCTTTTTGATTGAATTATCATTGTAAGCTCTTGTATCTGATTCAGCTCTATCTTTTGAGCTTTGTTATCAATATATTTATTTACTTTCCAAAACTTTTTTCTTTTTGTTGATAATGTGCTTTGACATTTAGAAGCATCTTTGATGGAGAAAAAGTTTAACAAATAGAAAGATAAAGACAATGGATTCTCCATTTTACTTAATTAAAAAGGAAAAAATCCAATTAATAAATCAAATACTAAAGTTAAGTTTTAGGATTTAATTATAAAATAAAAAGTTATTAGACATCTATTTAATTTGCTTATCTGGTTACTTATAAAATAAAAAAGTTATTGGCATTCAACTAGCAAACACTCAACAACAATGCTTATAAATGTTTTTGGTTAGTTCTCTCATTAATAGTTACTGCAACATAGGATGAAAGAAATTAAAGAATTTTTCAAGATAAGTGCCTCCCTATAGAACAATTCAACAAACAACTTATGCAACACATAAGGCTTTAAATTAGTATACAAAACCACAGATTTCAGGACAAGCATTACCATCTTTCCTTTTGGAATATCCAGTTTCCTTTCATTTCCTTTAATTTCCTGTTTGTAATCCTTGATAGTCACTAAGCTTTGAAGACATTTAGCAGTGCATTTGAATGTACAATTGGATTGCCTTTCATGGCTTCATACATTATCATTTTTCAAAAAAAAAAAAAAAGGAAAAGTTGCTCAAAACTATTTGTTTTATGATAGACAAAAACTTAAGGAAATTGAAAAAAATAACTAAATAAAAATTTAATGTAATTATAAAAAATGCATCAACAAAATGAAAAAAATTGCACTATTTAGTTAATAAAGAAATTTAAAATAAAAGAACATGTATTAGTGTTTTTTAAAATTTTAAATATTTAATTTGTAAAGGAAATAATATTGAAAAAAATTTGACTTAAATTTTATATTTTAAAACTAAAATATTGAATTTTCCCTTATCTTTTGAGCTTGAATTTTAGTTAATATAAAAGAAAAGGATTTGTTTTAAGAATTTGGAACATGAATAGAAATTGAAATTAAAGAACATGGCTATTCATTATTCTTTTGATCTTTTCGCATGAATTTAAATTAGAAAGAAGACATTTCAATATTTTACTTAGGCATATATCGAGTTTGGCCAAACATAGATTTCAATGTTACTTAAAGTTATTAATGTTAGAATTGACTCAAATTAATTCATTTTGGATTTAAGGTTGAGATCAAAATTGACCAAAATTCAATTGGTAGTTGACTTAGGTTTGGATCTCATTTCGGCTCTAAGCTTGGGCTTTCACTTGGACTAATTTGGATTTGGGCTGGACTTGTGTTCAATTGAGGAAATTGTAATTTTTTCGATGATAATAAAATGTTATTAATATGATGCAAGATAAGTACATGTAAGATTGCCTAATTAAGAACTTGAAAGAATTACAAGTATCGTAGATATTATGAAGGTTAAGAAGGCAAACGCGAACGGAAAAGAAGACATTCAAGTCAACGAAAAAGATTCAATAAGTTGAAGAAATTCTTTTATTTAGACTCATCGTGTTTGGTAATTTGTTAAGACTTTCTAAATCTGAATACATACAATTCACTTCTCTTTTAAATGCCTTTTGGGAAATAGTGCATCAGAGTGTAGATCTCACTAACCTCATTTTCAATTATCAATAGGTATCTAAATAAATATCATCACCCATTTAAGATCGTCGTCTAGTCAAGAGGGAAGAGGGACAAAACAAAACATAAGCAGGTAGAATTTTTTAACGTCAGGTCAGTTATCTTCGAACACCCGCATAAAAATTTTCTAATGGACCTCTGGCACATTGTAAAAAGAATTAAGCTTATCATCCTAACGATACTTTCATTGTGGATAGAGGAAGTCCTACAGATTCCAAGCTGTAAACCGAATGAGACCCTAAAACCTAAGCTTATTGTGCACAACTTAATTTGTGCACTATGACATTTAGAGTCGAACAGGGTATCCATCTGTGAGAAAACACGATCTTTGACATATTAGAGATAACAAACGAGGGTATTAAACAATGAGAATAAAAAGAGCACGCTTGTACAAAATTTGAATTATTTTGCATGAAACATGACAAATTAATAGTCATCGTATACGTTCATTTTTATAGATACTATGAATGTCCTAAAAGGCCTTGAAAAGATATCGTCTCCGCTTAGTTGGTTAATAAAGGAATTGAGACTTCCTTTCCTTCCATGATATTCCGCTGATAAGCATGACGTAGGGGTTGCCAACAAGCTCTACCTTATCTTGCAAAAAATGGAATGCTTCTTTTCGTACATCAGTAAAGAGTCACAGTTTCATAATGCCATGAATATTTTGCTCCGCAAGCATTAGAAAAAATCAAAATAGTAAAAGATTCTTAAACGACTTTCGAAGAATTGGGAATTAAAGGCGAAAGTGACCCAAGGAACAAAGAATCTTAACACAGTACCTACCACTTAAAAGTTGGTGAGATTTCCCCTCTGAGTGAGACGAGAAAAGGAAACAGAGGAAAACAAGTACTATCTTTTATTTAAAATAAATGTCATTTTAGAAAGATGTGCACTTATTAAGAGTTAGTGAAATGTTTGATATACTCTTATTAATTATATATTAAATTATCTTGAAAATGTAATCTGTATAATTAGGATGTGAGAGAAATTAAAGAGTAATTTTGAAAATAAAATTATAAAAATGCATGAAAAATCGTGAACGACACTTATTTTGAATAATTAAAATCCCTTTAAAACGACATTTATTTTAAATAAGAGGGAATATCTGTTAAAGATGATAAAATGTCATTGGGGAATTAAAAGATAAACATCACTTTCAAAAGGATTGATAGTGATGATAATTAACCACCTGAAGTGAAAGCGACAACTAGGTCGTATCTCTAGTCACAATGAAGTTCAAAGAACTCCTAAATAAATAGAAAACCGAAGGAGACTTAAAAAACAAAGGTAAACTATTTAGATTAACATGTGAAGTTCCATTGCCCGAATTCCGAAAAGAACATTAAACAAAAACAAATAAGAATTCAAGGAGATTAGCGCTTTAATGGGATGACAAGCGAATTAGAAAACAATGAACTCAGGCATGAAGCAGCCAATATGTGCTTTATGGCTTAGTAACACGAGGTAACCCAAAACAATTTCGTGGTGATAGTGACGATGGATTTAAATATAATGAGATATTTGAGAATCCTGAGACTTTAACGAAGAGAGGAAGTGACCCTAAAATGAACAGTAGTTGAAGCCAAGAAAGTTGACAACTTACACGTGCAAATAACTTATTTATAATTTTCCAAAAAAACTTATTTATAAAGGAAATTAATGATTTAAAATCTTAAAGGAGATTACATTGGTCTCTGGTTGGGTCGGTCGTACTAGGCCCGAATTCAATCATAACGGCCCATGGACCGATCGGTCCACCTCTCAAGGATTTGTCTAATTCCTATAGGCTATGCCAGGCCCA
>JAOSBK010000003.1:22378892-22410432 GCA_027568895.1 Erythroxylum shatona
ATCCTAGGATTATATTTCCATATCTGTACAGATTTCTATCCTATTCTGTAACCCTATGCATGTATATATATACTGCAATCTATAATAAAAGAAATACAGAGCAAAGAAGCTCTAATTCATAGTATCAAAGTCAAAATATCAACATAGCAGGAGATAGCAATTTGACAGAGCACGTCAACATAATAAAGGCAATCATAAGGCCAATTTTTCAAGGGGAGAAAGAGGCAACTTTCTAATCTCAATTAGAGATTTGGGTGGCACAGATCCAATAGTTTCAGCATCAAATAGCGGACTTTATGAAGGCAAAAGAGGATTCTAGCTTGAAAATCACAATCTTAGGGTGTGCCATTGCAACATAGGATCATGGGCATGTCGAAAGTAATTTGAAGAAAGTACATGAGCACTAGATTTTTAATGGCAAACAAAGTGTCAGAGTTTGAAAATTTCTTGTGAAACATGGAACAATACTTTATAGTGGCAAAGGTATCCAATTCGAAGAAGGTGTCGATCATGATTACGTATACGATGGAGGATGCAAAGCTATGGTAGAACGAGAACCTTCAATGATATAAGTGTGGGTGGACCTTCTATTGACACTTGTGGATGAAGAAAAAGCTAAAGAATCAGTTCATCCTAACAACATTTCATACCTCACGAGGGAAGCTTTGAAATGTTTGATGCAAGACAACTTGGAGCAGGAGTATGTGAGAAAATTCACATCTTTGATGTTGGACATGCAGAACATGTCTAAGGAAGGCAAGTCGTTCAACTTCATAAGCAACTTGTAAGACTGGACATAAATGGAGCTTCAAATGCATAACGTAAAGACCTCAAATGTGATAATGGCTGCAAATTCTTTAGTAGATCTCCAAATGCGACCACTAATTCGAACTAGCAACGAGGGGAAAAAGAATGGTAGGACACAAAATGACTTAAAGAAAAGAAAAGAGAAATTATATGAATCTTCTCAATGCAAGTCCAAAAAAGCAACAAAAACTAGATATCAGTTATTTCATTTGTGAAGGGCTGCATTTTGCTTGTAAATGCTCAAAACGGAATGTGGGTGAGGAGCAAATAAATTCCATGGTTGCGAAGAATCAAGGAGGAAAGGATGACTTCACGAAAAATCAATTTGGAGGAGTGCCTGCAGATTATTTCCATCACAGTGATGAGTTCTTTTGGAAGGGGTTGTTAGATAGACCCCTAATTCTAAATTGTGAAATAGTGCAAGTGTCGGCAAACCTTGGCCAATATTTAGCACTCGAAACAACGGAACAAGGTAAAGACTTGCAAGTAAGCAAGGAACATTGTCGATGAGCTGGTATGCATTGGTGCACATTAACCAAAATCTTCGACGAGATGCAAAGATTCAAATGTGAGACTAAAAAGATAGCTTAATATGGACCTTGAGTTGAAGGTTAATTGGATCACATGTATGAGAGACATGTGAAAGCTCTAAGGACTTAATGCGTACTCAAATAAACAAACCATGACTAATGGACTTGATATTGATAAACAATAGAACGAACAAGTATGCTATTGGGCTTAGGTGACTCATCATCAATGGATAGAGATCAAGGAGAGATCATAAATGATGTGACGGATAAGATCACAATAGATATACATTAGCTCTAAAAGATAAAGACAATGTGGTAGGATCATTTGAAGATAGTGGAGTTCATAGATATAGATGTATCTTTCCTAATTAAATATAATGTCTTATGTTAATAGTAACGTAGCTAAATCCTATCAGATAGAATCCTATTCTGATAAAGGTATCATCCAATTGATATAACCTAATACGAATAGAGATGATCTAGTTAGTTTAGCTCAATTAAAATTCTGAATTATTATTTTGATAAAGGTATCATCCAATTGATATAACCTAATACGAATAGAGATGATCTAGTTAGTTCAGCTCAATTAGAATTCTGAATTATAAAGCCATAGTTGCCTATAAATAGCTTATTTGAGTCTTACTCCTAAGAACAAAGAGCGGAGAAGAACACATTGAGAGAAAATATTCCTTTATATACTTTTGAAGTAATAAAGGTTGATTTTTACCATAGCTTTTGTGAGTTTATTGTTGCCTATGATTATTTGATAGTTTCATAATATTCTAACTCGAGTGTGAAAGTTAAAGCACTTCAAAGGTCATAAGGTGTTTTAGAACAAGATTTTGTTAGTCAACGATCATGTGGGAAGGCTGAGTCTCGCTTAAATGGATGTAAATAAAATTGTCGTACAATTGAGTAGGAGCAATTTTAGTATAAGTTCGGTATCTAGATAAAACTTTGTAACAAAAGATACGGAAAGTGTGCCTTTGCACCAACAGACACAAAAAAAGATATAGGAAAATTTTTACTTCATAGGCTATTGAATTACTAAAAGATTATTTTTATGTCTTAGGAAAATGATAACACATGCTACTAATTGTTTGATAAAAGAAGCAAAATGTTGTAGAATAATGACACATGTCTAGTAAGTGAATATTTAGGATAGAATATATACCTCATTCCATCAACATCAATACAAAGGAAGTGGCCATGTCGCCAACCATCCTCAAACTGGCCAAAGAAGACATCACCACACTTTGAATAGAAACGACTTTCACCATTTGCTTTTCCCTTCCAAAAGTTTGCAAACCACCGATCCCCTTTATGGAAATAAAACCAACCCTACATAGTCACAAATATTTAATGGGTATAAATCAAAAATTAAAAAACAGGTTTGATTAAACTCATTCATACAAATAAAATGAGTAGCTTGACGTTACTCCAATTGAATGCATGATATAATGGGTAAAAACTTGGAACCAAGTACACTTGATTTAGGCTACATTTGATATATTTTAACTAACAAGATAATAAGTACTTAATAAAGTAACTTTTGAAATTGGAAATGTGCCTACCGTAAAAATTTGTCAAAAGTATTCGCCGTCATAATTGATAGTTCATACATTAATGTACCCTTGTTAAAGACTGATTTTGCATCTATCAAAGACTGATTTTTTAGCTCAACAAAGGCAAATTTTGTCCCCTTTGTACAGCTATAAGGATTTGAAAATCTTTCCTTAAATAGGATTTATCAGCTGTAGAAAGATATGTATACAATAGTTTATCTTTTTCTAAGGGTCAAAATTCAGCTTGCACTTTGGAATTCCATATCGACAATGAAATAATATGTTATCAATGCCTTTCATCTAATCTCATCCTTGTCTAGCCTTTTGTCCATCTCAACTTTAGTTCCACCTCTATTTATCTCAAAACTACCCAGCTCCTATTCTTTTCATATTCAACTTCTTGTCTTTGATCATTCCCTTTTTTTATATCTCAACTCTAGTATCTTGGCATTATGTTTTTAGATAAGTACGAAGTATTCGTAGCTCTATTTTAATAGAAAAGTTTAATCAGATTGGTCAATCCATTTAAACATATTTATCAAAAGTAAGGATTTATGGGGGCATGTTGATGGCAGTAATCATGTTCATGATAAAAACAAGCATAAAGATAAACATGCCAAGTGGTAAGTGGAGGATGCTCAAATCATGACATAGATTTTAGGATTTGTTGAGCCTAATATCATCTTTAATCTTCGACTGTTTAAGACTGCAACCAAAATGTGGCTGTATTTAAAGAGGCTCTTCAGCCAACAGAACACTACTTGCCAATTTTGTCTTGAACATGAATTAGTCACTCTCCAATAGGAAAGTCTTTTTATTTTTGAATTTTGCTCTACCTTCATGAATGTTTAGGCTGATTATACAAACATTATTTATGCTTGACTCTTAAAGGACTTAGCACTGTTCAATTTGTTCATGAAACCATTAAAAAGATCAATTTCTTAAGGAACTAAGATCTAAATTTGAAGATACCAGATCCAATCTTATGAATCGAGATGCATGTCTCAATGATTTGTTTCGTGACGAGCAACATCTTCACACTCAAACCACAATGGAGTAACAAAGATTGACCTCGATTCATGTCACTTATGTAACACAAGGTAATGCAAGAGAAAAGAACATGAGCACTATTCGATATTTTTCGTTGCAAAATGGTAATTGTGCATTTGAATGTTCTAAAAGATGTGCAATTACTACATAAAGGATGGTCACCACCCAAGAAACTACAATAGCATATATTCAATTTGCGAATTTGTGTGAATCCTAAAATAGATTACACAAATTGTTATTTCTTCACTTTCTACATTAGGAAACTTAGCTAAACCTTTTTCTACACTGTCCACTTTGTACCTTGATTCTGGGGCTTCCAATCATATGAAAAACAATGCTCATATCCTTAACAATGTAAACAAATAACATGGAAATCTCAAGATTTCCCCTGTTGATGGAATCATTTACCCATCACAACCATTGGAGATAATTCTTCTTCTCTAATTGATATCTTCATTATATTGATCTTACTATTAATATTGTTTCTATCGGTCAGTTGGTTGACAATAATTATATTCTAAATCTGGTTATGTTGTGCAATATCAACAATCAGGGGATGATTGCAAGAGGGCTTAAAGTAGGACGTCTTTTTCGTCTCCAACTTTATCTAGACATTCTCCCTTTGTCACTTGTCACTAGGCTTTTGTTGATTACTGAGTATGGGATTAACTTTTCAGACATCCTATTTCGAATATACTTCATGATTTACTAAACTTTAGTTTTCTTGGGGATAAAGAGTCACTTCCTCTTAATGCTTTTTAATTTGATTGCAATCGTTTTAGACTTGGAAAAAGTAAAACTATGCAATGTCCACTAACACACGAAATGTTGTCCAACCTTTTGATATGATACATAGTGACATGTTGGGTATAGCCTAGTAGCTTGTCATCCTAATTATAAGTACTACATACGTTTATTGACAATTATAGTCGTTTTACATGGATTTATTTTCAGCTTCTATTCTTAAGATTTTTCCTGCAAATGTTAAGACCCAATCTTTTGCCAACATCAAAATCTTTTGTTTTGACTGTGGGGTGGGTGCATGTCTCATTTATTTCAGGAATTCCTGTAAGTTAACTGGATAATCTATCAAAAACCATGTTTTTTCAACTTCACAACAAAATGGGATAGTTGAAAGAAAGAATTGTCACCTTCTTGATGTTGTTCAAACCCTTTTATTATAGTCTTCTGTACCCTCTTATTTTTGGTGAGAAGCCCTCTCCAGTGTTGTCCCTCTCATTAACCGATTGTCCTCTTCCAAATTGAAACATGTTTCTCCTTTTACTCGATTATTTGGTCATTCTCCAAACTATTCTAATCTCGATACCTTTGGTTGATGTATGTTAAGTTCATCTTCCTGCATACGAATGCACTAAACTCACAGCTCAATCTATTAAATGTGCATTTTTTAGGATACACTATAAACCAAAAGATTTTCTTTGTTCATATCCTAACTTCCATTACATTTGAGTTTCTCAAAATATATTTTTTTCCATTTATTAGGATTCCTTTTCTCCCTTCATTTTCTATTCCTCCAATGATTGCTAACTTTTTTTGTATGTTCCTCATCATCTAAACCACTTGGTTTATCATTTATGTAATACTACCACATCAAATCAAACTTTGGCAACTCCCGAGCCCCCTCAAGATCTTTCCCTAACAGATGATCTTACTATGGCAATTAAGCCCGTTCCCTTCCAACATGTACCCGAGTTCGTACACCCCCAAAAAAGTGTTACTTCACCCCTCAGCTTTCCTTGGGAGCTACTTTATCTAATATTCCTATTCCGTCAACTTACAAATAGGCAATGAAGCATTAGTAATAATGCTATTGAAATAGTTCTTGCACTTGAAGAAAACCAAAACTGGGATGTTGTCCACTGTCCCTCATCTGTAAAACCACTTGGTAGTAAGCTTGTGTTTTCTATCAAGCTTCGTTCTGATGGATCCAAAAACCACAAGGGCCTGCTAGTTGTTCTTGGAAACAAACAAAAATATGCCCTAGACTATGGTGAGACTTTCACACCGATAGCCAAGATGAACCATTGTGCGAACTATTATAACACTTGTTGCATCTTAATCATGGTCATTACATTAAATGGATGTCCAACATGCATTCCTCCATAGTGATTTCAAGGAAGAAGTTTACATCAAACTTCTCTCTGGTATGCCTTTTCCTCACCTAATGATGTTTGCAAACTTATTTGTTGGGTTTAGAAGCACATCATCAACCAAAAGGCATTTTCTTAATTTAGCATAACTATATTCAAGATTTTGTTCAGTTGGCTAGAATCATAATGTTACTCCTTTTGACATTCCTATAGAAAATGACGTGAAATATTGACGTGATGAAATAGAGCTTCTTGAGGACCCTATCTTTTATCAAAAGCTAGTGGACAGTCTATCTATTACTCACTCAAATATTTCTTATGCTGTCCACATTGTAAGCAAGTTTATGCAACTTCCTCGGCATCTCCATTTATCCACAATACGAGCATTATTCAATACATCTTTAGAATGCTAGATCATTGATTATTTTTTCCCGGTAATTCCTTACTCCAGCCTAAGGCCTATAGTGATATTGATTGGACTGATTATCTAGACACCAGGTCTATTCCTAAATAGTACATGTTCCTGACGATACTCTTGTCTCTAAGAAATGTAAGAAGCAAGAATCTATTTCCAAATCTTCCTTGAAGCAAAGTATTGTGCCATATCTATTGCATGCTCAAAGATGGTCTCCGAATGGAGTTTGGTTTTTCTCAAGTTTAACCAACTCCATTACATGTTG
Organism: Erythroxylum shatona; assembly: GCA_027568895.1. Lineage (NCBI taxonomy): Eukaryota > Viridiplantae > Streptophyta > Magnoliopsida > Malpighiales > Erythroxylaceae > Erythroxylum > Erythroxylum shatona. The sequence continues at coordinate 22,385,636 of JAOSBK010000003.1, forward strand.
GCAACGCCAATGTCACTCAAATTGTAGATAATCTTGTTTACCATGAATGCACAAAGCATATAGAAGTCAACTATCACTCCATCCAAAAGTTTCCTATGATTGCCAAGTCATCACTCTCCCACATATCTCCACCACTACAAATTGCAGATATTTTCACCAAATCCATAACACATCAACGACATTAGCTTCTTCTTGGCAAATTGATGCTTGTATACCTACTGCATCAATTTGTGAGGGGATGTCAACAGTTTTAGCTGTCATAATTGACAAGTAATACATTAATAGACACCCTTGTCAAATGCTGATTTTGTTTAGACCTTTCAAAGGCTGATTTAATGCCTCATTGAAGGCAGATTTTGTGCCTTTTGTACAGCTATAATGATTTTAAAATCTTTTCTTAAGTAGGATTTACTAGTTATAGGAAATTATGTATTTAATAGTTTAGCTATTTTTAAGGGCATTAAATTCAGCTTGCACTTTGTATATATATATTAGGAATTCCCCACTTAGAAAGACACAATTTTCACCCCAAAGTTCTCTAACTTGTCAAAAATATCTATTGGGCCCATGTATCACCACCATATATGTCAAGTTTCTTATGTAAACAATTCCCTTGAGCTCCATACACCCAAACAAATGACTGGTTCCTGTAACTCTACATATCCAATATTGATAAAGGATGAACAAGAGCAAATTATAAAGCCACTCAATGCGTTAAGATTACAGCGACTGAAAAATATCAAGTATGGCTTCAGTGCAGTGCTTAAGCATCAATTTTATAGAATTGATAGTACAATATTTATCAAATAAAAAGAAAACTTGAAGACCATCACCAATTAAAAAGAAAATCAAAGAACAAACAGTACAAACCTTCCCATGCATTACATCGTCCCTCCATGAGCCTTGGAAAACATCCCCATTATTGAAATAGAACGTACCTGCACCTGATCGCTTACCATAGTGCCACAAACCATCATAAATGCTCCCATCAGCAAGGATCAAACGGCCCTATACAAAGTCACTTATTAATGGGCACTTCAATCATTCTACATAACATGAAATTATTATAAATACCTTTCCTTCAGGAAGACCTCCCTGGCAGCGTCCCTTGTAGATTCCACCTCTGTACTGCATCTCCATAAGAGGGCTCCACTTTTTTGGTGAATCTCGCTCACCTTCCTGCACGCCAGATAGACACTTTTGTAGTTTGTGTACACAGTATAAGTAATGATGTTATTTAAGTCGGGAAACTAAAAGCCATATTGTTCTTATATCCACTGCCACAGGAGCTTAGATGATCAGAAACCATGAAAGAAGGATTTGATCTTCTAGGATTATCCTTGATCTAATTACTTCAAATCATGGCATAGTTTTCAACTGTTCAACAGAAATTGAAGTGCTGCTGTTTTGCAGCTTAAAGACCAATATTCACAAATTTCCACGACTCTTCAAAACATGACATAACGGAAAAAGAAAAGTAATTAGGTCAAAAAGGAGGTATGTACTATACTGGAATTTCAAATGGTGGCACTCACAAACAAATTCGTTTATGTGCATCAACTATCCGAAATAATAAATTGGCTGACTAATATATTTAGAATTTGTTGCATTATCAACATATACAATAATATGTTGACAGCGTAGGCAATTAAAGTATCATCGGTCATAACAATGAAATATAAAATCAATCAGTATCCCACTTTTTATAGCAGCCAAACCAATTAAGAGTAGTAAGTCTGCATCTTAAATAGCATTAATTTGCAATTTAAACTCACATTAGGCTAGAATTATTCTGCTTAAATCATGACAGAATAATAGAAAAAAATAATAACTTTAGGGAACCAATAAAATAGCTTCAAACATAAAACTTTTAGTATGAAGATCAAATCTTTTTGTTAACAAAGTCCACTTCCATGTCATGCATATTACCAGCATGGATGCAGCACGAATAGAAAGAACTCCTTGCTTCTTAGGTACATCAGCTTTTCTGCTCTTTAGCAGGGTAGATGCATTACTATAAAAATCCTTCATTGCTAGAATGCTGGCTTCAGTCAATGCACCCCAAGAAGAGATGCTTGAATCAACAAGAGCTTGCTCTTTGACACAGTCATCAGTTTTTGGCGAGGTGAATTCTGTACTATATGATATATTCAAACTGTCCTTGGGCTCATCTGGAGGCCTTACACCAACTGGAAGAGTGAATATGCTCAAATTATCAAGCTTTGCATTAGTTTCAGCCATTTCTTTAGCCCATTTCTGTGCAATCTGATATCCTGGACCCAAGTTCCAACTATTAAGTGGCTCCCTCTGGATAGGAGGAGCTGCTACACGATAAGACATTTCTCCATTAACTAAAGGACAAAAATTGATTGGTTCAATGCTGATATTTATTATGATTTAACGCCACCTTCAGTAATTGGGTCAGATGAACAGGAAGCATCATCCTGAGTATCCAACATGCAACCATCACTTACTTCAGTGCTGCCAATGGTATTCCTAGAAAGTAAAATAATAAGGATCAAAAGGTGAAAATGAAAAAAAAACAACGAAAAACAAAAAATGATTGTGACACGAGAATTAGAAGAAGAATAACATAAAACAAAAGGGCAGCTAGGATATTGTAATTCACAGGTTCATTAATTTGAGTTTGGTCATGACCCACAAAATCTCTTCTCTGCAAGAAACTGCTAAGGCTATATTTCTCATCCCTCTTACTTGATCCACTTTCCTAGCATAAAATAATTTCCTCTCTCTTTTCTACTCACATATCATTCTAAAGCCTGTTTTGGGTGTTTAGTCCTGAATTACAAATGAAAGGATCTTAAATTTTGTATTCTTGGGTTAACTTGATGTTTGAGGCTTCTCTCTCTCTTGCTTTATGATTTCTTTTTTCCCCCATCTTTTTCCTTTTCTCTCTTTCTAACTTTCAACCATTCTTTTGCTACATTTTCTCACACACAGAGAAGCTTAAAACTCAAAAGAACGGATTAACTAAACCAGCAAGACCGATTAATGACAGTTTCGCTGCTCAAACTTTGTCATGATCCGGAAAGATAGATTTCTATTTAGAGTCACGTTTTTGGTTTTCACATCCTGAATAAAAAAAAGTATATCTCAGTACGGACACAAGATAAAGGTATGTAGGAATCAAACCTCAAAATGCAGCGGTCACTGAAATCACTACTTGATATTACATTGGTTTCCGAAGTATGCTCAACAACAGTTTTTGTGGTATTTTCTACGGCAATTTTTTCCTCGGAACAAAAGTCTGTTGAACTGGCCATCTCAGAAGGCCTTGCATCTTTCTCGGTGTTGTTTCCATCATTTTCATAAGATTCACTAGAATGCTTCTGGTGTCTACTTAAAAGTTTATAAATGAAAGGGAAATGATGGGCTAGGCTGGACAAAATGTTGCTGACTTGACGAGTCTGCTGCTCAGCAGAACTGGCAATCAAACAAAATAAACATCAGCAGATCAAAGGGAAAATTGTAAAGCAACTGATCACTTAATCAATAAACTGAAAGGGAAATTTGCTTAACATCAGCATTAAACAGTTAGAAAATAATGTTAAACACTTGATCATCATGGAACCTGACACTCTGGTCTCCACATGGAGAAAGGTGCATGGGTTATACATTTCAAAAATATTTTGCAGCAATCAGATAAAAGTACCATACACCTATAAACATATATGACAGAACAAGAATGGCAGTACTAGAGATACTTTTCCAGACTAAAGTTTTAATCATATCCATCTTAGTGCACTTTTGCAGGAAAGGTTTCTTTTAGAGGCGACAATAAACAGAATCCATTTTGAAATGTCAAAGATGCAGAGAAAACTATAAATTCAAAAACAAATTCATGACCTCTATTAGGGAGTATGATTTGATGAAGAGGATTTTTGGGATTAATATTGATTATGATTATGATTTGATTAAGAGAATTTTCGGAGATTAAGATTGGTTATGATTATGATTTGATGGAGAGGATTTTTAGGGATTATGATTAATTATAATTGTAATTTACCTTATCAACCAGCACTTGTAATGGACGCACCACCTTTTGGTGATGTTCTGTCCACTCTATTACCATGGACTAAATTGCACCAACTCTAGGAGCCCATTGGTGATGTGTTTATTGCCTTTAATTACTGGGAATTGGGTTTCTGTGTTTAAGCATAGTGGCCGGTTTGATCATAGTCATATCTCTAGGAGCTCGTTGGTGATATGTTTTTCTACCCTTAATTGTTGGAAACTAGGTCTGTGTGTTTAACTATAATGGTCAATTCCCTCTTTCATTGTTGCACAACTGTTGATATTTGAGGTTTGCTTTTTTTGCACTATCGTCCTTCACTCAATTCTCATTAACATCTTTCTTACTATATCGGCTACGTCATAAATAACTCCAAAACTAAAAGTGTTGAAGGAAAACCACCCATTAAGGTTCAAAAAATCACAAATCAAAAATTGAATGGAACAATTTATGTTGCTTGGGAGAAGACAGTCATTGTATATCCCAAGGACCTACAGAGGTATGAGCATCTCACGAATCCAGCTCCTGATATTAAGTCATCTGGGTAGAAGAAGTGGGAACAACATGACAACCAAATAATGACAAGCCTCTAAAATTCCATGGAGCCAAATACTGATAACATGTGTCAACATATGAATTCCAAAAGGAGGTAAGGGAGTATGTAAGACTTATTTGCCAGTAACATTGCTCGTATATATGATTTATCTATGGCATTGTTCAAGTGTGAGCAAGGAGAGAAGAACCACACCGAGTATTTTTCAAAAATTAAAAACCTATTTGTAGAACAGTTAGCAGCCCAACCAATAATAAAAAATAAGGATCAACTTCTTAAGAAAGGAGAAGAGTTATTCGTCATGAGATACTTGGCTAGCTTAAGAATAAAATATGAATCAATTCGAGCCCAGATACTCAGTGGCACTAGTTTCCCCTAGCCCACGACTGATTTCACCGCCAGAAAAGGTCACCGAAAATTGACAAGAAGCTGCCCTCTTACCGATTTCTCTCTCCAGCGAGCGAGGCTCGTCACAACGGTGCCAACTACCTCAGCAGTCACCAGTGAGCTGGTTCCCTTGAGTTTTCCTTCTATTCACCGTCACGTTATAGGAAAATTTGCCGGACAGTTAAGGAAAAATTCTTTCAAAGGTTTTTACATTCATGGCTCTTACAGATTTCAAGTCTCAACCAGGTGCTTTTCCTTTTATTTCTCTTCCCTCAATTACTACAGAGAAACTAGTAGGTAGTTCTAATTATACCTCATGGACTGCCTCTGTTAAATTGTGGTGCATGGGTCAAGGCCTAGCCGATCACTTAACTACTAAGGTTGAAGATATTGAAACAAATAAATCTGCTAGGGCTCAAATTATATGGCAAACAATTGATCCTTAAATCCACCCTATTTATAAGGCATACAGAACTTGTGTTGAGATATGGAGTCAGGCAAAATTAATTTATACTAACGACATTCAAAGATTGTATTTTGTAGTATCAAACTTAGTTAATCTCAAACAACAGATATGAACATGTCTAAATTTCTTGGTAGAATGGCCTCCCTGAAAATAGAATTCAACCAATTACTACCTAGTAGTAAGTCTGTAGTGGAAGATCTTGCACAGAGAAATTTTTTATGGTTCTTACTCTTACTGCTATCAATCCTGAACTTACTTCAGTACGAGATCAAATTTTGGCAAGTCCTACAGTACCTTCTCTGGATGAAGTATTTGCTCACTTATTGAGTGTTTTGTCACCTAACATTATGATAGGATCTCCCTCAATTAACTCTTCCACTTTGGCCTATCAGTCTTAGAGTACTAATAAAGCATAGTAGGGGGATCGTGGTGGTCGACCCAAATGTTGTTATTGACGTCAATGGGGATATACTAAGGATAAATGTTATAAATGGCATGGTCGCCCTAGAGCTACTAACATTGTTCATACTGATCAATCTACCCTTTAGTCTAAGTCCTCTACTCAGCCACCAGTGACTCTTACTAGTACTGATTATAAAGAGTATCTCAAGTATCAGGCAACTAAGTAGTCTTCCTCCTCCGTTGCTTCGATAGCTCATTCGGGTAATTCCGTAGCATGCCTCACTAAGTCTTTTCCTTAGGTACTTGATTCTGGTGCTTTTGATCATAACTCTAGTAACCCACATTTGCCCTCTCACTTTACTAACACTACATCTTTTCCTCCTGTTACTTTAGCTAATGGGACTCAAACAATTGTTAAAGTTGTATGCTCTGCTCAACCACTTCCATCCTTGCATTTAGAATATGTCCTATATATTCCTAATTGCCCCTTTAATCTTGTATCCATCAATAAACTTACACGATCTTTAAATTGTTCTATCACTTTTAATAAAAATTTTGTTGTTATATAGGATCGCAGTACAAGACAGATTTTGCCTTTGTATCCACCCTCTCTTATGTCTCTATTCCTTCTAATGTTCATGAGGCACTTAATGATCCCCGGTGGCGTCAAGCAATGGTTGAAGAAATGACTACTCTACATGCTAATGATACTTGGAAATTAGTTTTGTTGCCCGTAAGCCATTCCACTGTTGGTTTTCGTTGGATATATAGCGTCAAAGTTGGTCCAAATGGTCAAGTTGATCGACTCAAGGCACGTTTGGTGGCTAAAAGTAAAGGGTATACACAAACTTATGGGTTGGATTATTGTGAAACTTTCTCTCCTGTGGCCAAGATGTCTTATGTTCGCTTGTTTTTATCCATGGCTGCCATTCGCCAATGGCCTTTCTATCAATTGGACATTAAAAATGCCTTTCCACATGGTGAGCTTCAGGAAGAGATTTATGTGTAGCAACCACCTAGATTTGTTGTTTAGGGGGGAGTCTACCTTAGTGTGTAAGCTTTGTTGCTCTTTATATGGTTTGAAACAATCCGCTCGTGCCTGGTTTCGACGATTTAGTCACGTTGTTCAAGAATTTGGTATGATTCGCTGTGACTCTGATCACTTTGTCTTCTATAAATATATATCATAAGAGCAGTGTATCTATCTGATTATCTATGTGGGCGATATTGTCATTACTGGAAGTGATCAAGGTGAAATTGAACAATTGAAGACACATCTGCTCCGTCATTTTCAGACAAAAGATTTGGGTTTACTCTAATATCTTATGGGCATAGAACTTGCTTAGTCCAAATCGAGTATTGTACTCTTTTAGAGAAAGTGTGCATTGGATATTCTAGAAGAAACAGGGATGTCAGACTGTAGACCAATAGAATCTCCGACGGATCCTAATTCAAAGCTTTTACCTAATAAGGGGGAGCCACTTGTTGATCCTAGCCGATATCGGAGATTGGTAGGAAAACTTAATTATCTCACCATCACACAATCTGATATTTCTTTCTCAGTTAGTGTTGTTAGTCAATTCCTACAAGCTCCATGTGATATTCATTGAGATGTAGTTCAAATTTTGAGATACATTAAAGTTGCCCCAGGAAAAGGATTATTATATGAAAACTGGGGTCATTCACAAATTATTGGATACTCTAATGATGATTGGGCAAGTTCTCCATCTGATAGGCGTTCTACTTCGCGCTTTTGTGTTATTGTTGGAGGAAATCTTGTATCTTGGAAAAGTAAGAAACAAGATGTTGTTGCTAGGTCGTGCGCAGAAGCAGAATATCGTGCAATGCTAGCAACTTGTGGGCTTATTTGGTTGAAGCAATTAGTTCAAGAGTTAAAATTTGCAGAAGTATCACAGATGAAGTTATTGTGTGATAATCAAGCTACTCTCCATATTGTTTCTAACCCAATATTTCATGAAAGAACCAAACACATAGAAATTGATCGCCACTTTATTTTAGAGAAAGTTTTGTCTGAATGCATCACTACTAATCATGTCAGTTCAAACAATTAACAAGCACATATCTTGACCAAATCTCTCAAAGGTTCTCGTGATTTGTCAGAGTTGGCAATTACTGAGGCAGTAGCTAGAAATAGAAAAGTCGGACGTGAATGGATAAGGGTAAATGTTAGCATTCAACCTCCAAACATAGTTCAGCCCAAGCCCATCCAAACCTACATCCGTAGGGGCAAGATGGGAAAAGGGACCACTGCTGCCACTTAGGCAGCAATGGTCATGCATGCTATCGTGAGTTAGTTATAGAGAGATTGTAAACAGCAGATATATATAGCCGAACAGAGAGGAGAGAGGGATTCATTCATTGATTTGTCATCTTGATATACTGTATAGGCCTGGGAATATTTCCAGGAGGAAACTACTGCTGTACTTACACTTATACGTAAATAATACAATCTCTAAGGTTTACCTATCAGTAAAGGACACCTTTTAAAATTCACCAATACAGTTGACTTAGTTATTAGGAGATGTTTACTTTAAGGTTCGCACTATGTAGTTACCGTGTAGGAAGTCCAATCCCATGTCCTTTCTATCTTTTCTAGTTGAAAGTCCTGGATAAGGCTTTCTAGCCTACAACTTGACTTTTCAGGACAGGTGTATGGGGAAAGAGCCCGCGAGCTATCTAAAACCGTAAGATTTGTCATGCATTTAGCATTTCTAAGCAAGGACTCCTAGCTTAACTAGAGACAAGAAGTACCGACTTTGCAGCTTATCAGGTACTAGCAAATCCGGACACCATATCAGGTGTATCCTTTGGTTATATTTTATTTTATTTATTTATGAATTTATTGTAATTTTATTTACTACTCTTTAACCTGTCTCACTCTTTTATTGTCTCATTTGTATATAGGCTTGCTGGAAACAGTCTGTCTACTATGTAAGGGTAAGGCTGCGTACTATCAAACCTCTCCAGATCCCACTTCACTGCGGGATTTCGGACTAGGTGTGATGATGAAACTTGATGCATATGATTTATATGCTCCAGCTTGAGGGGGAGTGTTGAGTTGTATATATCTATATAGTAATAAAATACGAAAGTATTTACTGCTATTGATTGTATTTCCTATTCTAGGGTTAGACATCAACTATTTATACTTGTATTTTCATCAACGTATATAGGATAAGAATAAGAGATTTCTCTGAGTTTCACAGATCCCAACACCAAACTTAATGCAGACTAGGGAGAACACTTGAAAGATCCAAGAAATTATAGCAGACTAATTGGGAAATTAAACTATCTTAATAGTTACTAGGCTTGACATCTCATTCAATACAAGTTTGGTGAGTCAATTTATCCAATATCCTCAGAACAGTCATTGGAATGCGGCTATTAGAATCTTGAAATACCTCAAGCGCAATCTTGACAAAGGACTCCTATGTAAAAACCATGGGCGCTATTCAATTCAATTTTATAGTGATGTTGATTGGGCTGATTCTAGGACTAATAGACGATCTACTACAAGGTATTGCATGATTGTTGGTGGCAATCTAATTTCATAGAAAAGTGAAAAGCAAACTATGGTTTCTTGTTCAAGTGCAGAATCAAAATATAAAGCCATAACATATACAACCCGAGAACTTGTATAGGTAAAACATATGTTGCAGGAACTTGGATTTCGACAAATTCAACCTATAGAGCTAATGTGTGATAATCAAGTAGCAATTTACATTGCTTCTAATCCATTTTTTCATGAAAGGGCAAAGCATATCGAGGTTGACTGTCACTTTGTATGAGAGAAGGTGCAATAAGACGTGATCAAAACCATTCATATGAAGTTTGAGGACTAGTTGGCTGATCAATTCACCAAGCCTTTGGTTGGAAGTCGTGTAACACAATTGTGTAACAAGCTAGGAGCTTATGATATATATGCTATAACTTGACGAGAATTTAGACATCATTATTTGATTAAAAGAATCTTAAAGGATTATAATTGATTATAATTGTAATTTACCTTATATAAATAAAATAATCTAGTATACAAAGAGGGAGAGTTGCTGATTTCCTTAAGCTTTCACAATCCCTCTGCTTAATTTCTCTCAATTCCTCATTCATAACAAGGTCAAATGATTCAACAGAGATTGGTCAACCAAACTTCTAGGAGATATAGATAAATTAAATGCAGACACTAGAAAGTTTTTTTCTCATTCTCATAAGAAGTGCCATACCTTAAAATAAAAAGTGTTGTTACAAGCATGTTGGAACCTAGATTAGGCTCATAAGCTGCAGATATAATGAGATGCCCGGAGTAGTTTGCAGTTTGACGGAAAGTATGCAAAGAAGCAAGTACATCATTGTCCATAGGACCTGAACTTGAAATGATGCACATGACGATGCCATTTAAGTCCTAGTGCAACAACAACAACAAAAATGGAACAAAAAATAGATTAGTGGAAACAAGATGAATATGGCAAACTAAAGTTGGTAACATAGTTTGGACAACAAAAGATAGAGAACCGAAAAAGAAAAAACAGCCAAATGTCCAAGCGCTCTTTATAGTAGATCAAAATTAGTTAACTATGTCCATACAAGTTGCTTGAAGTTAAATCATTTATTTTAAGTCTTTAACTATTACCTCTAAACCAGTGCAAATGAAAGGACAGTCAAATAGAGCTTGTAAAATTGAACTTCTGATGTTGTCACCAGCTCCAAATGCAATATTCACTTCTTTGTAGCTCCCTAGAATCTGTCTATTATTGAATCAGCTCAAAAGGCTCTACCATAAGCATTATTTCTGAACAAAGTGAATCAATAATGCAAAATTTTGAAAAATCTACATTTCTGAGTTAGAGTCTAAACAAAGGAATGTATGTTTTTAACAATAGCATATAGATTAAGAAAAAAATGACATTGTAATATAAACATATTTCAATGTTTAAGATTTTCAGTTACGACTTACCTTTATGATTTCTGAAACTTTTAATTCTGTGGGGTCACTATGTACATAAATTTGTTTTTGGTGTATGTCCTGAAAGTAGTTCAATAGTTATCATATGAAGAGAACTTTTCTGCAAATACTGATAGCAAAGTACGTAAAATTGAAGATCTACTTACTGAGAGCAGAACAGATATGGCATTGATGGCTAGGAAAACAGCACGATTGGCAGTTTTCAAAGCCTCGTCTAGAGTGACCAAATCCTTTTTAAGTAGTGTGTCAAGGTCAATATCTATAATTAGAAAATAGGGAAAAAATATATAGATTACCTCCTTAATCACGAAATCCACAAGTAGTAACAGCTAATTAATTCCCTCCATGCATTATATTAAGGAAATCTATGTTACAAATGCCAGTGTTACTTTTGAAGAAATATATTTGTTATATAGTACTGTGTAATAAATAATATTACCTTATTTAAATGAACAATTGAAGAACAGCCATGACATATCAAGCAGATATAAAATTTAAAGCCCTAAGAGTTAAATTACTGTCAACTCATCCAAAAAGTGTCCTTCCAAACACAACTTAACATATTAAACAACATATGCCTTGTAAAGGAAAAATGAGAACTACTCCTTTAATATCTCATTTTACTATCAACATATCTAAAAAGTATCCTTTCAAACACAAAAAACTTATTTGACATATTAAACAACTTATGCCTTGTAAATGAAAAAACAGAACTGCTTCTTTAATATCTCATCTCCTCTCAACCCAAGAACTTGACAAAATACTCAACTAACTTGGAAACATAATTATAGGTCACACAAATATATACAGTAAGCTATATGTTTTATGGGAAGTCTAATACCCATATAGTCAGCACACTCGACAATATCCATGGAACTGTTTCTAGAGATATTTTCAGTTTTAAGGATTCTTAAATATAGAAGAAATAAGAAGAGAAAGAAAGAGAGTACTAGATCTACAAATTTGCTTACCAATGCAAAAATTTGCAAGATCTTGAAGTTTTGCTACTAAATCTTTCACCTGAAAGGTGATTTGGCAACAAAAATGTTCAGTAACTATCTTAAACATTAAGGTAAATATGAAACTAGAGACTTCAAAATGGATTCAGATTTTCAGAAACAATTAATCTAGGACATACAGAAATCCCTATGGACATTATATCTCAACCAAAAATATCCAAATAAAAATTTATAATGATTTAATCAAAAGAAATGTGATAAAAAGTAGTAAAGTATTTCAAGATTATGTTAAGTTGAACTATGCAAGCCTTCAACAAATATATAACAGGCTAGAATTCCTACACTAAAGGATATTTCCAATCACATGTTCTTACAAGAAATTGAATGCAACTTCTCATGATAGATTCTTTATTATGAAGGTTACACTAAAAAATCAAAAAAATAAATAAACAATTGAATGACTTTCTCTCAGCATGTCTTAATACTAAGGTAGCTGCCCCCAGAATCCTATATGGACTAAATATCACAAAAGTGGATTGTACAAACAATAAAGTTAATGGCCAACTTAAATTCATTTCGACCGTGTATAACCAACATGAAACTAAACACTCATCCAACGTTCATGAACTAAGCTTTAAGTGAGTTTTTCCTAGATTCATACCACCAAATGAAGCTAAATGGCCAGAAAAATTTAAACATATAGATTGATTATTATAATATCAAGTGCAATTTTTTCTTGAGATCTCAAAATGCTCATTAATTTTTTGAAGTTAGAATAAAGGTTTTAGTTTCACTTCATACCACACAACTTCCACGGTGATGAAGGACAAGTAGAAGAGTTATCAAACTAGTAGCTAGAATCCATAAAACTTAAGTCTAGCCGCTAGAATTTGAGTTTTAGGTTTGGAGATCTAGCTTAGCTTGTTGGAATTTTAGGTTTGGAAGGCTGGAATTTTAGGGTTTGATTGCTCAAAAGTTAAGTTGGACTTTTAGGGTTTGCTTGCTGGAAAGATAAGCTAGAATTTTAGAGCTTTGGATGAATTTACGCTTGAATATAAGAAATCCAGGTTATAAGTGCAGGAATTTTAGTGAGGTAAACAAATAATACTAGGTGTTGTTGTTGTTGTTGTTAAACAAATAATGGAGGATAGGGAGTTAGGAATAATTCCTAGAGTCTAAGAATCACTTTTAGAAGAAAACATCACACCTTTTAATTGAAATTTCAAATTTATAGATCAAAATTCAGGATATTATTATTGAATGGCCGAGTACATGCACATATAGGTAAGTTCTTCGAACCCTTATTCTAATAATGAAGGGATTTCTACTTAAAATATCTAAAATAGAGTTGAATCCTACTCTAATCAGAATTCCTTGTTCTTCTATAAGTTTAAGTTTTAAACAACTAGAATAACCTATCTAATAAAGAAACCTAGAACAAAGTAAATTTCAGTCTTTGTTGTCTTTCTTGTCACCTCAACCCCCACTCTTCATCCCACCAAATTCAAGTTTGTGGTTGAGTGATTTTTCCTCATTTATTTCTTTTATAAACATTAAGCTCTTTTACATCATACAATTTTTGAAGAAAAAAGACTCAATTCATAGAACAAACAACAAAACCAAGCATCAACAGAAAATATAACCAACCTCCAAGTTTTCCAAGAATGAAGAATGAACCAATGAAACAAAAAGATAATGCCTTTTCGTGGCTTCATTTGGATTGTTTTTCTTTTTTTCCCTTACATAATAGAGAACCACATATTATCAACTATTTCCATGTATGACCTACCTCAACTTGGCGTCTTTGTCCTTCAAAGCTAAAAGGCTTCAAAAGAATAGCAACAACAAATCCATTTCTGGATCTTATAGTTTTCAGAATATCAATTGCTATATCATGATCCAAGCCATATCCAGTACTAGCCACCTAAGAAAAAGATAAAGAAAAGGAAAAATAATATAATGAAGATCTTACTCAGATGTTTTAAGTAAAACTTTAGCTTAAGAGTTGATAACAAATTGTGTCAAGCATTAGTTATCACGCCAAAGTCAATCAAATAAAGTTGTTGCCAACACATATTCTTGAAAACAAGTAGACCAAGAATAATGTTCAATACCATACTAACATAATTGTTTCTCATTTCAGATAGTCATAACTAAGAGATGAAAAGTTGTTTATGAGTTGATACAGTAGAGTCCAAATTCAAGGCATGAATAGGGTGAATTATGCAACAAACCACACTTACTCATCTATGAATTTTGATTTGTATCAATAAAACGTACAATTTTTTAATCCCCATTCAATATTGTCGTTAATAGTGCTGACCAAACCATGTTTACATGTTTAATCATCATTTAGCTTATCATTCTGGAAGTATAAAGGATTCGAAAAAATCAATTTATGCCATTCTTCCATACTATTTCAGGATTTAAGAGACTTAAATGGATGATTTAGATGTTTTGAAATCCTTAATATTCTTTAGATGACATGATAAAAGATGAATTAACAGTTCCTATCTCTAATTAGCTCGGTTAAGAATAACATGGATGGAGGCTGAGGATACTATTAAAAAAAATTTAGCCTTTTGTTTACGTAAAGTAAATTATAGATTGTAACCGAGAATCATTTCAAAGTTAATGAATCTTATATACGTTATCCATATGAACTTAATGTAGAGTCGTTAGTGAATATGGCTTTAAAAAACACTGGTACACACTTGTGGACGAAAAGAACATACACGACAACACCAATTTAGTAGTGACTTTTCAAAACTTAGGAAATCAAGTGATTCTAAACCTTTTCAAGAACATCTCTAGACATTGTACCATATACTGAAGCCAAAAAGGTCATTTTGCAAGTGTGCCTCCAACTTTATCAACAAAGCATGTATACATTTCACAACTGATATTATATAAATGATGTATTGTCTTAATGAGATTAATTTCAACAATAATTTAACAAACAGAAGAACCCTAATATTAGATTCTAAAGAAGGAATGTACAAACAAGGATAACAGCATTTGAACATGATTGCAGAAACTGTTCGGCTCCTGTACTTGTTGGATTTTGATCTGCATGAATAAGAGACAAACGATTGAATAGGTTATTGTCAACCTTCATCAATTTGAAATGAGAATTGCTAAGAGTTGTATGAGAAATCATCAATTTGAGGTGAGAATTGTTAAGAGATGTGTGTGAAATCATCAACTTGAAACAAAAAACTGAAGAAAAGAATTGAAATCCACATTTGTTAAATATGCTACACAAAATTAATAACCAATAAGTTAAAAAGTTTCACTAAAGACAAACAATGCAATCTCCAAAAGAAATTCAATAACAATGTTAGTTTTATCGTACGTTTCACATGCTCAATACTAAGAAAAGATTCCAATGAAATAAGGTCACAGTATTAAACAATTTATATCAACACCTATGCTATACTATTTACGAAAAGAATTAGTATGAGACAAAAAGACAGATTATGAAAGAGGGATGTTACAAAGCAATTGATTTGATTCAAAGCCCAAGCCATAGAAAACTCTATTGTAAATTGATACCCAATGATAAATGCTCAATGAAAACCTTGTTGTCAAAACAACTTGCATGAAGTGAGCCAGGAAACACAGCAAAAAGTTTATACCCAAGTTACCAAAATGTAACTTGAGAATCAAACGGAACTCAACTTTCTGTTTCAGTTATAGCAAAAGAATAGATTGTCTAAATCTTCCTTGCCATAGTGATCAAAAAAAAAAAAAAGAACAACGACAAATTCTAATAGAAAGAATTAAATTTCATTAACCTCCCTCCTTATTATAAGATATTATCAGAATGGCAAAAAAGAAAGCCATGAAATCAAGACATAAATAACTAGTAATCCATGAACTGAGGGCCCACCTTTTCCAAGAACCTTTTCTTGCAATAGCACATTCTCTGCGTCTTTGGCGTGAATAATATTCCTGAAAGTTGTTTTTCCCAAAACAGTCAATGATTGGTTTAGTACAAGCAGTATGATAAGTCAATCAAACAACTTTCCAACATCATAATAACAGATACCTTGATCAATTTAATCGCTAACGAAGAAGATAAGATAAAATTAGCTTCTATGCAGCTGTATCATTCACATTCAATGATGAAGTTGCAAAGAATTAGAGAGGGGAGGAAAAATTACCAGCATCTGATGGAGGATGATAACTGGAAAGGAGAATCCAAGCAGAAACGGAAAATGGAGTCCTTCCTACTACCGACGCCAATCACTTCAACAAACTCCGACACACTTCCATTACTACTACTACTATTCCTACTAATCTCTGCTTTAACAACCCCGTCAACAAGTGTGCGTTTTGTCCTCACGCACCGGTTGTACTTAGATATTGCGCAGCTGCTGTTGCTATTTCTGATCGATAAGGGCCAATGAGAGACCGACTGAAAGCGCAGGATCACAGGAGGAAGAAGGCCTACGGCGTATGCCATTTCCAAACATCTATCCGGTTGGATCTCCGCCAATTCGATGCGTGTCTTTCGCAATATTGTTTAGAAGATGTCATCGTATCAAAATAACAGAAAATTAGCAATCGATTTAACGAGTTAAACTAAATTTAATGTTATAATAAATATAAAATTAAAAAATAAAAAATTAACTTAAAATATATTTTAAACCTTTATATACATTTTTATTATAGGAATATTAAAAAAAGTTAAGTATAAATATAAATACACATTTATACTTGTAAGTTATCCTCCTTTTCAATTATGATTATTAGAATTAAATAGAAATTATTTAAAAAATTTAACCACTTAAACTAACTTATTGAAATCATTAACTCATTAATTTATAATTCATAAAAATAAGCATTTGGATTAGTTTGATTTTAGTTAAATTTAAATTACCAAATCAAACGAAGTTATATTATTTATTTTATATAATTATATGTTAAATAAGTACTTTAATAATATGATATACGATTAAAATATAATAAAAAGTAAAAATGAATTTTAACACTTTTATTAGAATTTAATTTAAACGCAAATTGGATTTCAATTCAAATAAGGCTTTATTAGAATTTAGCACTTTTAAGTTTACTCTGTCACAAAATAATTAGTCAAAATTTAAGGCTACTGAACCTGTTATTGATAAGTAATATAGTAACCAGTAGATTATCAATGCTACAAGGAAGCTAAAATGGTTTAAAATATTCTTTGACTACTAACTAGTCAAAAATCTAAAGCTATCTATTAGATAATTAATTTCTCAAACAAGATCTCTCTTTGAATGATTATTAGCTTGATAATTGCGTATTTATTAAATTGCCAACTCCCGTTGTACAATCCAACTCTAATTATTTTTGACTTACTCTCTCGATTTATTATTAAGTTTAAGTATAAACAATTGTCATAAGCACTAGAATATATATTAAAATCAACAATAATTAAGTCACAAAATAATTCCAGAATAAATCTTAATCTACATTTTAGAACTTGATGAATATGCATGTTTAACGTCTTGAAATGCAGATTACACATCAAAAACAATGAAATAACTAAAGGAAAAGAAGAAAAACTCTAGTGACGACTTGATTTGAAAAGTTGGAATTGTGGAATGTTTTTCTTGATCTCTCACGTTTGATCCACTTTTTGATGCGGCTGCTAAATTTTTTTGTAAGTTTCACATTCTTAAATAGTATCTTAAGGTTTTAGGGGTGTAACTAGGATTTTCCCACTTTAATCGGTTCCAAAAAATGCCCCTGAACCCTATCAAAAACTTGCATTTGGGAAGTCTCTGTCATGATCATGACATGGATAGGAGTTACAATCGCACTCTTGGGAATTTCCTCCACGCAACCACTTGGAATATAAACAAACACTCACATAACATAATTATAAGCCTATATATATGAAAATCATCTAATAAACACCTAAAAACACATTAATTATGAAAACTTCGTATAAATTATACCTATCAACATCCCCACACTTAAACTTTTGCTTGTCTTAAAGTAAAAACAAAAACAAAGACATAAAAACACGTAAGAACATATTCATGCAACATGCAATAATGATACAATGGCATTGAATCTTACAGAATCAATTTAATCGTAAGTAATGATCATTCAAATTGTGCCAACATACCAACCTATTCCTCTTATGTTTAAGTACTCTGAATTGAATATACATATCAATCAAAATACTAACACCCCATTCATTCACCTATGGCACTTGCACACATGCATTTATAATTAGTGATCAGTCAAAAAGGCAACTATCATTAAGTATCCTTTCTTGAAAACTTTTGCAATTTTCAAAGATTAATATTTTTATTTATTAAAACATCATTTTTTAACATTATACTATTCTTTGACGTGAAGGCAAACATTTTGTCATGAATGTTACCCAGTTATTTAACTAGGCCACATTTTTATTATTTAGCTTGGTTGGAATGTCATTATAGCCTTTTGACGCGAAGACAAATATTTTGTCGTAAATGCCCCCAATTACTAAGCTATATCACATTCTCAACTGACTACCAGCTCTATTCTTAACCCAATATTTGTTTGAAAGGGATAGCAGAATAATTGTCTATTTAACATATATTTATTTAATTACTTAGCCTATCTCATTTCTTTTTAGTAACTTACTCTTATGAAAGGTTACTAATGATGCTATGGTTTAACTGACTTATAATTATAAATGGATATAACAAATTTCCTAAGTTAACAAAATAGCTGTCATATTCTAATTAATGTATATTCATACAAAGATACTTAAAACATAAAATTCCTATGTCAATATGCCTTTTTCAAATTAAATGATCATATTCATTGCTAAACTAATCCTATCAAGTTCTTACCGTTGACATATTCACACAAAGCATATATATGCAACAAAATGTTCACATAATGTCAACTTAATCAAAACTAACACAATATAATATGCAAAATTCATACATGTGACATGCTAACGAACAAACCTCCCTACACTTAAGCAACACACTGTCCACAATGTGAGAAACCAAAAAATGCACATAAAAATAAAAATAAATAACAAAAAGAAAAGATTAGAGCATGAAACCACTTATGGAAACTGAGGTAGTGATAGTGTAGGTGAAACAATTTCAACACCTTGAGTAGCGAAGTACTTAAAAAATCTTCTTTATATTATGTGCTATCTTTATTGTTCTTGCGCCATCTCCTTCATAAGCTTGTTATTTAGGAGACCAAATTGAAGACCTTCTCCTAGCCTTCCTCTTCATCATCTTCCATGTCTTTTTTCGTTAAGACCTCAGTTTGCTACTATGCTAGTGCAGAACTTGAACTAGCTTATCTAGAGATGGCAGTTGCTTTTCAAACCGATTAATATATGTACTACCTAACTCGAAAAAATAGACATGGAGGCTAAAAACTAGATTTAAAATAGATGAAAAAAAATGTTGGTTATGGATTTGGATGTGGGTCTAGTGATAACCCGAACCGATAGATACCTATATCCTACCCTTTTTTATTAACTCTATTTTTCTTTTTTTTTGAATATTTATGGTTAAATATAATAAAATATTAATATTTTCTGAGAAGAAACAACTTTAAAATCTCCACTTTACTCCTCAATCCTCACCTTTTTTAGCATATTTTATTTTTATAGGATGATAATAATGTAAACGATATGGAGATGGAGTTTTGAATGTTGTGGAGTTCATGCAAAGACGATTTGAAGCTTTGGATATTTCAGTCTTTGTTCTAGTTTTTGATTGTGAAAATATATATTGTCTTTGCACTAGACATTATGATTTTTAATATTCCAAATTTATGATTTTTTAAGACATACAAATCAAAATCTTGACTTATTATTATTAAAGTAATTTTGATTTGGAGCGTTCACAAAAATCTGCTCTTTATATTTTCTATTTAGAAGTTATATTTTTATATGCTATATAACCTGATGGATATTCAAAAACTCAAATAATCCAATGGATTTGGATATGGGTAGTAAATCATAAAAATCGATGGATATGGACATGGCTATGGATATGGATTGAGTCATAAAAATGGATATGGATATGGGTAGAATAATATCTGAACCGAACCCTTCCCATTGCCATCCCTAAGCTTGTCCTGTCTTGTATTTCACATGAGTTTTAGAACTAATATCTCGAAGTTCCATGTGTTAGACCTTTAAGACCTTAACTCGCCTTAAGTGGGGGTGATATAGTAACTTAGGAAAAATAATAATCCCTCAACATCTACACCATAATAATCAAGAAGCGCAGTAACAATATATCCTATGCCAAGATGACTACTTTTATTTTATGAATAGTAACTATAGTATTAAAAATATGGGTGGTTGTACAAACTTGAACATTATTATTCATGCACCACATAATGAATAATTCTTTAATTGAACATTTGTTACTTTCTAATTTAACAAAAATAGTATGCCACATAAACTTATGATGTAGTTGATGCTCAGGACTAAGAATTTCATTATTATGGGCATTTCTAACTGCAAAGTTATCCAACCACATTAATAGTTTTCAATACCTCTTAACATGAAAATTATCATGTCTTTCAATTATGCTCAACCTAGGAAATCAACCAATTTCTTCCATAACATCATAATTCAAAGTATATGGTTGACCCTTAGTATAAAATTCAAGGGTTAATTCCTTATACACTATGTTTTAAAAATTAATAAATTTATCCTAATAAATTTTATTACTCAAAGCCTTAACCTTATATTTCAACCCTAGATTTTCTAAACTATCAAAATCAAAGTATCTAGGGGTACTAACAATCCTGAAGTGAAAAGTTTGGAATCAGATACCTTTTGTCTTCTAAATTAATAAAAAAGGAACTCCATACTCTGCAACCTTCTCACGTGCACCTATCCCTGACACTTATGCTTTTCCTTTCAAATACGAGAGTTTCATAGTTTGTTTGATTCTTGGCATTAATAAGTGTATACCTCCTAAATCAACTAAGAACACACAAAAATACACCCAAAAATGTGAATAAAGTAATGTTCTACGAAATGTTGTAAAAACCACTCTAAATATGTGAGATTCGTGTCGAAATTAGTAGACTTGTGTAGGAGGGTTAGGTATTTAGGTGAAAGAAGCAAGAAAGAACTGAAATGCTAAGAAAAATGAAGAGAGAAGTGAGAGAATTTGAGAGTGGCTGCTAAGTTTGGTGATAAAATGGGTGTAAAAAAAAGAGAAAAAATGAACATAAGGTGGTAGGGTTGAAGAGGGAGGAGCAAAATGGGGTGTGCAAGTGATTATTAACGTATGTGTGTAATCTGTTGCAAGTCACGATCGTGCTACAAGACAGAATCTGTATCAGCTACGCACGATTATGACATGCTAAAATTTGTCAAACCTTGTGTCATTTCTTCATATTTTTTCTTTACATAGCCTCTAAGGTTGCTTCCCTAACTTGTAATAACTTCAAAAAAAAGAAATTTAGTAATCTAAACCACTCCAAAAACATTAAGATTAAAACCCTAAATACTAGAATTCAAAACGAACCTAACTACCAAAATATACTAAGTTATGGTCTTTAGCTTGACCATTCAACAACTAAAACTTTTTAAATGATTGGAAAAGAAATAAATCACTTCCCTTTATTTCAAAAATACTCCTCTAAGATATGATTTGCATCTTTGTCCATTTACTTTAAAGGTTTTCTTATTTTGATTTTCTAATTCTAAAGCTCCGTATGCAAATACGTGGGTCACTTTGAAAGGTCCACTCCATCTTGATTTGAGTTTTCCAGGAAACAACTTTAATCTTAAATTATATAATAATACCACGTCTCCCACTTTGAGCTCTTTCCTTTTAATATGAGAATCATGCCACTTCTTCACTTTTTCCTTGTATAATTTGGCATTCTCATACGCATTTAAGTGAACTTCATAGAGTTTGTTTAGTTGTAGAAGTCTTTGCTCATCCGCTTGCTTCCAATCAAATTTTAAGGCTTTCGTTACCCAGTGTGCTCTATGCTCTAATTCAATTGGTAAGTGACAAGCTTTACCACACACATGCCTAAATGGCGATGTGCTAGATTGGAGTTTTAAAAGCAGTTTGATAGGCCTATAGGGCATCATCTTGCCTCAATGCTCAGTCCTACCTTGAACTATTTACCGCCTTCTCTAATATTTATTTTAGCTCACAGTTAAAGACTACCACTTATCCACTTATTTGCAGGTAGTATGGAGTGCTACACGATGGTGAACTCCGTATCTTTTCAGAAGAGCGTCGAAACATTTATTACAAAAATATGGTCCTCCATCGCTTATTATTGCTTATAACACTCCAAATCTATTGAATATTCTTTTAATAAAATTTTTCACAACTTTTCCATCATTTATTGGAGTGTTATGGCTTCAGCCCATCGTGATGCATAGTCCATTCTGACGGAAATATAATATTTCCCTATAGAGGATGGGAATGGTCCGATGAAGTCCAGTCCCCACACATTAAACACTTTGACTTCTAAAATGTTAGATAAGGGCATCTTATCTCTTTTCGAGATGTTCCATCATGCATTGGCGTTTATTGCAGTGTGCCACAAACTCCCGAGCATCTTTAAATAGATTCGGCCAATAAAATCCACATTTTAGTACTCACGCCACCATTTTGTTGACTTCGTAATGCCCATCATACATAGCTTTGTGACACTATGTTAATATATCTAACATCTCCTCCTATGGAACATGCTTCCTTATTAGCCTATCAACACATATTTGATAAAGGATTGGGCCATCCTTTAGATAATGAGTACACTCATACAAAAATCCCTTTTTCTACTGATATGATTAATCTGAATGAAGCATACTGCCTGCAATGAGATTTGCTATATATGTGTACCATGGTGCTATAACGTGGTTGAGCAATATCAGGGTTTCATAAGAGATTCACTTATTAATATCATCTCTTCGCTTTACTTCCCGTCCTTCTAGACGTGATAAATGATTAGCTACCACATTCTCTGCTTCCTTCTTATCTCTGATCTCAATGTCAAATTCTTGTAGTAAGAGCACCATTGAATAAGGCTCAATTTTATGTCTTTCTTGGCAAAAAGATAGTTAAGCATAATGTGATTTGTAAAAATGATCACTTTAGAGCCCAAAAGATATGATCAAAACTTGTCACTTGTGAATACCTTCGCTAGCAACTCCTCAATGGTGGCATAATCTAGCTAGGTCCCTTTTGATTTCTTGCTTATGTAATAAATTACACGCAGCTTTTTATCCTTCACTGGCCTAACATGTAACCCACAACTTGGTCATTTGCATCGCACATGACTTTGAATGGTAATGACCAATCCAGTGATGTTAAGATTGATGCCTCCTTTAGTCTATTAAATGTAGATAGATAACTGTAATTAAAATTAAAAGGCACGTCCTTAACTAATAAGTTTGTAAGAGGTCTTGCAATCATTGAGAAGTCCTTAATAAAGTTGTGATAGAATCCTGCATGATCTAAAAATGCTCACACACCTTTAACATTAATAGGTGGTGGTGTTGAATCTCGCTTGGTTCCGAAATCCAACTCTTGCGAAATCATGAAACTTGAGCTTGCTTATTGCCTTGAAGGGTTATATCATTTAACCCTCATTAGCCATCATTAAAATTTTTTTTTGGACCCTTAATAGACATTATTAATACATCTTCAATCTTATGACATCCCAAAATTCACGTACAGTATCTTCAATGCTATGCCCAACTAGCCAAACACCATGCTTGAACTCATTTCTCCTGCTTGCGAACAGAATTTGGAAATCTTCAAATCCAAATGTCAATTTGACTTCTTCATCAAAATCATAGCTCTATGTCTCTAGGTTGCTTTGAAGCAAGAATCATTTCAATTGGAGCTCTGTAGCTCAAGATATGCTTAAAAATTCTAAGTGTGTTTATACCTCAATCATGCTTTCTAAACTGACCTCTCACTTTCTTACAATCAAACTTTTTCAATTCAACTCCAAATGATACAAATTTTCATGTAAGATAGATACATGTCTTAGAAATCTATTGGTCTAAGAATCACCTCAATTGGAGGTCGGATGAGGGAGTTATACCCAAAAGAATATAACATGTTTCTATCCTAAATCAATTTGAACCTCTCTTGGCGCGATTAATATAACTTTCACCAAAATTGTCCGATTGATTTCATTTTTTGACCATTAGAAATTAGACTTCTACATCTACAACTTTCATGAAGACCACAAGACGAGATTCTACCTCTAAAAGGGACAAAATTCACAATCTTTCCCATGAATGTCCGTTAAACGGACATGCATGTCCGTTTAACGAACATAGATCGATCAAACTGCACCATTTCACCCGTGAAAGTCCATTAAACGGACTTACATGTCCATTTCAAGGACATGGGCAATGAAAAGGGTCCTTTTTGGCCCCTAAAGGTCCGTTAAATGGACATCAAGTCCGTTAAACGGACATGGGGTTCCCAAAACCCCTCCAAAGCCTCTCCAATGCTTCCAACTTCCATCCTAACATCATAAACACTTATAATCTTGCAAAATTCACTCATTCCAATGCCAAAACACTTCATAACAACTCAAACAACATATTTATCTCATCAAACTCTCAATTCTTAATTCATTTGGTTCATCAAAACCACAATTCCCATCAATAACCATAGCTGTCATACACACAAAATCCTAAGTAGCATCCCAACTTGTAACAATCATATCTCTTCATTCCGATGTCCAAAAATTACAAGCTTTATAGCGTCAGAAAGATAAGAAGATCATCTACAACTTCAAAGAAGACCATTTTTACTAATTCTGTCTAGATTTTTCCAGAATTTCCCTTGAATCCTGAACACAAATCTTACCCTTATGAAAAACTTCCGTAGCTAATACACCATCATTCTTATCCATTCAAAACTAATCCTTCTTTTCCATAACATTTCAATTATAAGTAATGGCAACTCATATTCAAAGTCCATCAATTCAGTTGGATTACTTCTTTAAGCGTACTTAATTTCAACTACCAATAGAAGTTCATC
>JAOSBK010000003.1:22437065-22444565 GCA_027568895.1 Erythroxylum shatona
GCACCCTTATCGTAGGGTGTGTATCGGAATGACCTACGGGCGTCCCGGTATATGTCCTATGGTAAGGGGGTGCTACAATTTGAAAGAGGACTTTAAGATCTACAACTTTCATGAAGACCTTGAAGACAAATTCTATTTTCTGAAGGGTAAAAAATGGAGCTGATGATAGGATCAAGCAAAACTAGTCGAAAAAGCAGACGAATTGAAAAACAAACAAAACAAAGCAGACGAAACAAAGCAGATGAAGCAAAGCAGACAAAGCAAAGTAGACGAAACAAAGCAGGCGAAGCAAAGCAGATGAAGCAAAACAGACAAATTGGAAAGCAGACGAAACAAAGCAGAAGAAGTAAAGCAGACGAATTGGAAAGCAGACAAAGCAAAGCAGACGAACAAAGAAGACGAAGCACAGTAGACGAAACAAAGTAGACGAAGCCAAAAAGTAGACGAAACAAAGCAAACAAAGAAAGCAGATGAATAAAAAAGGCAAACGAAATGAAGAGGGAGACGAAGCAAAAGAACAAGCAAAATGAAAGACAGACGAAGCAAAAGTCTTAAGATGAAGTGGGGTCAACTTAAGACGAAGCAATGTTTTAAGAATATGTGGGGTCAACTTAAGACAAAGCAAAGTCTTAAGATGATGCGGGGTCAATTTAAGATGAAGCAAAGCCTTAAGACGATACGGGGTTAACTTAAGACGAAGTAAAGTCTTAAGACGATGCAACTCTTAAGATGCTATGACATCATTACAGACGACACGACGTCATCACAGACAATATGTCTTTACAGATGATACATCTTGACAGAATATACATCTTTATAGACGGTGCATCCTCATAGACAAAATGATGTCATCTAGATAATGCGACGTCATTGTAGACAATATGTCTTTACAGACGATACATCTTAACAGACGATGCATCTTTATAGATAAAATGACGTTATCATAGATGATGTGACATCATTACAGACAATATGTCTTTTACAGACAACACATCTCCCCTTTATAAAGATCATAACTTTCGACTTCAAAGTCCAAAGTTTCTATACTATATGTCGATGGAAAGCTAGACAATAAGCTACACTTTCCAGATCAACTACCACTTTTTTCTCCAAATCTTTCCTTAACCTAACTCATACCAAGATCATCTTTTCTACTTCATTTACCCCTCATCCTCAACTCAATATCATCCATAAAGAAATTATAATCTATGATTAATCATGAACACCAATAACAGAACATACACATATATACATGTATTTTTTTCATCAATTTACTACACATATTCAACTTTGTTTTTGCTTTCATTTTACTTCTAACTTTCACCTTAATTTTTCCCATCTCATAACCTCTCATCTACCAAAAGCACCAAAGCAAAACATGAATCTATCCACACTTCTCATTTACTACTTTAATATCGTCTATCATTTCTAATTCAAGAATTTTCATCATCTGATCTTTACTCATGACTAATCACCAAAATTTCTCATTTAATAGTTCTAATATTCTAAGAAAAGTTCGGGGTCCAACAGTTTTTATCTTAATTGAATTGTAAGAAAAATATGTAAAAAGTATTTTTGGATTTTTGGGGATATAAAATGGAAATATTAAGACAAATAATCAAAATTTGATAGGATCCTCTTGAAAATGAGCTTTGGCTATCATAGTTTGAAATTAATTTTGATGGGAGTAAAATTCACTAAGTTTCAAATGGGTAGACCTTAAAGAACTCTTTAAGTCCAAGATCTTAATCAATGGAACTCCATCCCTTAAAACCCTATTAAATACTCTTAGTGTGTGTAGTGGATAAGTCCATGCAACAAGTCACTTTGGAATTTAGAATCAACTCAATGTCAAACACAACTACGCAAGATAAAAGAGAATCAACAAGATCTCAAATAGACATATATGAGACTTCATATATTTAAGCTCAAAATTCTACATAAACAAATCCAAACTACACATTGAATATCCAACACTTGAGTAAACTATAATCAAGTATGTTCAACTACAAATTACAAAGCCTAAACCTAGGAATTCATAAATCATAGCTAAACCATAGATTAAGCTACTCCCCTTTAAAACTCATTGAACTCTAGCCATTGCTACATCTTCAAGACGAGAGAAACGCCTAGCCATACATAGCTCCACGAAATTTCACAACCGAGAAGCAATCGGAGGCACCCATAGTAAAAGTCAACAGTGAAAAATAGAAGAAATGAGAATGATATGAGAGAAGACAATGGTGTGATAGGTGATGGAATTTGAATATATGATATATCTGTCAGCTCTCCCTCTCTCCTTTTATATGTTAGCCCAAAATAGGATTTTTTCAAAAATGGGTTGCTAGATCGGGTTGCACAATTGGTTAATTTTTCAAAAATAGTTCGTGTCTGGTGCCAATTTGAATGTATCGCCGCGGTGAAAGGATGAGTTCACCGCGGTGAACTTTTCCTGAAAGATTTCTTTAATAATCTGCTGATTTCGCCACGGTGAAAACATTATCTTTGTTGCGGCGAACTTTGCCTGAAAGGTTTCTTCAATGATTTTCTGATTTTGCCGTAGCAAAACATCATCCTCATTGCGGTGAACTTTGTCTGTTGCCTCGTTGACTTGTGTTCTTGTTCTTCACTCTTTGGTTCTACTTCTAGAATGTCCTAAAATGAAAAAAATAGTAGTTTGCAGTATCAATTATTCTAAAAAATCAATTTAGTGCATTTACCAATTATTTGTGAAAATTTTACCTTCAAACTACATTAATTCAAAACAAGCACTCATGAGCTAAATTAAGCACAATATCCGATAATAAGAGCAAAAAGGTATAACAAAAATCTTGAAACTATCACTAAATGATGTAGGAAACTTTGGTTCAATCATCTCACTACTGCTATAGTTGTAGACTTAGTTATTTTGAGTAGCGTTACGACACACTACCAACTAGTATAGGGAAACTAGCAAGGAATAGAAGTACAAGGAAACTTACAAGTTACAAAGACAAGACTACTATAAGCTTACAAATGAAAGCATAACTGAAATATAAATTTTGCATTAGTTGGATGTGTTTACACCGTCTCGTTGGAGCTGATAAACTTCAGATCCTGAAACTTATGCTTGTGGATACTATTGTTAGATCTCATCAAGTGCATTAGATGGTTGTTAAACTGCTCTTTGGAGAGGCATTTGTCATGAAAAAGTGCAATTGTTCCTTTCAGCCCATACTATAGTAACTAGGAATGATAGAGAGATGCAGAAGCACCATTTAATGGTTTTGTTTAGGAACTCTAGATTAGAACACCAGATTTTGATTTGGCTTAAGTTATTTAGGAAATCAAAAATAAGAAATTTGCGTATTAAAGATTTCTCGGTTTGAATAACAAAGTTGCACTGAAAGAATAAGGGATCTGAGTTCTCTTCAACTCTTTAAGGAAGAGTGCACTAATATGTAAAGTGCAAGAATTTTGCTATCTTGTCGACAATCAGTAGCTTATTCCTTATTGTAAGCCATAAGGTAATAGAAGTTCGTGATTTTTGGTGATAGAATTAAACAATGTTTGTCCAAGGGAGAATTGCCAGGTTGTTAGCTAGCACCTGTCTACATGACTAATTAGTGAAAACATCTTTGGAAGTGTGTTTCCATATAATTTTGCCATTATCAGAATTGATAGATGCCTACATAATTTAGGCTTTTAATAGGATGGGAATTGGAGCTAATATGATAAGTATCTTTCTTGTTGAAGCTTCTAAAATTGTAGCCTATTACAAAATTAGTGACCTAAGAACTAAGGCTTCATCCATTTCTTCGAAAAGGCCTACAGATAACTAGTTATCTTCCAAAAAATTGGTAGTGTCATCATTTCTAACGAGATAAATGAAATGAGATCTCATTCTTCCTCTCATCTTAAAAATAACTTTCAAGGTGGTAGAAGTAAGATTATTAGCATTCAAACTCCATAAATTCTTATTTTTAATGAACTAATTGTGAATCCATTTGCACCAAAGTGCTTGTTTATCAGTAGGTAAATCTCCATAATATGTTGGAAAGAAACATTGAGTTAAGAGATCTAGGTGAGGTTATCTTGAAGCTGTAACATGAATGCCAAGGTACATCAAAGGTAGTTGTTGTTGTTGAACCAACTATAGAGATCAAGAGTTAATTCCACGATTGAAGCATTATTAGGTAGGAATAATCCACTTTTAGAGTAGTTTACTTAAAAACTAGACGTCCTGTTAAACATAATGAGTACTTTCACAAGAGCTGACACAGATGTGGAATCTATGTTGGAGAGTAACATGAGATCATCAGTAAAGCAAAGGTGTGATAATTTAAACCTTCTACATTGGTGTGGGTTTTGAATCCCTTAGTTCTCTCTATAACCTTTTGGAGTAGTTTGCTGAATGCCTCCTTCGCCAAACCAAATACATAAGGTGAAACGAGGTCACCTTGTCAAATTCCTTTGCAGTTTTTAAAAGAAGTTTGTTTGCTGACCATTAATAAGGATGTTATAGTAAGGAGAAGTAATACTTTGAGTGATCCACTGGGTGAAAGTTCTTGGAAAATCCATGGCAGATAGAATATTGAAAACAAAATCTCAATCCACACTGTCATAAGGCTTTTTAGATTTGCAATGGCTACTTCAGTTCTTGATATTGGGTTAGAAAGAAACTCCAAAGTTTTTAATAATGTCCTTACAAATGCTCATAAGCAAAGTTCTCTTCAAGATGAAAAACACAACTAAGAGCGGGAGGTCTCATCACTGGTTTATCTATACAAGAAAGAAGAAATTGGGGTCCGTAAACTATGTCATTTTATGTATAACTTTGGGGGCTATTCATCTAAATTATTCAAGCTAGTCCTCTCCTAATAAAGCAGATTGCTAAATTGTGTAGTGCAGATTGCTAAAATGTTCTTTATTTTGTATGATTAATACTTTGTATTAGGACTTTAATCAATCAATTAAATTACTTTTCCCAAAAATAAAAAAGGGGTTAATCGCTAATTTAACAGTTCTTCCCAAAATATTATGCTACCTAGAATATATCCAAATTGGTTCTAATTTTCAACACTTGAATGAAAGGAACATAGTAAAGAAAATGAAATAGGGCAATATCTGAAAAAAGGGCAGACGGCAGCCGTTGTTCGACAATAAAAAAACAACGTGTCCACCTGCTAACCGAACCATCGTCCTGGTGTTGCCAACAGCGCTCTTATGTCGTCATTTAATGGTCTTATCCTCTCCAGGAAAATGTTCCCCATGTTTTTTCACATCATCACCCAAAGTCCAAGTCTGATGTTAGCCCTCTTTGTTGTTAACCCAAGTCCAATTTTCTAATACACTTCTTTGGGCGCTTGTTGCTTTCTTGAGATTATTGGTTGCTTAGACCAAACTATAAATATATAAGTAACGTTGCCATTTTATCTTATTTCTTCTTTCTGCAATATTAGAAAATAGCGTCTACAATATTTTACATTCCTCCCATCCCAAATAATCTCAGCAGTTCAATATCAAAACTCCAGAAAAAGAACCAAAACGGTAATTATTGCACAACAACCATGTCTTGTAGCATCCTTTTTTTTCTTTTCTAATTCTTTAACCTTCTTAGAAGTGAGGATTTTAAACCATTTTCTTCCTTTTCTTTTAAATCTTATGAAGGCTGCGACCATCGCTAGACAACAATTTAAGCTGATAAAATTCCATTTGAATTTTGGGAGCAAATTAAGATACTAAAAGAAGAATATACGAGATATTATTTAGGATATGGATGGTCCTTTCTTAGTATGCAGGCTTATCATTACAAAGTATATTACATAATCTATTTGATAACTTTTGGCACAGATAGGTCCGCTGATATAATATATGATGTTGGACATTAATTTTCTCTTCGTAATTTAAAATTTAGAGTCAGTTCAAGTTGAATAGATATTGATAGATGATTTATGCATTGACAATAAGTACAACAAGAAAGTTTAATAAACATGTCTAAATGTATATGGTTAATTTTTTAACTGATGTCTGCCTTGCCTAGATGTACGTACATTCATCTACGTACTGTATTTATGTGAATACATTATGAACAAATCTTGTCCTTATTAGGAAGTGGAATGATGTCTGATTGAAGCTCCGGTGAGATTTAGGGAATATTTTCGTCTTAAAGTACGATAGTTTGAATTGTTTTTCTTGCACATTATTTCCTGTTATAAAACACTGTATTCTATTTTCGAATTTGGGATGCACTGAAAACGCCCAAACATATACCCGCTATATAAAACAAAGCCGTATTAATTGATTAGCACTGCATCTGTTAATTACCTAGCATCGGTAGAAGTGCATAAAACCTTAAAATTAATTGTTAATCAGCTTAATATTATGAAATGCTTTAACTGATTCGTTTAGAAGAAATTAGTCAACCAAGGAGATGGGCATCGAATTGATTCCAACAAAGTCAGGAAAGAAAAACAAAGTAAAAGTAATAAGATTGACATGTTGATGGATTTGAACTGGACAGTGAAATGAAATGGTTATAGTTAAGCTGTCATTGTTGTAAAAGTTGACAACTCTGATGCTGATCGCTGCCGCTTATATGCTCTTTCTTTCTTTCTTTCAGGAACAACAAAATAAAAAAGTAGTTGCATGGAATATTAACAGTCATTCTAGGAAAATTAAATTGGAATAGAATTGAAACTGTCAGAATCACGCCCTAAAATTTCCATGTAACATACACCACTTATAATTTTTACTCTATGCCTTCATTCTTCTACGTCAAAGCCTCCTCTTCTACAGATCTAGCTTTCTCTTTCTCTGCAGAATATATGGCTGCCATTTCATTGTGACTTAAATAAGTCATAACATACATGAAACTGGCAAATATACTTGTTATATATTTTAAGGCTAAAAGAAATGTAATTAATTAGGGTGATTTGTTTATATATATCCTAGTAGTTGGATTAGGTGTTTTCTCATAATTAGGAGTTTTATCTTTATAGAAGGACTGTAATACCCTTATGATGATGTTAATGTGACTTGGAGTCTGGGGCCCCTATTTGTTTCATGTAACCGAACGAAACTGTATACCTGAGACATCTAAGGGTGTTGACCCTTTTTTGCCCTTTGCATGTCAGTGAGAACCAAAAGGACCTGTCGGAAATCCGAATGGTAACTATACAACACCCTAGGGGATAATCATTAAACAAGCATCCATAAAGACTTAAAAAGTTACGACCAGGGTGAATCAACACTCTCAGGTGTATTTTAAAATTTTATTCCTCAGCACTCAAAGATCAATAGCTGTGCCATCCTATCTTTGATTAACGTACTTCTACACTTGTGATGAATGTTAGTTTTGGTATCATATTTTCAAAATTTTGTCCAATGTCCTAATGTTTTTTTTACTTGTGAGGTCCACTGCGAAAGAGATGGAGAGAGAGAGTGATGTAGGAGGGTTTGTCCGGAAGTGAATAAGAAGATGCGAAATGAGAGAGAGAGAGGAAGGGTGAAGCCTACAAG
>JAOSBK010000003.1:22447065-22451199 GCA_027568895.1 Erythroxylum shatona
TCATGGTTGATTGGTTCATAATTACCAATTTCAGGTCCAATTCGTTTCACCTACCACTCATAATTATGTTCCTGACTTCTACGGGAATTATAGTTTAACTTCCCTCTTTCACGTTCTCTACTATTTTCTTTCCTCTTTCTTACAATTTTTCTGTGCCTGACATTCTACTTGTGCTAGCTGAAAGCCTCTTTATATTTTAGTTTTCTTACCCTTGAATTATTCTCTTCCATACCGTTAGAGTTCATCGTACGTTTGTGTCATTGACCATCTGCAATGTAAACCCTAGTTTTCACTTACAAGGTTTAACTTCACTTGGAGCTTTTCCGTGAAGAAAATAGAGGCCAGGTAGTTTTACTACATATAAGCTGATTGTATGCTAGCAGCAACGGAAATGGTAATCATATTCTTCAATTGCATCAATTGATTGTCGTAAACTATATAACTAGGTGTGCGGAAATGTGTGTTCGGTTCATATGATTGATCTATACATGTTCCTTGTCAATCACTGTTTTGGTATTCAACAATTTGCTTATACATGTGGAAGTAGTGGATTTGAATTGGAGTTAAAAACATTTAGGTCTCTCTTTCTTGATTATGCATCGTTTTATGCGTTTTCCAAGCAGAATATATGTAATGGTTTCTTCCAATCGTGGCAGGCGTGACAGCTTTATTACTCATCGGGCCTTCTGTGATGCTTTGGCTCAAGAAAGTGCAAGAAATCCTTCTCACACCCTGAACACTATTGGCAGCCATTTTTATGGAAATAACAAGATGAGCATAAGCCTATCTCAAGTTGGTACTCAACATTCAACTATGCAAGACCACAATAATCAATCAAGTGACCTTCTTCGACTTGGTAGCGGAAACCGGACTGGACAATTTGAGCATCTCCTTCCACCGTCGATCGGTTCGTCATCTTTCCAGAACCCGCAGCCAATGTCCTCAGCGGCTTTCTTCATGCAAGAATCAAGCCAGAATTACCATGATGAACACCAATCTCCACAAGGGTTACTCCAAAACAAGTCATTCCATCATGGCCTTATGCAATTTGCTGATCTTCAAAACTCCACATCAAATCCTACCTCTAATGCCAATCTTTTCAACCTCAGCTTTCTTTCCGATAGCAGCACCACAAGCAGTCTCACTAACAACATTAATTCAAGCAACACCAGTGGAAACCTACCATCTTCAGGATTGCTTATGCCTAACCACTTTAATAACCAAAATGGTACTGGCGGAAAAAATGAAACCTCCGACATCTTCTCCAATAACATTCTGGGTGATCAATTGAGCTCTGGTGGACCTTCGCTATTCAACGCATCTGTTCAAATCGATAATGCCGTTCCTCTCCCGCATACTTCTGCAACAGCTCTTCTTCAGAAAGCCGCTCAGATGGGTTCAACTTCAACCAATTCCTCTCTGCTAAGAAACTTAGGCGGATCTGCTTCAAATATTTCCAAATCTGACAGCAGGTCACTTGTTTCTGGGAATTTCAGTGGTGGCATCTTTAGTGAAAACGGGGGAAACCTTCACGACTTGATGAATACATTTGCTAATGCCAATTCCTCCATTTTTGGTTCAAGACAGGAAAATCAGTATGGTGGATTCAATAACTCGAATAGGACAACCCTCCTGGAAAGAGAGAAGCAACAAAACCATGTGCCTAACTTCGGGAACATGGACGAAGTGAAGTTGAATCAAAGTCTAAACATGGGCATCTGTGGATCAGATAGAATGACAAGAGACTTCCTGGGAGTTGGACAAATAGTAAGAAGCATGAGTGTAGGATTCTCGTCACACCGAGAGAAGCAACAACAACAAGCACAGCAACAGCACAGTGGAATAGAAGTTGGATCCTCAATGGACTCTCAGACAAATATTGCCGCGCCGACAAGCCATTCTTTTGGAGGAGATGGGAACTTTCCCTGAGAAAGGTGACGTGTGTTGATTCTTCTTCGATTATTTTTGAAACCTAAGTACCTAACAAATAAAATGGCGTTGATTCCATTGGTATATGTGTGTCTGCGTGTTTTATATTATTTTACTGTTAGTTAAGGGCTACTGTCGATGCTTTGCTGTGACTCTGACACAAAACATTTCCATGCACGAATTGGAAAAAGGGGGAGGGCAAGCAGTTATGAGATAGTGGTACATATAGGGTTTTGTTTCTTTCCTTGTTTCTTTGTCTTTAACATTGTGTATACGTACGCACACACACAAAGTATACACAAAAAATGTGGCAGAGTCACGAGCGGTAGCTCTTTGGATGCTCAAACAAAATGTCTTTTCCTTCTAATCAGGTACATGATACCCTGGCAGATTGATATCTACAGCTATGGCTCTCACTTTGAGCATATATTATTTCGTATCTACTTCACGAGCAATTTATATACAAATTATAAACATGCATGACAAAAGATTTTACCTTCCAACAAATTGAATCATTCTTTTTCGTTCATATTCTTGCATTATTTTACTGAACCAACACTTGTCTTTTTCGCAATTTTCTTCTTGTACCTCAAACAACGAGAAAAACCTCTTTTAAACTGTTTATCTTTCTACTTTATTTATGTCTACTTAGATCGATTGAAAATTTGAGATTTCTATATTGGTGTTTTAAGGTAGTGGTTCTGGGAAATAACAAATAGTTTCATCTGATTAAAGGTAACTGCATCTAAGAAGAGCTACCATTCATAAGAAGTGTCACAGGCTTGCTATATTTTGTTTTTCTTTAATTTTCTTACTTTGCGTACTTTTTTTTTTTACTATGGAACTATAATTCTTCCACGAGCTCCTATAATTTCCTGTTCAGAAAATAAAGATTATTTCTTCAAAACAACGAAAAGAAATTAAAATTTTATTTCTGCATTTATTTGTAGCTATAAGATTGATTTGGGAACAATAAAACCATCTAAAATTTCCGAGTTTGGGGGTTGTCTGCAGGGCCAGCAAGAGAGTGACATAATGTAGCACGTGAACCGGAGCTTTGAAGAAGTTGTTACTTTTTTACATAGGCAGCTGAAATTGCTTTTTTAGCTGTACCTTGTCTTTGATTCCTCTTGACCTTCAACTGTACCTAGGAGTTTCCATCAATTCCATATTTTGGATAGATATCTTTAGCCGCACATGCAAGTTTGCTTTTGAATTACAGGAACTTTTATGTCGTAGTACCCATCTAACAGTGATAAACAACTGTTTTTGTTCAGGTAGATGGAAAACTCGTTTATCATACGAGATAGAAAGCCAGGTCTTGAAGAGTAATCCACATCGCATGAAAATGTTAACTAATTTTTTTGGATAAATAAAATTCACAAGAGTAATCCACATTGCATGAAAAAGTTAACTAACTGTTTTAGGGTTAATTATAGGTAAAATTCTGATTTTTATTTAATTTTGCAATTCTAACTCCAATTTTAAAAATAATAAAATAATCTAACTTTTAATAAAAAATAACTAACTATTAAATCTTCAATTAACAGTTTTTACGTGATTGACCAACTATTTGTCTTGTGACTAACTCTTATCTTATTATTATCACTTGGTAAACAAATATTTAAAAAGTAAAATATTAAAACTTAAAATCCCTAATTTCTTAATGGCAGTGTATCTCACTAAAACTAAGTCATTTTTCCATTTTTGCACCACTTCTACTACACTACCGCGCACCAATATTGCATTCTGAGTCAGTAATTGAAAGTAACCATTCTCATACACCAACTGCAACAGTTGCCTATGCAGTCTATCATTCTCATCTATAAAAAAACCTGTTTATTACCTTCAACTTCTTATTAATAGCTTGGAATGGCATGTTGGAAGTCAATTTAAAACTATGCCTATATTAAATTGACAAAAGTCGAAATACATGTTTGGTTCGGTCTGATTCTGTTGGAGCTAGACGTCGCTGTTTGGATCCATGATCTTGGCTAGCTTCAATTAAGAGAAATTTGCAAAATAATAAAAGGCACGCCGGGGATTGATCACCGGCAAGCCCTTCTGTAGCGACCCGGACTTTGCATACCGGGTGGGTTTCCCGCGCACCTCAAGAGGCCCGTGACCACTACTGTAGAGCCCGACCTCTACCGCCATCACTCCAGGTATTGTCCTCTTTGGTACTTGGGTGAGCCACTGCTCGAA
>JAOSBK010000003.1:22480052-22498819 GCA_027568895.1 Erythroxylum shatona
ACTCTTTTGTTTTATTAATAATAAATATTTTCATTACAAAACTGTAACTGAAGAAGATAAAGTTACATGTAAATAAAATTGCTTTCTAGGGCACTATATTTACATAACTCCAACACTTAGAGTTTGAGCAGTTAGATGTGAAAACTGCATTCCTGCATGGCGAGTTAGAGGAGCATGTTTATATAAGTTAACCTGAGGGTTTTGATGCTCCAGGTATGGAAAATCATGTTTGTTTGCTTCAGAAATCCTTGTACAGTCTAAAACAGTCCCCTAGGTAGTGGTATAAAAGGTTTGATACTGTCATGATTCATAATGGCTTTACACATAGTGCATATGATAGTTGTGTGTATCATAAGAAGCTTGCAAATGATTCCTTTGTGTATTTGTTGTTGTATTTGGATGACATGCTTATTATTGCTAAAAGCATGTCACATATTGTTTTGTGGAAGAAGCAGCTAGGTGAGGAGTTTAAGATGAAGGATTTGGGTGCAGTAAAGAAGATTTTAGCGATGGAAATAACATGGAATAGAAGTGTTGGGAAACTATGTTATCTCAATGGTCCTATATTGAGAAAGTGTTTCATATGAGAGGTGCTGCTAAGCCTGTATCTATCCTACTTGCTTCCCATTTCAGATTGTCTGTAGACTTGTCACCGAAGATAGATAAGGAGATGGAGCAGATGTCAAGTGTTCCATATTTGATTGCTGTGGGTAGTATTATGTATGCTATGGTTTACACTCATCCTGATATTTCACATGGGGTCAGTGTTGTGAGTAGATACATGACGTTTCCTGGAAAGGAGCATTGGCAGGTTGTGAAATGGATTCTAAGATATCTAAAGGGTACTGTAGATATTGGTTTGACTTTTGACAAAGCAAATTCGTGCAGTTCAGTTGTTGGTTATATTGATTCAGACTATACAGGGGACTTAGATAAGAGGAGATCGCTGACAGGTTATATTTTTACTCTTTCTAGAATTGCCATTAGTTGGAAGGCGACTTTGCAAGCTGTTGTCACACTATCTATCACAGAGGCTAAATATATGGCTGTTACAGAAGCAGTGAAGGAAGCTATTTGGTTATAGGGTCTAGTAAGTGATCTTGGTTTAGCTCAGGATAAGACTTTAGAGTTTTGTGATAGCCAGAGTGCCATTCATCTTACCAAGAACCAGATGTACCATGAGCGTACAAAGCATATTGATGTCAGGCATCATTTCATACGAGACATTGTATCATAAGGTGTGGTTAATGTGAAGAAAGAGTCTACACATGATAATCCATCTGATATGATGACCAAGGCAGTCCCAGTTAACAAGTTTAAGCATTGTCTAGACTTGATTGGTGTGTGTAGTACTGAGTAGTGCTCTTGTGAGGGCTCTGTATAAGACAGAGTGATGAGTTGAAGAAGAGAATTCAAGCCAAAAGGAAGATTTGTTGTTATTTTGTCTTAAAATTTGGTGGATTCGAATAGTGACCTAACCCGATAAGCTAGCGGTGCGAACCGAATTAGAGAAAAACAAAATTTTGTGTTGGAATCGAAAGGCTTGGGCCGCAAGGCCTAAGACTGTAGCCCAACATTGATTTCAAGGGGGAAGTCTCCCGTGGTATGGACCTGTTCGGTTATATCAGTTTGGTTTGGGACACACAATAAAACTGAGATGTATTAGATTCTATTGTATCGTTTTCTTTACATTGAAATTCTCTTTCTAATCTTGCCCGAGGATGTAGGCATCATTGACCGAACCTGGTTAAATCTTTATGTCGTTTTTTCTTTATTTTCAGCGTTTTTGTGATTGGGTGTGTGATTATTATTACGATTAGTCCAACAATTTAGTTTACAAAATAAAATTGTCTTATCAATAATTAATTTTTTAGTCTAAACTACACCAAATACCTCTAGTAATGATATTCACACAGAGACCTAACATAGCCAAGGTCAAATTCAAAGTTAAGATTTTTAATTTAAATAATAAGTATTAAATAGATAGGTCTCTCTTTTTATTTATTTATTTTAGTTAAATCATTCGGTACCAAGTGCCACATAGATAAGGCAACCAACTAATTTGAATTCGAGCCGGATAAAATCTTTTTGGGGGCAAAATTCTCCCTCATAAATTTTAAAGTGACTCAATTCTCAAGACTCAAACTTAAAACTTTGGTTAAAGATAAAGGAGCTCGTGTCACTCCACCACAACCCTCCTAGGTTCTCTCTTTTTATTTTTGATATGTGGGAAATTTGTAGTAGACTCTACTCTATGCAATCCCAAAACACGTTTAAATTTAGAAAGAAGCATGTTTCAAGCAAGGTTTTAAAAACCGGATCGGATCATCCGATTTGACCGAAAAGAGTTTAAACCGGTCAGTGACCCGGTTCAGTTTCACCTAAAAACCAATATATATAAAAACCGACCGGTTCAACCTTTTTCGGTCGGACCAAACAATCCGGTCTGGTTTTAAAACCTTGGATTTCATTAACAATTGCTTTGTCTCGCTGGTTTTTTTGGTTCCATTTGTGGGTTAGACCATACAAAACCACCATTTCTCTGTATCAGTCTTAAACTCTCGGTCTTTGGTATTTACCTCTTTCTTTTTTTGACTTAAAACTAAATATAGATCTTCATAAAATAATTCTTAATTATAATATATTTTATTGTTATTATATAAAAATTAGTAATTCTATATTATTATATTTTATATTGTAAATGAATATTAATATTAAGAATTAATTTTTAAAAATTTTAAATATTAGAGAAGTATTTCAATTTTTATGAGAAATATATAATTATTTTATTTTGATATATTTTACTTAGATTAATTTTGATATGAAAGACAAAGAAAATCATATTCCAAATTATCATTTTAATGCTAGTTATAACATGTATTTATCAATTGGTAAATGAAAATAAAAAAGGAGGCCTTTGTTTACAGTATGAATGATTGTAATTATAGTTAGATGGTATTGGATTAATTTGTAAGAATTATGAAGCTAATTTTGTAATGTGAAAGTTTGTTTATTGTTTCTTTTATAAAGAACATTTTTTGATGACCCAGTTTTTTCTTTCTTTTGATAAATTGAAAAATAATTTTTTTTAGTTCTAGGACTTTGAAAAAAGTAAAAAAAATAAAAATTCTTTTTCAATTTATTAATTGTTTTTTCGAGTTGTTTAAAGATGGGGTCAAAAACTGAAAATTGGTTTCGGGGAAAGCCAATATATATATATTTATTGAATAAATAATTCAAATATAAATACTAAGCTCGACCTTAGAAATGAGAAAAAAAATTTCTTACATATCAAGTATCCCTCATGACCTTACTATAATTTTGCTAGAAACATTATATAAATTGTATTGCCACCTACGAAATGCTCCAGTCACATACTTTTTCTCAACATCCTCTATTTTATTTGAGTTGAAAATTATTATCTCTCTTACTTCCGATTACATGCAACACCACCACTAATACTTATTTTGAAATAAATTCATGAAACTTACAAACATAAACATATTAAATTTTGAATTATTATCTTAATTATACTTTCACAAAATATTCGATGCTCATAAATAAACATGAAAGAAATATACATATCTGGTTAGTTATACATGTATTAATGCCAAACTCTAGATCTTCGTCAATATTTCTTCTATAGGCAAAATGTGCAAATTTAACTATTATTTCATAAAATTACAAGTTAATTTCTAATATTTTGAGGCATTTAAATAAATTCTAATATTTACAAATTGTTCAAATTTGACCGCAAAAATTTGAATAAAGTAAAGCATTGTCAAGACGATTTATGAAGAAAATGCATGTCACAACAAATAAATTAAGAATATCTTCTGATG
Organism: Erythroxylum shatona; assembly: GCA_027568895.1. Lineage (NCBI taxonomy): Eukaryota > Viridiplantae > Streptophyta > Magnoliopsida > Malpighiales > Erythroxylaceae > Erythroxylum > Erythroxylum shatona. The sequence continues at coordinate 22,483,895 of JAOSBK010000003.1, forward strand.
GTCAGTTCATATCTTATTTTGATCATATTTTAAGTTAAAATTATAATGTATTACAATATTATAATTGAGAATAATTTCATACATTACTAATTTATAATTTATTTTAATGCAGTAAAAAATTGATACAAATATTTTAAATGAGAACATAATTTACAAATCTTTAAATAACGTTAGAGAATTTAAAGCTTTAGATAAAATGAAACATCTTCAGAAATACAATTTTAATTTTTTTATTATTTTAATATTTATATTGAACTCAAATTTATTTATTATTAATTCATTATATAATAATAGACATTAGTATATTTTTATTTAATAAAATATTTTATTTTTATTTATTCTTATAAATTTTACTTCATATTTATTATATAACAATTTTATAGCAGCTCACTACCAATTGAACCTCTAAACTTTAAACTTTTCCTTTGACCGGCTCAATATCCAACCCGCTTTTTAAAACATTGACATGGATTCAACACTAATCTACTCAAATTCAGAAACTTCTCTATTAATTGCAAAACAGGAATATTAAAAAAAAAAACCTACCCGATACAACTAATACAAATAAAGAATCCAAGATTCACGTCAATAAATGTTAGCCCATCAACAGTGAAGATAATATCTCTCCCATAGTCTTATCTGAAGTGTCACCCTCATTCACCATCTCGATGCCAGACTCCAGTATGGCGGCATCCAATATTAGCTTTCTTTTTGCAATCTCATAGATATTTTCATCAACTGTACCCTTAGTGACCAGTCTGCAAAGAATAGATCAAAATCCATATTACGTACGCACCAGGTAATGTAAAATCGGATTGAGCAGGAAAAACACAAAATGAAAGCTCCCATTTTAGGAAATGAAATGATATTTAGGAAAGAATGGAGTCGGATCACTAGATAAGGGATGAAGCACCTGTATATGGTAACAGGCTTTGTTTGACCAATTCGGTGGCAACGATCTTCTGCCTGACGATCAATCTGTGGGTTAAAATCCATATCATGAATGACTACTGTATCAGCTCCTGTTAAGTTCAAACCCTGCCCCCCAGCTCTAGTGGACAGCAGGCATGCAAATATTGAACTGTCATTGTTGAAGGCATCAACTATGGTCTGTCTATCTGATACTTGGGTACTGCCATTGGAAATAAAGCATGTCAAAAGTCACAGTTGAAAATACTAAGCAAAATACCAATAACATCGATCAAACTAAAAATGCTAATTTAGGCTGTCAAAAGTTTAAATGAAACTGATGTTACATGTCCCAAAAGATTATTCCAAAACAAAAGCAAGCAATATCAAACAGAAGAAATTCAAGCATTATAAAAATCAAGAGGAGGATAGATAAAAAGACACACCGCTGAGACACTAAAAGAATTAATAGTCGTTAAGAACATTAATGCCACAGAGAGACTGTCAGAATCTGAAGTCAAGAATTTATATCCATTATTAGCAGATATTTATTTCACTGACGACTATACACACTCTTCGGCAAGCATATAGGGAAGATCGAACATGCAACAGGAACTTGAATCACAGTTTCCAAGAAAAGCTCACCTGATAGTAAGCATCACAAAAATCATCAATTAATTAGTGTCTACAATCTACCAAACTAGAAAGCTGAGGGTTGATGAAATTAAAATTTTCCAATTTGCTGTTGAACTATCAGAATTTTGACAATGCAGTTAACTATGTATTGCTTCGAATCCCAAGAAACAGGACATTTGCCGAAACATTTCCTTGGTATGAAGTTTGCTGACATCCCTGCAGTTTAACATTTCAATGAATAAACCCAACTTTTTCAATATTCTGCTACTCAGAAGGCTTAATATTTGCATGTTACAGTTTAAGGTATAAAAATTCGTTAACTCAAATGATGACTATCACACCAACTTTTCTTCAAAACAAAATATAAAATAAGCCTAAATGGAGTTAGTTAAAAGCTGTAAGGTCCTAGAAGGGTTTACTGCTATGTCTAGTAATATGTACCATACTGCAAAATAACAAGCGGTTTATGCTTAGACTATTATGAACTGATGATCTCCTATACATGATTCTTTGCTCTCATTTCTCTTTGACTCTTTTTCCTTTAACATTTTTCAGAAATCATACCATAAGACGCAATTTTTAGAACACCAATACCATGAGGGATTTTATGTAGCTTAAACTGGGTTTAGTTTTATTTTTCAGATACTTTTGATTGATCACACTGAAACCAATCCTTCAAGTAAGGTTTACAGGCTCAAAGTTGTTGCCGCAGCAGCATAAACTTTAAATATAGCAAAATTCCTTTACAGCTTGCTTCATATACTACTGTATAGATTTGAACTGAAGTGAGATCAATTTCACGAATATAACTGCATTCATTTTATTTGTTAATTGTGTTTCTATGTTTGGCTGACTCGTTAAGATAAATGACTTGAATTGAATAGTTGCCGTCCAAAGTTCTCACGTAGCTACCCGCAAGGTAGATGACCTCCCCCAACAGTCACTCTGATATTATCCACTCGTAGGAACTTATATGCCCCCTTTTGCATTAGTGTGGCATCCACAAAATTGCTGGTACAGCCATTATTAAGATGTGAATGGTCTTCCCTTGTGTGATCCCATCACCCTCATTTGTTTGAAGTCTCGCATCAAAACCCCAAACACTGCTTGGAGGGAAATTTCAGGTGGCTTTTTATTTGTTACTTCATTTGGGGTCCTTGAATCCATAATCAAATACTCCTCATCATCTTCCACCACAAGCAAGTTCCATTGTTTTTTCTTGCATTTATGCCTTGGAACATATTTTTCATCAAGCCAAACACAAAACCCCTTTGAACTATTATCTTCAAACTCCTTGCTACTCAATTTCCTTTGTTGGGAAATTCTTTTGGGTAGTGTTTGGGAACGGTAATAGCCACTTTGATGTGATATTTTAAAGGTCAAGGGCAATGGTAATGAGAGAGGAAAGTTTTGGAGTTGAGTTTATTGATTAAAGGGCATTCTTTGGATAGTTTAACAAGCAGAACGACTTCTTGTTTCTTAGCCATGACATATGCTTGTTCCAAGGATTTTGGATTCAACATCTTAAATGGTAACTCAAGGCTAGGTCTTAAACCTTTCACTTCTTGAATTTGAAGTCCTATAGAATATCTGTCAAATAAGGCACAATAGTCTCGCACATTTCGAATTTGTTGCAGTGCCTTGAAATCACCTATTGGGTCTTCGAATGCCTCCTCCCTGAATCACTGGTTAATTGCTACTATATACTCGCTCTAGGTTGGCTCCTTAAGGGCAATGCCTTAAGAACAGCTGGTGTCACTTTACGTCTACCCCTACCATATGAATGCTGTTGAGTTGTATGTAGTTGTATAGTGATAAAATAGGAAGGTGTTTACTACTATTGATTGTATTTCCTTTTCTAGGGTTAGACATCAATTATATATACATGTATTTTTCAACGTATAGAATATACGAATAACAAATTTGCCTTAGTTCTAGATGATATCAGAGTTAGGGTTTTAGATTTTCCGATTGCTTTCCAATGGCGAGATTCAGACTTCATTAATCTGGTATTAGATCAAAGATTTTGGCGAGTCCTACAGTACCTTCTCTAGATCAAGTATTTGCTCAATTATTGCATGTTTCGTCACCTAGCATCATGATAAGATCTCCCTCAGATAATTCTTCCCCTTTGGCCTCTCAATCTCATAGTACCAATAGAGTAGAGCAGGGGGATCGTGGTGGTCGACCCAAATGTCGTCATTGTCACCAATGGAGATATACTAAGGATAAATGTTATAAATTGCATGGTCGACCTTGAACTACTAATGTTGTTCATACTGATCAGTCTAACCTTCAATCTGAGTCCTCTACGTTGCCATCGGTGACTCTGACGGGTACTAATTATGAGTATCAGGCAGCTAAGTAGTCTTCCTCCTCCATTCTCAGCCATCGGTGACTCTGACTAGTACTGATTATGAAGAGTATTTTAACTATCAGGCAGTTAAGCATTCTTCCTCCTCCGTTGCTTAGATAGCTCATTCGGGTAATTCCGTAGCTTGCCTCACTAAGTCTTTCCCTTGGATACTTGATTCTGGCACTTCTGATCATATCTCTGGTAACCCACATTTACTCTCACACTTTGCTAACACTACATCTTTTCCTCCTGTTACTTTAGCTAATGGGACTCAAATAGTTGTTAAAGTTGTAGGTTCTTCTCAACCACTTTGATCCTTGCATTTAGAATCTGTCCTTTATGTTCCTAATTGCCCCTTTAATCTTGTATCTGTCAATAAACTTACATGATCTTTAAATTGTTCTATCACTTTTAATAAAAGTTCTGTTGTTATACAGGATCGCAGTATGGGACGGATGATTGGCACAGGACATGAGTCGCAAGGCCTTTATGATTTAAATCTACGTCCTTCACCTACAGTGTGCACTATTTCAAAATCTCCACTTCTAATTCATAATTGTTTGGGTCATCCTAGTTTGTTGAAGCTCCAGAAGATGTTGCCTAGTTTACCTACCTTATCTTCTTTAAATTGTGACTCTTGTCAGCTTGGAAAACATTCTCGAAGTTTATTTCCAAAACGTGTCAATAAACGGGCTACATCCCCTTTTGAGTTAGTTCATTCAGACATTTGGGATCCTTGTCGTCTCTCTTCTATTTTGGGATTTCAATATTTTGTTACATTTATTGACGATTATTCTCGTTGCACTTGGTCATTTTTTAACGAAAGCTTGTTCAGAATTATTTTCCATTTTTAAATCTGTGTGTAATAATCAAGACACAATTTAACACTAATATTCGTTTGTTGAGAAGTGATAATGCTCGTGAATATTTTTTCATTCCTTTCACCCAATTCATGTCTTCCTAAGGAATTCTTCATCAAACCTCATGTGCTTATACTCCACCCAAAAAATGGCATTACTGAATGTAAGAATAGACATCTTATTGAAACTACTCGTACCTTGCTTTTACACAATCAGTTTCCATCACAATATTGAGCAGATGTTGTCTTAATTGCATGCTTTTTGATTAATCGCATGCCTCGTCTAGTCTACAGAATCAGGTACCCCATTCCATCCTATTTCTTGATCAACCATTATTCTCACTTCCACCACGAGTCTTTGGCTGCACATGTTTCATACATATATCTTCCCCTAGTCAAGATAAACTATCAACTAAATCCACCAAATGTATTTTTCTAGGTTACTCACATCTTCAAAATGGGTACAAGTGTTATTCTCCATCAACACATCGATATTTTGTTTCTGCTGATGCTACATTCTTTGAATCTTCTCCATTTTACTCATCATCTCCAACAAATATTACATTTCTCAATGAGGTCCTTCCACCTCCTTCCGTTAACACCCGTTCCTTATGATGCCCCTCTTTCTAATCCTTTTTTAGAGTCTGTCCAATGTTCACCTCTTACTGAATCCTTTTCTCCTGAGACTAGTACTCTTCCACATCATACCAATGATCTTGATCCTGATGATGAGACCTTGTAGACGCTCCCGTAGATTCAATCCCTGCTCTGGATTCCTCACCTGCTACAGTTTTACCTCTTGAAGATCAATTTCCCATTGCCATCCGTAAAGGTACACAATCCACTCGCAACCCTCATCCTATTTATAATTTTCTTTGTTATCGTCGTTTATCACCACCATATTTTGCTTTTGTGTCCACCCTCTCTTCTGTATCTATTCCTTCTAATGTTCATGAGGCACTTAATGATCCTGGGTGGCGTCAAGCAATGGTTGAAGAAATGACTGCTCTACATGCTAATGATACTTGGGAGTTAGTTCCTTTGCCCCCAAGCCATTTCACTGTTGGTTGTCGTTGCATATATATTGTCAAAGTTGGTCTGAATGGTCAAGTTGATCGACTAAAGGCACGTTTGGTCGCTAAAAGGTATACACAGACTTATGGGTTGGATTATTATGAAACTTTCTCTCCTATGGCCAAGATGTCTTATGTTCGTTTGTTTTTATCCATGGCTGCCATTTGCCAAAGGCCTCTCTATCAATTGGACATTAAAAATGCCTTTCTACATCGTGAGCTTCACGAAGAGATTTATATGGAACAACCACCTAGATTTGTTGCTTAGGGGAATCTACCTTAGTGTGTGAGCTTTGTCGCTCTTAATATGGTCTAAAACAATCTCCCCGTGCCTGGTTTGGACAGTTTAGTCATGTTGTTCAAGAGTTTGGTATGATTCGATGTGAGCTTGATCATCTTTTATAAATATCCATCATCAGAACAGTGTATCTATTTGATTGTCCATGTGGATGATATTGTCATTACTGGAAGTGATCAAGGTGGCATTGAACAATTGAAGACATCTGTTTTGTCATTTTCAAACAAACGATTTGGGTTTAATCTGATATTTTATTGGCATAGAAGTTGCTCAGTCCAAATCTGGTATTGTACCCTCTCAAAGAAAGTATGCATAAGATATTCTAGAAGAAACAAGGATGTCAGAATGTAGATCAATTGACTCTCCTATGGATCCTAATTCAAAGCTTTTACCTGATCAAGGGAAGCCACTTGTTGATCCTAGCCGATATTGGAGATTGGTAGGAAAACTTGATCAAGGAGAGCCACTTGTTGATCCTAGCCGATATCGAAGATTGGTAGGAAAACTCGACCTAATATTTCTTTCTCAGTTAGTGTTGTTAGTCAGTTCCTACAAGCTCCATGTGATATTCATTGGGATGCAATTATTCGAATTTGAGGTATGTTAAGGGTGCACCAGGAAAAGGATTATTATATGAAAAATGGGGTCATTCACAAATTATGGATACTCTAATGCTGATTAGGCAGGTTCTCCATCTGATAGGTATTCTACTTCAGGCTTTTGTGTTCTTGTTGAAGGGAATCTTGTATCTTGGAAAAGTAAGAAGCAAGATGATGTTGCCAGGTCGAGTGCAGAAGCAAAATATCGTGCAATGGCTCTAGCAACTTGTGAGTTTATTTGGTTGAAGCAATTAACTCAAGAGTTAAAATTTGCATAAGTATCACAAACCAAGTTATTGTGTGATAATCAAGCTGCTCTCCATATTGCTTCTAACCCAGTATTTCATGAAAGGACCAAACACATAGAAGTTGACTGTCACTTTATCCGAGAGAAAGTTCTGTCTGGTTGTATCACTACTAATCATGTCAGTTCAACCAATCAACTAGCAGATATCTAGACGAAATCTCTCAAAGGTTTTCGTATTGAATTTATATGTAACAAGCTTGGTGCATATGATTTATATGCTCCAGCTTGAGGGGGAGTGTTGAGTTGTATATAGTTATATAGTGATAAAATAGAAAGGTGTTTACTACTATTGATTGTATTTCCTTTTCTAGGGTTAGACATTAATTATATACATGTATTTTTCAACGTATAGAATATATGAATAACTAATTCCTCTGAGTTTCACAGATGCCAACAACTTCTGCTTTCATCTTCTATGGTGTTCAATCTAGTATAAAAAATTGCTCAACTCAGAAGATCCAATTGTATACTACGAAACCTTCAAAGATGGGGAACCTACTTTGCTAAATCTTGTGTGGGTGATGTATGTATGAGTTTCTATGTGTACCATGTCTGGAGACTAAGGTCAAGATTGAGGTTTATTGATGAACTTATAGTTCTATAAAACATCTCCATGAGCTCCACCATCTCTTGGCCTAGCTTCACCTATGAGTCATGAAGTCAAAGCATCTCCCTCTGGATTTCCCTAATCTGATTTCGAAATGATTCCTACATTTTTCACACGTCCTGAGCTCTGGTTCCTTCATCCATAGAAGCCAATATGAATGTCAATGATATCGTTGGTACAATACCAAATACTAGAATTTTCTACAGGAGAAAGTGTAGGGAATCCCATAATAGTAGATAGTCCCTTAATCAAGGGATTATCCTTCTAGATTCTCCTTAGCTGTAATATCTAGCTATATTAGGGATATTTCCAAATAAAGAGTTTTCCTAATTAGGAAGACTCCCATAACTATGTACCCTAACTCTATATAAGAATAGCAGCAGCTATACATCTATTATCTGAATAAAAACAGAGAATTGTTTGCAATCCTCAAGAAAAAAATAGATTTTACTCTTGATAATGTAAGATTTGGCAAGGTCAAGGTGCTTACAAGGATGAAGATGGTTATTCTTGAATCTATGCAGGTCTAAAAGTCCAACCCAAACCCTAAGATTGAGGTAATAATTTCTAACCCTTCATTGCAAAATGAAACTAAATTTCATGAGGGTAATGATGACTAGGATCTTCTTGCTATTAGGAAATGAATAAGAGAGTGCACAGAACAAGGCAATGCAGGGTGGTCTAAATGGATGCAGACAGTGAAGTATATAGCAAAAGACAAGGTTGGTAGCGAAGGAGTATAATCAAACCTATGAATTTATTATCTCTAGACTCCTACTCCAACTACAAGTATGAATACTATTCAAGTTCGGTTATATAATCCAAGCAATCACAACGGGCATGGTTTGGAGATTTGCTAGAGTTATGATGGCTATGAGATACAAACAAAGTCAAGGGGATCACATGTTCATTAAACATTCACCTTCGAGGGAGTCAACTCTCCTAGTTTATGTGGACCACATAAAAGTAATAGGAGATGAGAAAGAGAAATAGAACCAAAGTCGATGTTTGGATAAAAAGTTTGTGACCACGGCATTAAGTAGGTTGACATATTTCCTTGGGATTGAGGTTGCTCACTCTCGGCAAGGCATTTTTATCTCCCAATAGAAGTATATTACAAACTTTCTCAGGAAACAAAATATGCAAACCAACAAGTCTTCTAATAGATCTAAATCTTAAACTTTAAAAAGTGGACTAGGATACTGCAATAGATAGGAAAATGTATCAACACCTGATAGGAAGAGCCATTTATTTGTCTCACACATGACTAAGTATAGCATATATGGTTTGTATAGCCCAAAGGAAGTTCATCTGCAAGCAGCTCATCGAGTGTTATGACAGCACCATGGGGAGGAATAGAGGTTTTAGTGCTTAAGGCATATACAAATGTCAATTATGTTGGGTCAATTGTTGAGAGAGATCAACCATTGGACATTGCACCTTTCTTGGTAGAAACCTTGTGACATGGAGGAGTAAACAACATAATTCCCAAGATGTTACAATAATTAAACAACATAGTTCCTAAGATGTTACATTAATTAGTTAATTTTACAAAAATTTCACATTTTTATATGGCATTAGGCAGAATAAATGGATCTACAAAAGATCAAAACGGAAACAACCAATTGTAAGAGAATCTTCACTAGTTTTAATTAAGTACTTCAGGATTGACACATACTTAAAAAACTAGACGGTACAAATAATTGATAGGAAAAGTGGTGCGGCATCATTTACCCTAGGGCAACCCAATTCCGCTTGATCAAAACATCAAATGAGCCACCATAAAATAGCACAACAATCATCATCAATAGGGCCCAAATCACCCCAACAAAATTATAGAATTGCAATATGGTAAAACTGATGTTTCTCTTTCCAATCAAAATTAAAATACCTTTCGCTTTGCTGCTAAACATCCCCGCAACAGCTGCCAAGCTCTCCTCACTTGTCTCTTGAACCTAAGAGATTAAACATTCATCTTGGTCAGCAAACAAACAAGATATCCATTTGTTTTACAAATAAAAAAAAGGAATCTATAACACCTCTGGGGAATCAACACAAGTCGTGCACATCATCAAGAATTTACCAAAGTAGTAAAAAGAGTATGTCCAAAAGATAAAAAATAAAATATGTTTTTCCAAAACAAATGTAAATCACAAAAGCAACAATACATCTTCATAGATGGACATAAGAATATGAGAACTAAATATGAATCAAACATATGAACTATTGGAATTCAAGGCCAGAATTAACAAAATATGGAATTGAAATAAATGATAGTTCTAGGAACAAAAGCACACTTTCAAATCTTAAAATCTTAGAATTCATTAAAAAATCATCAACTTCCTCTAAAATTTGACGTATGACAAATATAATAGACATTGACAAAGTATTTTATTCTAACCGTAACTCTATTTCCTAATTGAAACTAAACTCTAACTGGTAGAGAATAACATGAACTAATCTACTAAAACCACTAAATAAACATAGGAAAAGAAATCTAAGTAAAATAAATGTCGTATGAAACTAAACCTTTGCCTTATTTCCACCACTCTCCCTTGTTTGATGAGGGTTGATCACGATGAATCATTGTCATTTTCTTCTTGCCAAGTTCTCATTGAATACCAATAGAATCACCTTGTATATTGACCACCAATATTTTACATTAACCAATTTTGTGAAAAAGGAAGCCTAGCTTTTATCTAAATTCATAGATCGAGTTTGCTTCATGGACATCTTACACAATCAACATATTTACAAACTCTTTGCAACTAGCAGCTGCATGTGCTCACTTTATGTGGATTATTAAAAAAATTTATACTGCCTTGTTGGAAATAGACATGGCAATCTCGTTTCTTGTAACAAGACTCCTCTTCCCCTTTTTGGATGTGTGTACTCTTAGATTGCATTACAATTTAGGGGGGACTTTATCAAGATGATCTCGTTTCTTGATACGGCCATCAACTAAACTGTTGTCTTTCTCATCAACACTAAAGGCCACTCAATGAGAAGTATCAGAACATTTAGTGAGCCATGTAACAAATCACAATTAATTAGGTATTGATATTTATCCAAATGTTCAACCATGCTTTGCATGATTATATATATCTCCAAAAGTGAGTTATAGGGTATGCTATGGAAATTCAAGTAATCCATTCACACACCTTAATCCTCATTAGAAACAAAATGACTTATAAAATCAATGGTTGTAGATAAGAAGGTTGAAGTTTGTCAACATCTTTCACCTGTACAATGGAAACAACTCGAGCAAGAGCTTTAACCATTCCCTCCACGACATTTGTGTTCTTTGGATGCCTACAAGCCAGAAGCAAAGGCAACAACAATTGTTAAAAAGGTCAAAAACCTCAAAACCAAATGTCTTAAAACAAGGACAATGACTTCCGACGAAGACTACTTAAACAATTCATATATTTGTTTGTATTATAAGCTTTTTACTCATATGACAAAATTTAAAAGTTCATTGTTGTAGACTTCACACTAGCATCAGATGAAGAAAGAGAGAACGAGAGAGAGAGAGAGAGAGAGAGATAGCAATATAATGCAACACAAAGATCAAAGCAAAAATTTTTCTTATGAGCTTACATATCAAAGTTTTGGAAAAGAATACGCAAAGTTCGTGCCTCTACACAAAAACCCTGTCATTCCAGACAATGAGATGTTAAAGGAAAAACAAAAGTACTTTGAATCAACATCATAATGTAATCATTACCCTTAAGATCTCAAGTACAAGAATACGATGCCACAATGGAAGATCAAGAAAAGTAACCTTCAAAAGCATACTAAGAAAAACCTGCATTACAAGAAAGTAAAGTAGAGATGGTATAAAGTATTCATTTACCTGCTAAAATCTCAAAAGGAACATATTACTGTATGATACGAACATGGATCCAAAGAAGAAAAAACAAAAAACAAAGAGGGAGAGTATAGCAATTTAGGTACATGCTTAATCCCTACATAATAATACTTTTCCATGATACAAATGTCACTTGATTTTTGATAAATTAGGCGTAGTTGAGAAGGTACCAACAAAAAATGAAGATAACCGTCCATGGAAAAATAATGACAAGGTAGGACATCTGTAACAAAAAACAATGTAAACCATTTCCTGTAACAAAATTTTATTTTAGGAAAATCTTCTACACATTGCAAAAATAGCAATCCCTTTACTCGAGCAACCTTGGCAAAATCATAAATGAAAAGATTTGTATTTTGAAATGGCAACTAACGTCAAGTTCCCATTTTTAATCTCCATAATTTTAAAAGTTTCAATGCTTCTAAAGACCCCATATACATTCAATAATACCATGACAAGGCCCAAACACCCACAACAATTTTATTCCTTCATCTTAATGTACATAGGCACCTCTTTTACTCTCCTCAATTCTATAGTTTATCTTATATTCTTTTTCCAAAAAGTTACAATTGCCCAAATGCATGAGTTATTTTAGGCAAGCTTTTGCACTTTAAAGTTAGGATTCTTATAAAGAAGTTCAACTATGGAAGTAATAAATATTAGATAACAAGAGAATTCATGATATACATTAGTGAACTAAAAAATTATGAAGTAAACATTAAAGGCATAAGGATTTGAAGACTAGTATCGCTCAGGAATTAATACATGATTTGATAGCTTGAACTTGAAGACATATTAGCAACAAACAAGAATCAGATATCTAAATCTTCCAATGGAATTTAGCAAAAATTGTATTACAAGTCATTTTTCTATGAGCAATGCTAAGGCAATTGACTTACAACAATGAAGGACAAAAAGGCATAACTAATCTACTAAAGACATTACCAAACATAGAGGTATATAAGAGAAGATATCCATTTTCAAGTCCTTTGCAAAGCTAAATAATACCTCACATTCAGTGACAAGGGATGAACTGTATAGCCTGATAATATGAGCAACTGAGCGCAAGACCAAACGACGGAATGAAGGTTCCCCTACTTCTCCTTCAAGCTAAAAGAAAGTTAAACAACTTATCTTAGAACCAAAGTAAAATTATTTGCAATAGGGACCAATTATCTCTAGGAAGATTGTAATTTAGTATGAGCTTGTCTCCTAAAAGAAACAAACCTCAACATTGGTACGGAGTGAAGTCATCAAAAACGAGCATATCTGGTAACGTAAAACCTGAGAAAGTTTTGCAGAAAATTTTAGAGTTGCAGAAGTTTTAGCAACATTTTAAAGCCAAAAAACATAAAGATATAAATGGTTTGATGATTGTTTAAAATCACCTGTTCAAAGGGAACTAAGGTCTTGAAAATAACTACATAATTAGATAGAATGAACCTGTATAACAAAATCAAGAAGATTTAAGAAAAGAAAGAATAAATATCATTACGATTTTATTGAGAGAAAAAATCCTTTTAACGTATTTCAGTTTGTCTTCATCGTCAATTGTGATGATTGACTTACTATACCCAATTTTAAGGTGATAGAAGTAGACTTCATTAAATAACCAATTAAAATTTAAAAGATGCAAATATAACCTAAACAAACCAAGATAGTTTAAATATCCTCACCCTCGAGGAGACGAAAAATAAAGTAGCTTAAATTTCCATCTCTTAATACTCTAGAAATAAACATATCACCCTCTACATCATCTTGATCAATGACTTGGACACAAGTACACTAAAAAGAATGCAGTAACTAGACACAAAGATAGATAGATCAACAAAGCACTAGAGTTGGACAAAAAATCATCTTTCCAACCTTGATCTACAAATATTCCATAATTAATCATGAGGCATTACAAGATAAGAATTGGAACCTTGCCTTAGGGATGAAATTAATGCACTTAGAAAAATGGAATGAGGGAAGTGATTGACAAATTAAGAGGAAACAAAATAGTTGAATGTAAGTTTATTCCATCAAATATAGGACAAATGGGTCATTGGAGAGGTATAAAGTCAAATTTGTTGCCAAGGGTTTCACACAATATTTTTCATTATCAATATACATTTGCAACAATTGCTAAAAGAAATATGGTTAAAGTCTATTATCTTTAGGGATCCACATTTGGAAATTACAACAATTTAACTATGAAGTCCTTCACGGGGACTTGTAAGAAGAGATTTCAAATTGGGCTTTACAAGAAAGTATGGAGCAGAGGATGCAAACTAAATAACACTTCGTATGAATAAAAACCACCACCCTGAACATGGTTTGGCATATGCACAAACGCCATGATGAGAATGTGCTATGAACAGAGGCTAGGAAATCACACTCTTCTCATAAAATATTAATCTGAAAGCCACTACTTTATTAATATATATGGATGATATCATCGCAACTCAAGATGATGTTGAAAAGGAACTTGAAGTCAAAATTGGTGAACAAGTTTGAAATGATCTAGGTAAGTTGATATATTTTATTGATATTAGATATTAGATTGGCTTACTCAAGGCAAGGAACATTTGCATTACAAAGAAAAAATGTATTTAACTTGCCTAAAGAAACAAGGTTATTAAAATTGTCAAACTACAAATCTTTGTATTAATGAAAACCATATATTAGAAGAAAAGAAGCTAGAGATACCAATGATAAAGGTGGTCGGTAGGAAACTTGATCTACATGGACCACACTAGACCTAATGTGGCACATGCAATTGTAGTGGTCAATTAGTTCATGTACAACCTATAGAAGGAACATTTACAAGGTATTAGGTTTTGGAACATCTACAAGCCATGCTAGGAAGATAGATATTATTTAAGAGAGTGAAAATATAACAATCGAGGTACATACTAATGGAAACTATACTAGATCCTTGTTAGATAGGAGATTCATTATTGGGTATTGTTTGTTCTAAGTAAGAAATTTCATCTCATAGCAAAGTAGAAAACGACCTATATAGACAATGTCTAACCTTGAAGCAAATCTCAAAGATATTACTCATGAAACTTGCCAATTCTTGTGGTTGAAAAGCATTCTTAAATATTTGGAAGTTAAAAGGGGGAAAACCCATAAAGCTTTATGGCAATAATAAATCAACAATAATTTTCCCAAAAAATAATAAGTCAACAATAAGCAGTGCCCATAGCCTTATTCAATATGATCATAAGAGAACATATAGAAATTGACTAGCATTTCATAAAAGAAAACTTGGATGAGAAGATGATAATTACACCTGATTATTGTCTAGTAGTCAATTGAAGGATGCAATTACAAATGAGGTCCCTATGTTAGGAATCTCGATAGAGATTGTATAGCTGACAGTATATTGATAGTATAGTAGGAAATAACAACTGGAGCAAGCT
>JAOSBK010000003.1:22498919-22517491 GCA_027568895.1 Erythroxylum shatona
TCAGACAACCATTTGAAGAACAAATTAGCAAGTTGGGCATGATAGACATCTTTGCACCAACTTGAGGGGGAGTGTAGGGAATCCCATAATAGTAGATAGCCCTTAATCAAGGGATTATCCTTATAGATTCTCCTTAGCTGTAATATCTAGCTATATTAGGGATATTTCCAAATAAGGAGTTTTCCTAATTAGGAAGACTCCAATAACTATGTACCTTAGATCTATATAAGAATAGCAGTAGTTGTACAATTATTATCTGAATAAAAGAGAGGAGATTTTACAGAAAGGAAAGAGTAAGAAGAGAGATTATGGTAGAGAGACAATAAACAAAATTTGGTATAGGAGTATCCTGCCATGCCTATTCCAAAAAGTAGGTATATCTAATTATATAACGACAGTATTAATGATAATAACGGATATGTGTAAATGGGCAGCTTATACGAGACGGTTACATACAGGAATAATAATACTATATCATTTTTTTATTTAAAAGTTAATAGATTAACAAGTCTTCAACTTCTTTGTTTTCCTTTGTACCAAACTTTTAAAACCTAAAAGTGACTTTTAGTACTTAAACCTCAATTATTTATTTACCTTACTAAATTCTAGCAGTTTTAACCTGAACTTTCAACAACCAAAATCCTAAATTCTAGCCATATCAAACCTAAAATTCCAGTCATATCAAACCCAAAAATTCCAACTATTCCAAACTTAAAATTCCTGAACCTAAAACTCATTCTAGCAACCAATATTTATACCCACTAGTTTGATATATCTTCTACTCGTCCTACATCAGTTTGAGATCATAATTAATACTATAAAAAAACACTACATCCTACTTAAGTTCTTTCCAATAAGGAATGTAATGAGACCAGATCAGGCTGGAAAACCTCATCAAACGAAGAGCAAAGTCAATGACCGACAATTTCAACAATAGAATTAGAAGAATTCATAGTTCACTTACTATGATGGAGAAAGTGGGGAACATTAGGAGAACTTTCCACTACAATTAAAAGTGTATTCAAGTTATATTCAAGCAATCCCAGAATAATATCCTCACCCACATCCTCTTAAGAGTGATTCATATACATGAGAGAGCAATTTTATCTTAGCCTGGACAAATACAACACAATTTCATTTTGTTGGTCTACACTTACAATAATCCCCAATAACAACAAAAATCCTTACAACATGCCATGTGTTGTCTTTTGATAAATAAGACCAAATAAAGACAAAATTTTCACCCTTCAATCTATCAAATTTAGTGTCAAACACTTATCATTTGTAGGACAATAGCCTACTTGGAGAATCAACAGGTTTCTACTCCCAAACTAAAGCTTTTGCCCAAGATAACAAGAAACTTAAAAGCGAGTTCAAGCGAGTTCAAACAAAGCCAGGTAATAAAGTGCTTATATTTGAATAAAGAAAAAAAAAATTTTAAGTAATAACTAATAGACTTATAATAAATCCTTTACCATTAGTAGAAAATTCTAGCTAAGTTTTGCATCATTGAATGTTGAGAAGCACATCTTTAGTTGAACTCATTAATTGGAACACAAAAAGCATGATAACTAACACCAAAGACTATTGAATTCGTTTTAGGCGCCATGCAAATAATAGTATTACAAACCAACAACTACATTAATTAGTAATTATTCTCTCTTCTCCAAATATAGCTGAAGCAATATGGAACTAATCCTACATGGAAAGAGACTTATCTTTTCTAAAAAATGCAACCAAAAAGGATATATTGCACTTAGCACATTCAAATAGAAGTATTCCTAATGGTGGCAGCAAGATCTTTGAAACATTTTTAAAAACAAAATAAGAAATTAAATAGATGTAAAGCAAATAATCTAGATTTTTTTTCCCTTGCCAACAATGCTTCTTGGAATATTTTACACTAGAAAACTTTTTGGTATTCTAGAAATAATTAGCTGATACTATAGAGATACTTAGTTGATATTCTATAAATGTGTGGCTAAATTAATGGGATTTATTGCTCAGAGAATAATCGATTCTCTTTAATTTAAAGATATGATTAGGATTGTACTTTCCTATATATTTCATCAATTATTCACAGAAAGATCAAGGAAGAATTACTTTTTCTCTTTCTTCATGGTATCTAACTCACAGCTCTTTCATAATATTTTTTCATTTTGTTCAAATTAGTCCTAAATGGACTATCATCTAGCGATGACCAATCAGAGGAGTCCAGAAATGATTGTAGTAGTTTTGACTGTGATTAATCCCACTACTACAACAAGAAATGCACAACATAGTTATGATCTCCTTGGCTTGAACTTGCCCTATCAATTGACAAACCACAAGTTGAATGGCTAGAATTAACTAGAATTGTCGCAAACAATAAAGTTGTTCATTGATGGGGGAGAAAAAACTTGGCCATTTGAATAAAGAGATAACAAGGTTGACTTTAGATGATCCAAATATGGAAACATAGAGGTCCAAAAATGCTTTGATTATAGCTTGATTGATTAATTCAATGGAACCTACAATCGAAAAAACTCGTATGTTTCTACAAACAGCAAAAACATGTATGAGATGCGATTCAAGAGATGTATTCAAACAATGAAAATTCTTCTCAAATTTCCAAACTAAAAATGAAGTTGTGGAAGGCCAAGCAAGGAGATCTTGACATTACTTTGTTTTATAACGAACTTGTAACCTTGTGGCAAGACTTAGATTTATGTTATGAAGATGATTAGGATTGTTCGAATGATAGTCTTTGACATGAAAAAAAAAAAAAAGATAGAAAACAATATGGTTTATGTTTTCTTGTAGAATTGAATCAAGATTTGGATGGAATCAAAATCACCCTCTCTCAGAGGGGTTTTCTTAGAAGTAAGGATAGAGGAGATAAGGCAGACAGTGATGATTGGCAATACCACATCAGAGGCCAAAGGTTCTGCACTAGTATAAAAAGGAACAGAGGCTGAGAGAGAATGAAAAAGCAATAAAAAGCTTTGGTGTGATCACCGTAAACGTGATACTCACAGACAAAGAACTCGGCATGAATTGTTAGTTTTGGATCTTATAATTAAAGGTTGAAGGAAGAATAGAGGAGGTGTACTAGAGTCAGAAGGTGAAATCTAAAAAAGGATACGGTGGAACAACTTAGAGATAAAGTAATATATAGAAAATAATGAAAATTGAAAAGAGATGCTAAACACATATGGAAGAGAGTAGGAACTCTTTTCAGGAATACAGCTAAAGAGATCTTGGGTATTTCTAAAGGGCCTAAGGATAGTAAAATGGAATCTTGGTGATGGAATAAAGAGGTACAAGAAAAGGTTAAGATCGAGAAGGTGCCTATATCTCTATTGGAGAGCATCGTAGAGGTAAAGAAAGTAGTTAATGGACAAAGTTACAAACTGGAAAAGAAAGAAGCAAAAAAGAAAATCTCAAAAGCTAAAAGTAGAACTTATGAGAAATTATAACAATTGAAAACAAAAAATGGAGAATATTTTTAAATTGGCAAGAGCCAGGGAACAGAAAGTGAGAGATTTAGAACAAGTTCTTTGTATAAAAGATGAAGCAGGGCAAGGCTCGCCGCTGAAAATGACATCAAAAGACGATGACAGAGATAATTCTATAGCTTTTTTAATTAAAGGTAGAAGACATCATCTCTTTAGGGGATCTTAGCACGTCCGAGAGGTATCGTAACTTGTTGTCGGCAGATTACCAACAAAAAAATTAAAGGAGCATTAACAGATATAAAGAGTGAAAGGACAATACAGTTTGATCAGATGCCTATAGAGGTGTTGAAAAGTTTAGGCAATGAGGGTCTTACTTGGCTAATTAAGCTTTTTAATGTGATCCTTAAATCCACCAAAATGCAAAATGAGTGGAGACTTAATATGCTAATTCCTCTAGACAAGAACAAAGGAAATATTCAAAATTGTAACAACTATAAAGACATCAAACTACTTAGTCACTATGAAGTTATGGGCAAAGGTGATTAAAAAAAGAGTGAGAATTCTCATATCTCAGAGAACTAGTTTGACTTCATGGCAGGGAAGTCAACGGCAAAAACTTTACATGTTCTTAAAAGATACACTCATATCTCAGAGAACGAGTTTGACTTCATGGCAATAAAGTCAACGAAAAAAGCTTTACATCTTATAAATTTAATAGAATATTACAGGAAAAGAAAGCATAATCTACACATAGTTTTCATTGATTTAGAGAAGACGTAAGAAAGGGACCCAAGAAAATTATGTGAAGTTGTTTAAAAATTAGGAGTTTCGATGACCTATATACAAATTATTTGGGATATACATAAAAGTATAAAGACAATAAGAGATACAGAGCATTTTTCTATCGATATTATGATACACCACGGCTTCTTATTGAGCCCTTTTTTATTGTAGTAGTGATTGATGAGCTCATCAAAACTATCCAAGGGAGTGTGCCCTGGTGTATGTTATTTGCTGATGACACTGTTTTAGTAGATAAGATAAAAGAGTGTCAATATTAAGCTAGAACTTTAGAGGGATCCATTGAGCATGAGTTAAACTGAGTATTTCGAATGTTAACTTTGGAGCTATAAGGTGTCTTCTAACGTGAAGGTAAAGAATGGTTCGGGAGCTATACCACAAAAGTAATGTTTTCAATATCTAGAATTTATCATCCAAAATAATAGAAGGATCGAAGAAAATATAATTTACTAAATCAAATAATTATGGCTCAAATGGAGATGTTCATCAAAAGTTTTATATGATAAGAAAATATCATTCAAGCTTAAAGGTAAGTTTTATCATTTAGCAATTGAGTCAACCATGCTCTATAGGAAAAGTGTTGGCCTATTAAATAAGTGCATAGTCATAAGCTAATGGTGGAAGAGATGAATATGTTCCATTGGATGTACAACCTTATTAGCAGAGATGAGGTCAATATAATGATAAGAGACAAATTAAAGGTGACTAATATTAATAAAAAATTAATAGAGACGAGTCTTAAATAGGTTGGACATATTAAGAGAAGACACGGTGGTGCTCTAGTGAGAAGATTGTATTTAGAGACAAAAAAAAAAAAAAAGAGGGCCTAAGAACAACTAGAACGAGATAATCAAAAATGATATGGCTCTGTTAAAACTTACCAAAGATATGACCTAGAAAAACTTTGACATATTGAGATACAAATAGAAGATCTCACGTAAAGAGATCTTTCTCGTTTTCATACATCTTTTAACATTTTTCTTCGAGTTTCATGTCTTATGTTTGGCTTAAGCTGTTAATATATAGTACTTCCCTCTTGAAGCTCCACCATTCTCAAACGTCTCTCCTCCTTCTCCGATGAGCCTCAAGGCCCACACACAGCTGTTTAGATCAGTTCAGAAGCGGTTGCACTATGGGTATCCAAGGTATTGCTTGGGCCTTTGGTGGTATGATCTTTGCTCTTGTCTATTGCACTGTTGGTATCTCTAGTACATGTTCAAAAATCCTTCCCTTTTTAATTTTTGATGTATGCGAGCCTTGTTTTAGCTTTGTAAGTTCCTTTTTTTATGGACCTCTTATCATCTCTTCTTCCTTTCAAAGATGTCTACGATCCACAAACACTCCCCAGATTCACATCATCTTTCAGGATCTTCTGTGACTAAATTACTTACTTACGATATGTTTGCTCAGTCCTTGATCTCTTATTAAAGCATGTGACTCTTTGTTTCTTAACCATTTTTTCCCTCTTATGTAGCTTGTAGATTTTCACTAGCGTAATTTCATTTTCTAGATGAACCATGTGTTTTTTAGTCTTCTCCTCCACTAACTCCATGTGGTTTTGGATTCTAAATCATGAAAACTCCATTTGAAATTAGGTATTTGCTCTTTTTTTTTTTGAGAATTTAAAAAATTCATTAAGGAGAAATAAAAATAGTGTACATCTATGGAGAGGGCCTCTCCCACGTCAGATAAAACGATTAGGAACACTAAGCACATAGTAGAAACAAAACGGCGATGTTCAGAGAAATTAAAGGGGAGTTTGTGCGACGTTCAAATAAACTAACTACATGTAGGTATTTGTTCGTTGACTGTTGTATTAGTACGGTTTCTTTCATCTTGAGTAAGAAGAAGCGTCTGAAAACCCATGTTTGTATTACTTCCATATGTTTTGATTTTACCTGTCGATCCCTTATTCCTAAAACTTGGTGCTTTCCGTAGCTTTCTTTCAACTCTAAGTTGATTCTTGGATATATTACCAACTTTTCTCTTCTAGGTGTGTGATTCTTTTGTGTGTTAACTTGTATTTGATGATTTATTTAATAAGAAAAAAGAAATATTTCTATAGACCAACCAAAATTCTTAATTTTTATTAACATAAAAACCTTTTACTTGAAGTAATTACCTTGTGAATGTCAAATTTCAATGCTTTCACTAATACTTCGGCCTTAGTTTGGATGTTGTATTTCATAGAGATGTATGGAAATTTGATCTCAGATCTACTTATAGTAACTTGTTATTGCTCTGTTCTTTCTTTACTCTTAATATAGCCCCTTATTGCCTTCTTCGGATCAATTTATTTCATACAAGCTTAAAGTAATTATGTTGAAGGGGCTTACTTAGACCAGGAATTAAATTTCTTCATGTTATTATGAATATGCTTGTTTACTTTTTAATTAGAATTCCTTCTAATTATTAATATTAGTATTAATATTAGTATTTATATTAGTATTAGTATTATAAATATTTATTTATTACTATTGTTTGTATTTCTATCAGCATTATTATTATTTATTCTTTTTGCATATTGGCTATTACTTATTTCATATTTTATTTTTTATTTTTTATTTTTATTTTTTACTTCATTATTACTATTATTATATTAATTTTTTTCTTTTTTTTCTTGCTTCTTCTTCTGTAGATCATTTGGAAACAGCCACTCTACTAGTTAGAGGTAAGGTTGCTTACTACTGAACTTCTTCAGACCTTGCGTGTCAGTAGAATTTATACTGGGTGTTGTTATTGTTGTTATTTCCCTATTAGTTACTTAGCTTAAATATTTTTTATTTAGTCTAAATAGTTTCTTGTAATTACTTGTTTGATTTATTTATTTATTTTTCTTCTTTCTTGTTTGTGTATTTTTATATTTATTATATTCTTTATTTTAATATTTTTATTTATACATATTTATTTATCTTTATTTTATTCTTATCTTTTATGTCTATTTTTATTGTATTTTCAATTAGTATATGATATCATTTTAATATATATGCTTTTTTTTTGTTTTTTTAGGTGGTTATATCAAAAACAACTTCTCTACCAATTAAGGATAAAGCTGCTTACTATTGAATCTCCCCAGACCTCGCATTTCAACAAGACTTTCATAGGATTGTTGTTGTAATACGATGCTTTTAAAAGTTGTAAAATTTCAAACACCTCCTAATTGTTTTAATAAATGGTTTCTTGCGTCTTGGTTATCACATGATCTTCCTCTTAAAAGTGTTTGAGTTTACTGCATACTGCATTTGCTCTAATTCATGACAATAATCGAGGAAAACTTGGTCCTAGAACACAAAAATGTGTTTTTTTTAGTTATCCTTCCACACAAAAAGGGTACAAATGCTTTGATCCAATGTCCAAAAGATTTTTTGATATTTATAAGGAAAATGAGACTATGGTCAACACTAATAATGATGTTTATATTTTCTATACTCTAATTCAAAAACTCATGATGTCTCAAATAATGGAAATAAGGATCCATGTTTGATGACCTTACAATTCAATCTCAAGAAAGAATGAAATGTGTGCAAGGCATGATGGACATCATTTTAAAGGAAACTATTTTTGAGAAAATGTCAAGAACAATAGAAAAGCCCAGACAACTTGTTGTATGGTCAAGAATCTAACCTAAAGGCAAATCCAAAATTAGAGACGAACCAAGTAAATCTTTTATGAGCCTATTCCATTTTGAGTTAGTTTTTCTTAAACCAATATCGATTCCAAAGTCAAATGAAACCTTAGACTTATCCATTGCTCGTAAGATAGGTTGTAGAGCTGATCATATCAAAGTCAATCTCCATTTCAAGCATTTACTTCTAAGTTGCCCAGTGTTTCCATTCCTAAGAATATACAAGTGGCTAAATATTCCTAAGTGGAGGGATGCAGTCTTGGAGAGATGAGAGTTCTATAAAAGAATACAATGTGGGAGAAAGTTGAACTTTTGACAGGGAAAACACTGGTTGGATGAAAAGGTGTTAACTATGAAGTATAATTCTAATGGAACACTTGAAAGATATAAGGCCCACTTGGTCCCTAAAGGTTTACTCAAACCCATGACATTTAAGTATTCGAAAACTTTTTCATCTATTACTATGTTAAATAATGTGAGAGTGCTAAGTTAAATACTATGAGAGTGTTGCTTCCTATAGCAGTTAGTCTGGATTGGACTTTACTTCAGTTGCATGTAGAAAATGCTTTTCTAAATGGAGATTTAGAAGAAGAGGTGTCTATGGAAGCTCCCCCAAGATTTAATGAAAGCTTTGGAAAAAGGATATGCAAGCTAAAAGAATCTTTACATAGACTGAAACAATCACCAAAGGTCTAGTTTGACGGACTTGCAAGAATTACGAATTCTCAACGGCTAACGGGAAAGCTAATGTATTTATCCTACACTAGACCAGATATTTCCTTTGCTATCAATGTTATAAGCCATTTTATGCATACTCCCCATAAAGAACATTAAAAAGTTGTGTACAGGATCTTAAGATATTTAAAGGGAACTCTAGGGAAAGGATTATTCTTCAAGAAAAGTGAATAACAAAGAGTTAAAGTCTACACTCATGCAAAATGGGCAGGATCTCTTAGCGACAAGTCTACTTTTGGGCTGCACATTTTTGTAGGGAAATCTAGAAACATGGGGGAGTAAACAACAAAATGTTGTAGCCAGGAGTAGTGTGAAAGCAAAATACAAGGCAATGGCTCAAGGAATTTGTGAAATAATCTGGCTTAAAATAGTAATGGAAGAACTTAAGGGACCAATGGAGCTTCCAGTGAAGTTGTTATGTGATAACAAAGTAGCTATCAATGTCGCTAATATCCAATTCAATATAATCAGATGAAACATGTAAAGATTGATAGGCATTTTATAAAAGAGAAACTTGGAAGTCGACTCATTTGCATATCATTTGTACCTACAACACAAGTTGTTGATGTCCTCACTACAGGGATACCAAGGCAGAATTTTGAGTTCTTTGTAAGTAAGTTGGGCATGATCAATATCAATGCACCAACTTGAGGGAGAGTGTTAATATTCTGGAAATAATTAGTTGATACTCTAGAGATAATTAGTTGATATTCTCTAAATTAGTGGCTGAATTAATGGGATTTTATTACTTAAGATTCTCCTTGATTTAAGGAAGTGATTAGAGCTGTATTTTCTTATATATTCCTTGTATTATTCATAGAAAGATCAAGGAAGAATTACTTTTCCCTCTTTCTTCAAAACTCAAGCAACATGGCAACTAATCCTAGATGGGAAGAGGCTAATCTTTCAAAAAAATGCAACGCAAAAAGAATATATTGTACTTGGCACATTCAAACAAATGCATTCCTAGTGGTGGCAGCTAGATCATTAAAAGCTTAAACACAAAATATTCTTATCTAGATGTAAAACTAATAATCTTTTAAATTTTAAATTTTCAACATTGTTTCTGGGAATATTTTCCACTTGAAAGGCTTCCATTAAAAGGTACATTCCATAAAGTGGTATGAGCAATAGCACATAAGATACCTGGCAATTACTATAGAAGCTAAACAAGGAACGGATAGTAAAAAGCATGGAGTTACCTTCCATCAAGTCGTCTATAGGTCACTCCAATTATATCCAAAGTCCATTCTAAGATGTCCAGCATTGAGGTCCACTGGCTGAAAATCAAAACCCTATGCCCTCTTCTCCTTAGAAGAGGAAGAAGTTCAGCTAAAGTCTGTATCAAAAATACAATTTAACTTAGAACAAGGGAGTAATAAAAGCAATATTATTTCAAAATGATGATGTAATTCATACACGACATTTTGCTGAAAGCATAACATGCTTTTCTGATAGGATTCCCTTGGTATCTTCAACACCATGATGAAGCAAAAGCTGCCCAAACATTGTTGGAACACATATTAAACTTAATATATCAATTGTCAAGTGATAGCATCATAGAATTTTGCTACAAAGCACTATGATCTAGTGAGATCCAACAATTCCAACTTGATTAAGGTATTAAATGAATGCTACATAATGAGTTATTATTATCATTATATATAAATATATCACGTAAACATATCTTACATATGTTTGTATATTCTGAAAGGTTGAATAAGAGATTGAAGTTGTTTGATGTATTGTTTTTATTCATACGTGATGGGATTATGGATTTGACTAAAGTCGGGTGTTAAGATAATGTCATACACATTGGGGAAGATCTACATGAGGTTGGATTATGTTAAGTTGCAAGATGATCATAAAAGAAGCATAGTAGTTGAAAATTTTAAATTGAGTTCAACCTAGTTCAACTCCATACCAAACTTGATAGGAAACAAGTTGTAAGACAATAACCAAATATGATAAGAACTCGATTAAATCCCAAGTAGTAGCTTTTAGTCATAAACGATATCGACTCCCCTAAAGTTCAAACAAGAGTGTAGAGTAAGAGAGTGAAGATAATGATACATATCAACCAAGTAAACATAGCTCCCATTTCAAATAGGTCTATGTAGAACGCAAAAAGAAATATGACAAATTGCATCCAAGGTGAAAATAACACTCGAAATTAATTTAATAAATACAAGCGATGATCTCATTCTATTTAAGCTCCATATTTGATAACTCAATTATTAATCGACAAAGCAATTACTTGGCCACAAGAACGTGGATCAGTAGCATCCCTAAAGAGGGATCTCTTGTAAGACCTAAACCTATATGTGCCAAGTTTATTCATCAAACCAGTATCCTAAAGACTATAGACAACCACAGTCAAACTACAAATACACACTGACAAACAATCAAAATCAAACAGTGTTGTAGGAAGGAAATCCAATGAATAGCATTTTGCATCCTATTGTATCAAGACAAAGACCATCAATTGGAGCACAAAGAACACACCTTTCTGAAAGAGAACTCACCTGGTGGATAGAAAAATCATTACAGCTTTTAAGTTCATCAATTACTCTGGCCAAAGTACACTCAAAACCAAAAGCTCCTATGGGATGTAATTTTTTGGCAAAACGAATGACATCCTCATCACTATAAATTCGCCTAACTAACAAGGGATGATTTGCAATCTGAAATAATACAAAAGTACAATTAAGATGGAACAATAGGTGAGAACCAAAAGATGGAAAACATCCCATCATTGACACTAGGATGTCAACATAAGGGCTAGCTAAGAAAGTAAGACAATATATTAAACGAATATAAAAAGAAAGAATAGTGCACCTTTCGGAATTGGACAAAGAAATTTGAGATTTGTCGTTGAGGTATAACTCCAACTACAGTTTTTAAGTTGACATCTGAAAGTTTTCCAAAACGAACATGTGAAAGTGCACGATATTCCTCAATGGCCTCTTTATAAGCATCTTCCTGATACTTATCCATTACAACATATTCCACCTATGAAAACCCATATTTCGCATTTCAAATACAG
This sequence comes from Erythroxylum shatona, assembly GCA_027568895.1. Lineage (NCBI taxonomy): Eukaryota > Viridiplantae > Streptophyta > Magnoliopsida > Malpighiales > Erythroxylaceae > Erythroxylum > Erythroxylum shatona. The sequence goes on from JAOSBK010000003.1 coordinate 22,510,564, forward strand.
GATAATGGACAAATATGGAAAAATCTCCCAAGAGGAATGATTAATTGATGAAGCATCCAACATACCAGTTGTATTTTTGGAACAAGTTGCTGCATTACATCAGACTTTAAGCGCCTTAAAATAAATGGTCCTAAAATAGACTTCATGCGACTAATTAAATCTTTGTCTTCTGCATTTAGTAATTTTTTCAAGTCTATATCTTCAGTTGCAAAAAGATCAGGCATCATAAATTCCAACAATGACCAAAGCTCCTGAAATAAGCAGCCACCAAATAAACAAAAAGGATATCATTAATTAGTTGTAACATTAGCATAGCAGAGGTTATCATGGATCTAGAAGCATTTCTAGTTGAATTTAATGTAAATGCTAGAGCAAAAATCAACATAGACACCTACATAACAATAAAAAAACAAAATTTAGATCAATATGAAGATTTTGTATATTGCTTACGAACAACCAACCTTCCTTCTCCTTTTCCTTAACGATTTATTTGCTTACACAATCTCTCGCACCTTCCACATCCCATAGTCGCAAGACCATTATCAAACAAACCAACCAAATAGCACTACCTAAACCTTTCACTTTTTCTTTTGTATCAAATTCATTTCTTACTCTCACACTCTTTTTTCTGTCCCACATCTTCAAGGGAAGCATCATGCATAAAAATCTAGAATTCTACAATTACAGAACTATATAAACAAAAATTTTGACCTCGGGCTATTTTTCAATATTAGTTGGTCTTGTAATCACATTTACCATGGTCCATCTCCCTCATCGCAAGTAATTTTGTCACAAGCCACTCTTGGTCAAAATTTTTGCCTATTTAGATGATAAAGTAATCAGCCTTGATTGATTCTTGGTTGATTGTGTTTATACATACATTAATAGCAGCAAGATTGAGAAAGAAGAAATGGTAACTGGTAGTAAACGGAAGTTACTAATAGAACTTTCTACTTGCTACTAGATGGCATTCATCTCAAAAAAGGGGCCAAAGTTTTGCTCCAAATCTCAATAGTATGAAAATTTGAGACAATATTTCATGTCAGCAAAAATGGTCAAACGCAGTTATGAGTGGGATGGAAAATCCAACATTAAACTATGAATGATCAAAAACGAACAAGAAATCAATCTAGAACTAGATATAACTTCAATTGAAAAAGTTCAAGCTGAAAGGAAGAGCAAAAACAAAGAAACAGTTTCCCGAATCAAAGGAAAACTTCATTAAAGCCATCACAATTACAGCGACTCTCTCAATATTCCGTATACTATGTTAGAGATTGGAAATAAATAGAACAAAGAATGGAGAGAAAGAAATTAAGTAGAAGAAAGTACAGAAAAAGAAATTATCGTATCCATTCTTTGTTTGGCTTAACTGAGTGATGAAAGAGAGAAAAATCAGAAAAAAGGTAAGTTTGGAACAAGATTTTATATATATGTTTTTTCTTATAATAAAACAAAAAATTTTAGTGAGCTTAGATAGTTAATTATCTTATTCTTTTAAACTCCTAAACACAGTTCATTCAAACTTCTTATTTTGAAAGAACCGTTTGATGTGGGTATAGAGAAGTATCTTGCTAGATTCCTCCTCTTTTCTCTCTCATTTATACATAGCTCCTTTTGAAAACAATTTTTCTCATTTAAACATAAGGTCAAATCTTTACATAGTCAAGCATCGAATTTGTGAGAATCAAAATTGGAAATTGGCCGAAATTCAAATTCTAAGTTGTCCCTATATAAGGAAAAATCACTGAAGTTGTACCTGGAAACATTCAAGGCAGATTGAGGTATTCCCAAAGCTGTCCCTCCCTAAGCCAAGAAATGGGCCTCAATTTTGGGAATTTGAGAAACCCAATAAAACTATAAGAATATGGCACCAAATCTAATTTGTACCTAATATCACCTCTATAATTTTTACTTCCTTCCATGTAGTAGATAACCAAAAGAACATTTCGGCCTACATATTGATAACATAGTACATATAACCATCGAATCCCAGAACTAGACCTATTATTATGATTGAGAAGGAAAGAAATTTTTGAAACAAGGAAAAAATAATTCAATGGTAACTAATGGTGGATTTGAGACCATAGGCCTAAGATCCAGCTAAATGAACTATAGAAAAACTAAAGGAAGTGTAGGATATTTTAAAACAAAACACACATTAAAATCTAATGCTAATAACAAGAAGCTATTGTGTTTCCAAATAAAAGTGGACATATCTCAGTAGAATAATTGTTTAAGACAGTAAATTTGCTGCAGAAAATACCAAACAATTTAAATATCTAATATGAAGCTCCATAAATATTAAAAACAAGCATATTAGTTAAAGATTTGGAGAAGATGAAGAAGAAGATTATGCTATTCAAATAACAGATATAAAATCTCATCTCATTTTCCCTTTGGTCCTTTCTCCTATTTCTTAAATCGTGACCTATGATACCAAACATTAGAAGATTATAGCATGCAAGCAATTCTATTTAACAAGTCACCAACCAACTATAGCTTCATAAGCAACCCCTAATTTAGCATGTCAAAAGAGCTCCCTCGTAAAAATAAAAGCACAATCCTGCAAAAGAACATTCATTCACAAAATAAATTAACTGATAAAGTTAAGAGCATGAAGAAATATCGTTACATGTAAATCATTCTGTAGTGGCGTCCCTGTTAGCATCAAACGCTGATTTGCATTTCTTGCAACTGACATAAGATTTTTCCACCTATAGCTACTTTTATCCTTTAAAGCATGTGCCTCATCCATCAGGACACAACTCCATTGCCATCGTTTCAAAATTTTACGATCATCTTTCTGCTGGACACTGAAACACATATAATGAGGAAAAAAAACTCAGAATTACATCAAACTACAAATAACAACTTTTTTGACAATTATGCGCACCTGTGTCTTTCAAAAAGAGAGTAACACACCAGAAGAACATTAAATGGAGGAGGTAACCCATTTTTGGCCAAAGAGCTCAATTTCTTTGAATAAGCAGTTCGTGTAGCCCCATGATATAGGAGCACTGAAAATGAGGGACACCACTTCTTAAGTTCTCTTTCCCAATTCTCCAATACAGAAGCAGGACATACTATTAAATGTGGACCAGGATCACTATTTAAGTGTTTCAACAACATTAAGTATGTAATTGCCTGTCAAATAGAAGAATATGTCTTGAGGAAAAGAAAAAACATATTGATCATACACAATGGCACAAGGTAGGTTCAAGTACCTGAATGGTCTTCCCAAGACCCATCTCATCTGCCAATATTGCTGCATTGCAAGTAAGATGAGAGAATAGGAATCTTGTCATATTGGCATTTGATACCATCAAGTGACATCAAAATTAGAATGCTAATTACTTTTTAGCACATTTCACATGGAATGAACTATCATGGTGGTTATGAAGTTGTGCTCCTAATACAAAAAATCATTATTGGATAGGGACACCTTTTATGACTGTTAAAGTAATACCTAAAAATGTTTCTCAGCATTGGAGGGTAATGAGAGCCTACCAAGCCCAAAGATTGAAACGTTGTTTTTCTTGGAGAACTCAAAATTCCCAACCATGTTAGGCAAGGTGCTTTTCCTCTTTCCATTATCTAAAATGTTTTCTTGCAAATGTTAGATACATATTATCCATTATGGATTTCAACTTCCATTCAGATTTAGGTTACCAACACTAATGCAAACCAAAGTTATCCTACACGCATCCAACAGTAAATTGGATTAGACTTGAACATGAACGGTACCTCCCCCAATGCCTTTGCGATACAGAAGAAGAAGAAAGTTAACTCCAACAAGCTGATACGGTTTCAAAAAAGGCTGGAAATCTGAATCCTCAGCTGAGCATGCTGCATCAATATCACTCTGCAACAAAGAAGTAGATTCCTATGCAAAATGTCCAATAGGTAGCGTACCCGCAAGCAAAAGGTCCCAAAAGTAAGTACCTGGGTGACAATCCTCACAGAAGAAGCTTCCACCTCGGAATAGCGATCGCATGGAGTCACAGAAGAAGAGCCGTAGAGCTCATTTCTCAGCTCCGATGATATTTTCGCGCACTTGTGTAAAGCCTTAGCCACCACGTCGTCGTTGTCATCATCATTATCTTCCAATTCTGATTCCAATTCCTCCTCACTCGACTTCACATCATATACCTCCGTCAATAACTCCTCGTCGTCGTCGTCAACCACAAACCGACGGTTCCGATTAGCTGTGGGCCTCAATGCCTCCTCTTCGCCGTCGTCTAAATCATCATCCTCCAGATTATCCGTTTGTTGATGGACAGCGTCAGTGATGTCGACGCAATCGTCGCTGTTGTCATCGGATTGAAGTGGTTGTTTTACGAAAGCGAAGGATTCAATAGGAGGAGGAGAACAGGGTTGATTACGATTATGATTGGGTTTGAGGACCCGAGAGGGCTTGAAGGAGTGATTGGCCCACTCGTCGTCTGAGATTTCATCAAAACCTCGCTTCATTTTACCATCCTCCAAAACCCTAAAAATTTTCAGTTGTTATGGACAAGAGAGTTTGGAGGAAGCGCCCCCTGGTCTTGAAAATGGAGTAAAATCTATACAGAGGACTGCATGAGAAAGCTTCATTTCTCAGTCATTTCATTTTTATGCGTACATTAATTTATACGTCAAAAACGATTTTCGTGGACATACAGAAGGCATCGAATTGAATTCATAACAAATTAGATTTAATTATAATAATGAGATTAAATTATATTTAATTTATACTATTTAAAATAAATCTAATAATATTATAATTAAATTTAATTATACTGTTTAAAACACAATCAAAATAAATTTAATTATTTCAAATAACATTTTTACCTTTGATTAAAAAAATCTTATTAAATAATAAACATTCATACTTACATAGAACAAGTTATAAATATCAATTTTATTTTAAGTGATATCATTAAAAAATTCATTATTAAAATGAAAAAATGATTATAAATGACATTAGGCTAGATCGAACTATAAAGATAATAGAAAACTATTATAATTTAGAAGCTTAAAAATGCATAAATGAGTAATAATTCTTTTGCATTGACAACTACAAGACACTTTCAAATTTTAAAATTTCACTCCAAATTACATAATATCTTAACGAGTTTACTATGTCTTCTTGTAATAAGGAGACATAAGATCGTTACATCAAAAAATTAAATAAAAACACTCATACTGCATAGAGCAAGTTACATCATCCATAAAATTCTACACTTAAATAGAGCAAACTATAAAAACCTAACACTAACCCATCTTCCTAGACAATCAATCTAAACGTAGTTCAACTGGACATGCAAAAAACACACTAATAAAGTTAGGATGCTGTATAAGCCAATCAACTACATCCAAGAGAATACGTCCTTCCAATCTTAATTCTTTTATTGCGTCAAATATTTCCTCCTCCTTTCTAACACGAGGGTTTGTGGCTATAATAACTTGTGCAATTTCTTTCATTGAATTGGACATAACTTGTAATTCCGAAGAAATTTGATCTTCCACTCATGCTTTTCTTTTCTTACCTGTGTAGGATGGCTTTGACACTGAAGGAGTTGATGATGAGGGAGCTTGAGTTATTGGTGTTGTTGGAATACTCTCGCTCTCAAATGGATAAAAACTCTTTGAGTGAACCTTATCATTTGCTTGCATATTATCAATTTCCTCAATATTCATATCCCACCTTTCCTTTTCCCATCTTTGAACCTTCTCCTTTGTACTTTCAGCTTCAGATTCGGTAGCTCTATCTTACTCATAGATCGCACGAACAAGGTCCAAATTAGGTAATGGATTCCCTCGAATATATTTCACCTTTTCGTTAACCTATCAATCAAAATACAAGAAACTATGTTAACAAACTCCATGCATAAAAAATAATACAAATATAAAAAATTAACTATATAAGAACTAAATAAAATACATGTATCAAACTTTACCACACCTCTAGAACAGCTTTAAATATCTTGGCAACATCATTCCATCCAATTTCCCTTTTTTCATCAAGAAATATTACCAAATGCATTTCTTCCCTTAAAGTTCTCAATCGATTGACAACTTTGCTATGATTAATCTTAACCCCAAACTTTTCATTAATTTCCTTTATTACCTCTCTATATGCACCAATACTAAAATTTCTATCCTCCTTTTGGCCTTTACCTTTTTTGCTTCCTAAGAACTTGAAGCATGCACTTATCCATTTCATAATTCCACCTCAAATATCCATCAGCTTTTTTTTCATCATAATTCACCTCTAGGTCCATCGTGTAACCTATTACTTTTCTCAACAACATAAACAAGCATAAAATTGTTAAAGACAATTACATTCAAAGGACGAACAATCATGTTTACAAGTGGCAGTAACAAAAAGAGAAAAAAAAAGTTACATAATATAATGACAAAATTTTCAACAAATCAATGTTGACAAATGTAATCATTCCACTTATGCACAACGATAGTATTTCTTATTATTTCTCCTATTCTACCATCTTCATTCCTAGCAATTCCTCTAAAGAAATTATCATCCTCATGATCACTATTCAATAGCTCTCTATCAACTCTTGCAACAAGTTCTTCATCTGGATCATATTGTATCAAAAAGTTATGTAAAATACAACAAGCTAACATAATTTTAGATAATGTGCTCACATCATATCTTGACATCTTAGATAAAATGAGAAATCTACACTTCAAAACACCGAATGCCCTTTCAATTGCATTACGTAATGAAACATGTCTTAAGTTGGATAACTCTTTTGCATTAGTTGGAGCTTGCCGAGAATACTCTTTTAAATGATATCGAGGGCTTCTATAAGGAGCAATAAATCTGGACCTCAGCATATATCCAACATCAACTAAATAGAATTTACCTATAAATAAAAGTAAAACCATTTACTAGATGCTTATTGACAATAACACTTTTTGT
>JAOSBK010000003.1:22517591-22529962 GCA_027568895.1 Erythroxylum shatona
TGAAATTCTTCAAAGGGAAAGGGATCAACTGAAAGTAGCACAGAACAGAAAAGTGGTGTTTGAAGCAGCTATATTCAAGAATCAACTGTCGTCGGGAATAATATCAAGTCAAGGATCTATCAAGTGCAATTCACTCCCTTAAAAAATGAACACCAATCACTCCCTTCAAAAACGATGTACCCGCAACCTAATTTCCCCCAGAAACCTAATCCACGGAATACGAAATTAACACAAACCTATGGGAGGTGCCGAAGAGAAGGTGTTGTTGTTCTTCTTGGTGGGAGGGGCTCCTTAATGCTGCATCAGTTGAAGAGTGGTGAGATGGGAATTGAAGAGTGTTGTTTTTCTGTTCCAAACAGTTGAATTGAATTCAATTCCTGTAGTTCCAAACAGAGTGTTAATTTTACAGAAGGAAAATGTTCAGTGGAACGTATACGGTGGCTATTGATAATTCGTAAATCCATAATAAATTAAAAATAATTATTTATTATCTTTTATTATATTGCGATGCTAGGTATAAATGGCCACAATCTCCAAGCTACTCAAACAAATCCTTACAAAAGTGTAACTATTTTCTCTACAAAAAATGTTGTGGGATCTAAGTGATGGTCATCCGTAATCCACATACATTAGAAAAGGATATAAAATAATAAACAATATTAAAGATAATTTGCTATAAATAAAATAAATATTGATAAATTACTCACGCTATTTTATCAAAAAATTATTGTTCTTTTATTTTGAATCTTTGATAGGAGATGACTATTTATTTATTAAATTTTGAAGTTGATAATTTTATAACATAAATGTGATACAATTTGTTTATGTATTTTAAAATTATCTATGTTATAATTTGTTATTTAACAATTAATCACATCAATGAGCTATATAAAAAAACATTTTTACATGATTTGTTTATTCTTATAAGGAGATGAGTTTTAAAAAAAGAATAAAAAAGAAGATAACCTCATGTATATTTAAAAATAAGAATATCACAATTGAGTACAAAGAATATCTTACCTCAATGTAAACTATAATAGTACCTTATTTATCAAATACTACGCCTATGTATAAAAAATATCATTCATTAGAAATGTGTAAGACTTACACTTTAAAATGGAAATATATTAATTAAATGCAAAGAATATCATACTTTAATACCAATTATATTATGATCTGCTACATTCAATATCATTATTATGCTCTAAATTTGTAATGAAAAATTAAAAATAACTAACAATTTTAGTGAAAAATGGGAATACCATGATTGATTACAAAAACTATCCTACCTTAGTAAAAACTATATTAGTACTATGTTAATCTAATATCATACATATGTATAAAAGATATTATCATTGATAACAAATAAGCAACACCAACACATTTAAATACGCGTATAATTATTTGGTAGAAAGAATATTATGTCTCAATACAAACTATATCAAATCTTAGTACATCTAACACCATCGCTATGTACAAAAATTACCATAACACATTTAAAATTGGTAACAAGTTCAATGAAAAATAAGAATATCATCTCTGAGTACAATGACCTAGCCTAATACAAACTATAATAGTTATTTATTTATCTAACATCACACAAATGTAACAAAAATATCATTATTCATTATAAATAACTCCTACACATTAAAAGGGAATATAATGAGTATGTGGAAGGAATACCATGTCTTAAATACAAAATATATCAATGCTCAATACATCAAATATCATAACTATGCACAAAAATTATAATGGCACATTTAAACTAAGTAACAACTTCAGTGAAAATAGGAATAACATCTCTTAGAACAAAACAAACTTGCCCTAGTACAAAATATATTAGTACCCTGTTTATCCATTACCACCACTTATGTACAAAAAGTACTATAATTTAAAAAAAGGAAAAAAAGAGAATGAATTAATAAATAATGAAAATCACATCCCCAAAAAGAGGTTCATGGGATTATCCCTCAACACAAAAAAAGTAGATTGGATATACCTACAAAATTTCTATTTTGTAAGTAGCACACGAATTAGATATTCAAAGAGAGGAGTAAAGTGGAACTATAATCTGTTGTAAGGTTCCTCGGTAAAATAATTTCTCGAGTCCCATTTGTAACTTCATTGATAAGTGATTCTACGGTTTTGTATTTGGATTCAAACCTTCTCGCATTCCTTTCTTTTCAAATTATTTGTACACATAATCCCACAACTAGTAAGTAGACCAATTTGTCAATCTTAGGAGTAAAAACTTGTGTAGCTGGTGGAGATAAGAGTTATCGAAACTAGTCCATAAGTATTTTAGCTTCACATGTTCCCAAGTGAACTTAGAAATTGAGCACATGAAGAATAGATGATCACTACAAGAAAAATAGGTTTTAGCGATAGAAATTACCGACGAAGAATAAAGATTTTCCTTTGGGAAACAAATTTGGCGATGAAAATTATTGACAAAAAGAGTCATTGGAGAAATGGTTGTAAGTGAAATTTTGTATACTAGTAAGTAACTTTAGCGACTGAATTTTATATTTCTGCTAAATAATCATCATTTTTCACTTCCTAATCGAGTTTTCTGTTGATAATGTTTTAATTTTTTTCTACATTTAATTTTTTGTAAATAATATAACATTGATTGATAAATATAAAGTAAATATTATCCTGATTGGTAATATAATAAAAAATTATAATGTACATAAATAAGTATCTTAAAATAATTGTTAATTAAGAATTTATACAAAAACTTAAGAGTAGTAAAACATAAAATACATTCACTTATCCATCTAAGCTATGCAGGTGGTGAAGGTGGATGATCTGACTGCTGCGATGAGGTCTTGTCCCTCCCTTTCAACTCATCCACCTTATTATGAAGCTGGGTTGTACACTCCATCAGCTTTTTACCATACTCTCTCGTTTGATGCGGACTGCCTATTAGATCCCGCTATAGTAGATGTGGAGGATTGTGAATAATATGTGTTTGCAAATGAATCTAAGCCAAAAATCCTTCCATGATGGTCCTACCACCCACTGCATCAAGATATGCCTAACTCTCATCAATAGTTTCAGAGTTCTGAGATTGTTGTTCAATGCTTTCTTATATTTGGTCCTATCATTATAATTTTTTGTGTTAATAAGTGGTAATTTTTAAGAAATGATATTAAAGTATAGATTTTATATACATGAAGTTGTTTGCAACAGGTGTTGACGAAGGTTAGACCATCATGCTTCTTAGTGTGATTGTGCAAAAAGAGCTATCATGGTGTAAGGTTATTGCCTATAGAATTTTCCTGTGTTAGAATAAATTGTTATAAGTGAAATACAATATACAAAATTTTTGCCAAAGTTTTCTTTATTTTTATGATATTTACCCCTATTAGATAAAAAAATTAACTCAACAATATAGTTATTAATGACTCCAGACATTGATAACATTATTATTTGCTATAACATACAAATATTTTTATTCTAAATTTCATAAATCAAATTACATTGAAATCAAATTTCATACATCAAAGTACAAAAATCAGAGTATAAGTATAAAGTTTTGAAACTTAGAAATTTCTTTGCATACTCATAGTGAATGTGTAGAAGTCATTGACCTTTCATATGGTAAGTTTGTTGAATGTGTAGAAGTCATGAGCATGAAAAATTAGAAAGAAAATGCCTTTGGGTTAAAAACTCTTATACGTGTATGATTAAGAATGATAAATTTAAATGTGATATGCATGACATGATATAATCTAAGAGTGTGGTTGTTTCCAATGACAACGGGTATGATTTATTGCATGAAAATAAGACATTCAAGAAGGATATCAATGGCCTCAAAAAGTCTATTTATAGATTCAATATACGTAATGAAAATTTGAATAGAATACTTGGAGTCCTAAAGAGTTATAATGATAAATTGGTTTTAGTTATTAAAGTGCATCCTCTAACAACAAGACCATCTTTGTAAGGGGAAAGCACTTATGTGATGAGCCTAAGGCTAAATATGTATAAATATCACATGCTCATCCAACATTCTATTTCATATTAAAAAGAGAAATTTCATGCATTCATGTATTTTTCATAGTCTAGATATAAATATCAAGTCTTCAAAGGCAAAAATAACTATAATTCACATATAAAGGCATAAAAAGGCATGCAACAATCATAATATGGACCTCATCTATGACAACAGATTAATAAATATGCTCACACTTATTATAAAACTAAATTCAATTATAATGGTATAACACAAGCTCATAATCATTATAATCCGCCATACAAGTATTTGACATATATTCAAAATCCTCATTTGTCAAGCTCATAATCATTATAATCCACCATACAAGTATTTGACATATGGTCAAAATCCTCATTCGTCCTAATTTTATGAAATGAACATATGATATGACAATTTATACCATATGCCTTCTCATCACAGAATGAGAGTTCCTAATTCTCCATATATCTAGAAGAGAATTTCATATCACACATATCATTTATCAATAACTAAAAATGCATATAATCATATTATGTTAAATCTTTCTCATATGGCACTGACCCTTTCAACTTTTATCATATGAGATATCACTTTTTTTGGTGATTAGGGTCATATAAAAATAAATTATTTTTTAAAAACAATTCTTGTTAAGAAAAATGAAAACAAAGACTCCTTTAAACACTTAAGTTTGTGTGGCTACTTAGAACATATTACCTTTTTTCTTGTAAGTCAATATTAAGTAGCATAAAATAAATTCTAAAAATTGATATAATCTCTATTAATATCCAATAAGGAGCAACAATGGTATCTTTAACAATTATTTAAGAAGAAAAATTATTTGAAGCCCTTATATTAGTTAAATAAAGAAATTAATATAAAAAATAACTACTGAACCAATTGAAGAAGAAAAGGAAGTAACTTTTGGTAGTATATAAAAGGGTGTAAATATTTCCTTCACATCGATGACAATTGAGAATATTCATGCATAATTAAGGGGAGAGGAAGCAAGGATTGATGAATGTATATAGGAGGAGAAAGATATATTGTCTTCGAATTGGTATATGAACTTTTTGAAAATTAAATCATTTTCAGCAAGCACTTTGCATATATACTTTACCTATATAATAGGCTTTTTGATAAGGCTGAGAGGGAAGTGTTTTTTTTTCCCTATTCATACTTATAAATTTATATACCTTATATCCTATTTAATTTTGATGAAAATGGGAAAGAATGATAATACTAAAATGCAATAATTCATAAAGCATGAATTAAAAAGGAATATTTATTACATACTGATTTGACATAGAGTAGGTTTATACAATATCATTTATTTTTATACTATACATTAATTTTACATAGGGATAGTTTATTTAATATCACTTTTTTCTCAAATATCTCCAAATATCTTTTATTATAAAAAAGAGAAGATTATTAGACCAATTGAGGCTTTAACTTATTATTTTGATGAAAAAAAATATGTTACTACTAATATTTTCATCTTTGATTATATGGACCTTTTGAATCAAAAGGTCCTTATGTCTCAATTGGAATGGGGTTAAGGTTATAGGTGAGGAATTTTCTAGTTCAAGAAGAATAAAACCAAAGAGGATGGTAGAGAACTTGAAAAATACATTGGGTGAATAAATTGATTGAGAATCTATAAGCCACATTATATATTCAAATACTCAATAATCTCCTCATTCAATCCATCACTTAATAAAAACATAGACAATTTTTGTCATGTAGACTAAATTTTCTCCTTTTTCTTTTCTCTATATGTATGGGAAATTCAACTGTACATACACAAATCCACTACTTAAACCTAACTTCCAATTACATTTAATACAACACCATTTTATTTTTCAAACACACCTATACTTAACATATTCTTTCTTTGAAAAAACCCTTTAACTACCTCAATTCAAATACCCTACTAAGTTTTAAAACTCACTGTAAGTGTTAATTATGGTTCACATCTCAATTTTTAAGTTTTAAAACCAATTCATCGAACTTTCGTCCCTAACAAAACTTTCATCAAACACTTGGTATGTTACACAAATTCATTCCTACTTTGTTTCAAAATTGTTTTTTTTCATTATTCACTAACATTAACATAGAACAACAAACAACAACAACCCAACAGCCAAAATAAACCCTGACAACTCAACCCACACAAATAAAACCAACGAAAATAAAATCATTTAACGACATAAAATGAAGCAGAAAAATAAACCCAATAGCAGGGGCGACCTACCTCGACAATGGAAGCAAAGAATCTAAATGGACAGATGGATAATGGATGGGCGAAATAAGATAGATCTGTTAGAGATGGAGGAGCAAAGAAGAATAGAAAATGAAGAAGAAAATGATGAAAAAGAAGAGAAGGAGGGTCGGCAAAATTTCGTCGGCAAATTTGGCGGTAACATTTTGTCCACTTTTAACAACGAATTTTTTATTCCGTCACTAATTTACAATCGAATTTTTATGTCGGTATTTTTTAATTTTCTTATAGATCTCTAGTTTCATCTTTTGTAGAACATAGAGAGCATCTTTGTCTATATCAAGGTAAGAAAATCTATTAGTAGTATTAAGTTAATTCCTAACAATAAGCCATAGGAGAAAAAATACCTTAGGAGGAAGAACATTGTGCCAAATGATCCTACTCCAATCAACTTTTGGAATCCTCTTGTAATCTTGTTTGATAGTTTGAAGGTTGGAAGATCCTTCAAATTATAGGTATCTTCTCTAGATTAGTTTGGAGAATATTGTGGCTGCAGCTAACTAAGATGAGTAAGAAGCCTCTAGGAGTTACTATCAATGAATGTACTGAGCTTAGTATGAAGGGGAAAGAGTGAGATCACTGATAAGGCTAGATGGTGAATAAGAGAAGGACCTGACCATTTGTCAAACCATAAAGTGTTCAGTAACCCATTGCCAACTTACACTTAACATCATCCTAGACTAAGTTGTGCAGTACCTGATTTAAGAAGTAAGAGTTTGAAGGACTCCAGTAGCTAATTTAAGAAGTAAGAGTTTGAAGGGCTCTTACTCATCTCCCAAATATATCTTCATTTAAAAAAGTAAGAATGGATCCACCTAATCCATAGTGATTTTTTGTTTTTAAGTATCCACCATAATTTCTTAAGGATGAGAACTTGATTAGAGAGCTTTATTGAGCTAATGTTTAACCTCCCTCCTAAAAAAAATATTTGGGACAACATTTCTCTATCCACTTAACCTTGGCTACCCCCTTATTTCCATTGGAATGATTCCATAGGAAATTCTTGAATAATATTTCCACTTTCTTGATTAAATCAAGTGATTGTGCTTATCGATGAAGGTTACTCCTTTAGATAAGAAAATATGTGAACTCCAGTAGATGTGCAAGGAATTGGGCATTGACTTAATCAGTTATATCTTCCTCAGATAAGATAAGAATTTGTTCACCCATGAATTAACCCCTTTATGGATTTTTTCAATGATTGGAATGCATTCATGATAGTTCCTCGTAGTTAAAACTTAAAGCCCCAAATAAAGCAATGGTGGAGTCTTCACTAACATACTAGTGATGGAAGCAATTCGTGATTCAATAGAGAAAGTAGCTTTGGAGATGATAAACTATCTTTTGTTGAAATTAACTTGCAATCTAGATAAGCTTTTGAATCTATCTAGAGCCTTCATAAAGGTTCTCACCTTTCTCTAATAAGTAACACCTACACTTTATGATAAGAATAAAATGACTTGAGTGGAAAGAATATGACGCCTCAATACAAATTATATCAAGGTTGAGCACATTCTATACCACCTTTATAGGCAAAACTTTACGTTACACATCAAGACTAATTAACAATATTAAAAAGTTAGAATACCATGACCAAGTAAAAATAATGTAAAGTATCAATATGAAGGACACGAATTGGTACACACCTTTGCGTAATAGTGTGTCTATTAAAGGTTTTGTTTAACATGGTTAACTACATGCTTATGTGGTAACATATGGTCTTGTTAGAATTTTTGTAGGGATAATGTAAAGGACAAGAATTGGTGCACACTTATGCTCAAAATTGTGTCCATTAAAGGTTTGTTTTAACATTAAGGTTTGTATTGAATCAGGCTTAGCGCTATAAAAAAGAAGTTCATCTGCAAAAGATAGATTGAATAGTCCAAGTTTCTCGCATCTTGCATGGAATTTGAATTTGGTATTAGCCTCCACTTCAAGCTTATAGAATTTGGAATTTCCATACAAAGTATAAAAAAGTATGGGAAGAGAAGGTCTCCCTGCCTGAGCCCTTTAGTTACCGAGAAAGAAGTAAATGGACTCCCATTGATTAATCCTAAAAAGCTAGTAGTGGAAATGCATTCTTTCAACCAATTGATAAATATTCTTAGGAATTCATAGACCTCTAGTACCTTCCAAAGGAAGCCCCAACTAAAACTAGTAAATGCCCTAAAGAAATCAACTTTGATAGTACAATTCGTAGATGCGTTTAATCTTGAATAACCTTTTAACAGTTGCTTGTACAATGCTTATAAATTGTTGTATCTAACTAATAGAAGGTGTTGGAATCGATAGGCATGTAGAAAATTGATAATGAAGGACCCATCCATCATACCATAAGATTTTTTAAAAGTCCATTTTCATAACACAATTTTTATGATCTTTCCTTCTAATGTAATGCATGAAAAGTTCCTACATAATGGAGATGTCTCTAATGGACCTTCTAAGAATGTTGGCTCCTTGATTATGATTTATGTGGTTTGGAATGATGGCTTTCAATCTTAACAATAACACCTTAGAGTTGACCTTATAAATTGTGATGTAGCAAGCAATGGGGCAAAAATCACCAAAGTTAGTGACATTGGTGCCTTTGGGAATCAATGTAATCATGGTACTATCGATTTCTTTCAGTAGTTCGTGCTTATTGAAAAAATCCATCATAGCCTCCACCACCATTTTATTGGTAATATGCCAGGTTTTGAAGGAAAACAAATTGTAATAAAACTATCAAGTCCAGGAGTTTTCTTAGGATGCAGTGATTTGAAAGCTATATTGATCTCCTAGATGGTAATTGATGCTGAGAGAGTGTTGAATTCCTAAGTGGAAATTTGATCTTGATTAATTTCCTTAATGACCCTAAATGAGGACTTAGCATTGGTGTTTGAACCTAGGAGATTGGTGAAATTCTCCACAATAGTCTTGATGATTAGAGCCTGGGATTCCAAAGTGGAACATGAGTGAAAAATAGAATAGATTTTATTAAAGCATGTCTAGAGGAGATGACTTTATGGGAAAAAAGTAGAATTCTTGTCTCCATACTATAGCCAATTAATTCTTAATCTTTGATTTAAAAAGGGAAGATGAAATTTCAACCCTTAAGAATAGTATTTCAAAGCTTATTTCTCATGTTCAATAAGAGAGCTAGAGTTGAGATTGTAGTAAACAACAAATTGAGCAATGTAAAGAGCAGATCTAGCAGTACATATAAGATGATGTGTATTTCCAATGTTCTGGTTATGAAAAAGTTTAACTTAATCTTTTATGGATTGGAACTTCCTTATGAGGATGAATTCCTTAGTGCTAGAAAAGGAAGCTTTGGATCCCTTCTCCACCACAACGAAGAAGTCTTCAAGACCAATAAAAAATTTATTAAATATAAAAGGGCAGGGTGTGGAATTAGGAATGCTAAAGAGTGTTTGGATGGGAGAATTGTTGGACCCTGTATTTGGAGCCCAACTCTTGCTCTGAAAATCATAAGACTTAAGCGTGTGTATTACCTTGTAGGGTTGTTTCAATGAACCCTCATTAGGTATCATCCCATATGGGTGGCATGCCCACACCAGTCAATTGTCAAAAACGAACTCATTTCTCCTATTTTCGAATAGATTTTAGGAAACCTCAAATTAGAATTTCAGTTTGGCCTCTTCATAACATTTATGACCCATTATCTTAAGTTTCTAATGACACCAAAATCATTCAATTTAGTTCAAAAATCTAAAAGTTATAGCCCAAACATTTTCGGGCTATTCTTAGACTAAAATAATACACTATGCTCAACTTCCATCATGAAATTGATAGTCTTAAAGACTAAATTAAAATTTGAATCCTTCAGATATTTTGTAGCTATATGTCTCTAGTTTATTTAGAAATAATAATCATTTCATTTGGAGCTCTACAGATCAAGATATCATCCAAATACCGAAGTATATTCAGTGAAAATGTCCAGTTCATATTCTTCCAATTGATACCCTCACTTTGATTCAATCAATGTTTCTCGAATCAATATCAAAAGCTATGAATTTTTATGGAGAGATAGAGAATGTGTTAGGAATCCAATGCTTCAAAAATTAGGTCATTTAGAGGTCGGACGAAAAAGTTATGATCAAACGAGTGAGAGGTGTTTAGGTTAGGGAAACCAGCAACATAGTCGCGATCGCAACTTGCTTCCCTTCTTCCTCCTTCGCTTTTCTTCTTCCGACATCCCAACTTCTAAACTCCATAACTTTTGATCCAGAACTCCAAATTTTGCAAACTTTATATCAATAGAAAGATAAAATAAAGATATACAACTTCTATGAGAACTTAAAAACAATTTCTACCTCTATAGGGTCAAACGTTCTAAACAATGTGGCTATCCCGAAAGTCCATCCTAAACAGCATCACAAACTTCTAATGATCATATCTCCCAACTCAAATGTCCAAAAATTTCATACTATATATCATTGGAAAACTGGAAAAATAATCTACAATTTTCAAGAAGATAACTTTGTCTAATTCAACCTAGATCAATACAGTATTTCCCTCAAAGCTAGAACACAAAATTTTTACCCTTGTGAAAGACTTAAAAATTATCCCAATTTCACTTCCTCTCATGCAACATCATTCTAAACATCCAACTACATTTCATCATTCATTCTTATTTTCTTATCCATAGCATTTCACTGATATGCAGCAACAATTCATATTCAAAATTTATCATCTTAAATTGATAACTTTCCCAAATATACCGAATTCTAAACTTAAACTCATCCTTAATTAATTCATATTTCAACTCCACCTCATCCATACACAAATTCACTTTTCAACTTAACAATCATCCATTCACAAGTCCTTATTCCATTAACATCATAAAATAAGAGTTTACAAAGCTTTAATGGCATTCTAAGCCACATTACATCAAGAATATCAAAATTTCAAAATACAAAAGATACAAAACCCCATAATTCTTGACATGTGTCTGAAGTCTTGTTTTTACATCAATCTAACTTAAAACACAAAATATGCATAATCAAACAAATGCCTTGACTCTCTTTCACTCGATCTCTTTCTCGTCACCTAAAGATGGGAATGAAAGGGGGTGAGCTTAAACCTCGTGGGTAACAGTTTATAACGAATAATAAGCAAAACCACTTAAAATGTTCATTGTCGTAGAAAAATTCTTATTAAATCATAAAACACATGGTTTTTAAATTTTCAGCCAAAATTTCACAATAAAACAAATCATGCATGCATAAATCTTGTCAACATATCTTGAACACATAAACACATCAGAATGGTTTGGGTTGGTCCAAAAATAGAACGTATTACACATTTCCCATTTGGGTCCTGTGTAGCCATGAACAGAACGGACTATCGTAATCCCACAAAATAGTTTTGCATAGCCGTGAAATTATGGGTGTCCATAAAGGAGCTCCATGTCACTAGCGGGCAGGCAGGAGAAGCATTTAGACAAAGTGCACTTTACATACTTAAGGGATCAAACCAAACCCACATAACATGTATTTCATAACATTTAAACTTATTGCCGTAAATGGCACACTTTCGAAACTTGTTTTTCATAAACATGAGATATTTCGAAAACCATTTCCAAAAAACATGGTTTCATAAACATGTATCTTCTTGAAAGAATCATTTTCAATGTCTTTTCACAAATCATCAACCCAATTCACATATCAAACACATAGCAAATTCTTAATCCATTCAAGAAGCAACAAATGCAACATTTATGATGCAATTTAAAAACATTAAACTTCCTTGACTCAAAGAAAGCATTTATTTGCTTATTTATTATATTATAAACATATACCCACCTTAATTTCCTTGTTTGAAACTTTTCTCAAAAACGTCTCTACCCTTGCTTCTCTTGCCTCCTTTGATTTCCTTTATCATAGACAAAATTCTCATATCAATAGGGATTCAAATTGGAGAACCCACAAGACATATTCACTAAAATTGATCCTAGAATCCTTAAACTCATACGTTTCTTAAGCTTTATGAACCAAAACCATTCCAAAAATCTAAAAAATTAAAATCAAACTTACCTTGAATCTTCACCAAATGAAGAGTTTGTTGGCTCTAATGGAAGCTCTCATCATCTTCTACCTTTTTCCC
>JAOSBK010000003.1:22542402-22559879 GCA_027568895.1 Erythroxylum shatona
GATGAGAAATGATGATTTTGGAGAATGAAAGGAAATTGAGATTGTGGAATTGTTAAATGCCATTTAGAAAAAGTGTTATGAGATTGAACAAAGATGAATAAAATGAAAAAGAAAAAAAAATATACCGATTTGGATTATAGTTTAGACCGAGTGTGTCTTGAGATTCCAACACTAGTTTTTCTTAAGATACATGCTTTCGGATGTCGGATTCGCTTTTGATTTTTTTCCGCTTTATGATTTGATTGAACCGTTTGTTTGCTTCCGATTCATTCGCTTTATGATTCGATTTTCCTTCGTTTGCTTCCACTTTGGTTTCGAGATTCGTTCTTTCGCTTTTGTCCTCCTTGTTTCGCTTTCTGTTTTCGTTTAGTTTTTCGTTTTTCAGGTTGGGGTCCGGTTCCGAAATCGGGTCCCAACAAAGAAGCTAAAAGAGATATCTCTTGATATTAAAACCTCATGGCTACCAGTTGGAGAATTTAATTCCATTTTCCACCAAAGTGAAGTAGAAGGTTACAGCTCCAACATACCTCTGTGTGAGTATTGACCTACCTAATGGTGGTAACTTTAATACATGGAGCAACAAATAGAAACAAGAAACCTTTTTGAGGAAAAAGCTAGATAGATTATTATATAACTAGCTTGGCTTCAATCCTTTCCTTACTTTAAAACTATTTTTCCCAATGTAAGCATATCAAACCACTCTCTAGTGATTGTCCACTTTGAACCAGTAAGCTCTCCACTCAGACATCCTTTGGCTTCAATAATTTATGAACCAACTTACCTGGTTTTAAGGATGTTGTTATTAGAGGTCCAAGTGTACCATTTTCTAGCACTAAGCAATTCCAATACTCTAAGAAGATTATATATATTAGAGAAGAGATGTTATCTACCTCAATCCTATTTGTTGTGCTCTTTAGGAGGCAAAGAGACAAGCTTTGCCTAATTTAACTCAAGCAGTAAAATTTGACTATTCACTAATGAAGAAGAGATCCAAAATTATAAAACTACATGATGTAGACAAAAATACCACCTTCTTTGGTAAAGCAATTCTCTCTAGAATGACTTCTAACAACTACCATTTACATGATTTGGAAGGAAAGAAACAATTGTCTATACAAGCAAATTAAACTAGACCAGCATAAGTTGACAGAGAAAACTCTCAACTAGATAAGAGCTATCCTCCTCACTAGAGGAGTTGATCATCTACTCACTCATCGCATAAAAATGATATGGAATTTATAAACTGACGTTTGTTAATCTACTGCTTTTATTTTGCTTTTGTAACCTTTAATGCTTTGAGTATGAAATCGATAAGGTAAATTTAATATAAAACTATCAAAATATTGGTCATCGATGTAATGATTTCAATCTTATAATAGTTTCTGCTATAGTTAATATATTTCATTCATTTTACCAAAAAAAAGATTGTCACTATTGATAGCAATGGCACTCTACTCAGTACACAAATTTAGTTCATTAAAGAAGTTGAAAGCTACTTCCATGGAATCTTAACTTCTCCTTCTATTGCCTCTTCCTTAGTTGCTCTCATTGATAAAATCATTCAGCATAAGTTGTGACCATAGGAATTAGATCTCTCTCAATGCTAGTTACTGCTCAAAAATTGAAAAAGCTCTCAAATCAATAGCTCCCTTTAAAGTCCATGGCCTTGATGGTTTTAACATTTATTTCTTCACTGAGAATTCATCCCTCATAAATGGTGTTGTTGTTGATGCGATCAAGGAGTTTTTCAATGATAAAAAACTCCTTAAAGAAGAGAACAACACTTTCATTACATTGGTTCCTAAAGGAAAGGAGCACATATTCCTAAAGGATTATAGACCCATTTCTTGTTGTTA
Organism: Erythroxylum shatona; assembly: GCA_027568895.1. Taxonomy (NCBI): domain Eukaryota; kingdom Viridiplantae; phylum Streptophyta; class Magnoliopsida; order Malpighiales; family Erythroxylaceae; genus Erythroxylum; species Erythroxylum shatona. The sequence continues at coordinate 22,544,259 of JAOSBK010000003.1, forward strand.
TTCTATATATAAGATAAGCTCCAAGGTAATTGCTGAAAGGATGAAAGTTGTATTAATAAACCTTACAGATCCTTCTTAAGGTGCTTATATTTCGAAGAGGCAAGCTAGTGACAATATAGCACTAGCTTTGGAACTTTGTAATCACTACAACAGGAAGAACAACTGTAAGAATTGTGTACTCAAAATTAACTTTCAAAAAGCTTATGATGCAGTGGATTGGGGATTTATTCTTAACACTCTGAAGGTATTTGGTTTTCTTGACATTTTGGTTAAGTAGACTATTCAATATATGTCCCTATTTCCTACAGGATCCTTGTGAATGATGAACCCTCAAAGCATGTCCAAGCAATGAGAGGCATTAAACAAGCAGATTCCATCTCCTCTTATCTGTTCTCTCTAGTAATATAAGTGTTTAGTAAGTTGCCAAAAAGAGTAGCTAACAGGAATAAAGCATTCAAATTCCATTCTAGAAGCATAAAGCTAAAAATTGTCAGTTTGAATTTTACTGATGATGTCCTTCTCTTCTTTAAACTAGATACCAATTCAGTTGTATCACTTATGAGTGCTCTTAAGATATTTAATAAGATATTTGGTTTATCTACAAATAAAGATAAGTCCAATATGTTTGTTTCAGCCAATGCAAGTAATCTAGGTATAAATATACCTATTATCATAAGTTTCAATATAGCTTAACACCCCACTCCTATTCGATGCACGTATGTGCGTGCTACGATCACATGTGTGCATGTCCGACAAAAGAGGCATGTTAATTATCTCACCTTCACTTTACTAAATGGCATCATAAGAAAACTAAAAAAAACACGTTATCTAAAGTCCAAAAATTTCCTCATTTCATTTTATAAACCATAATTTACAATGTAACATTAACTATCATCCATATTTTACAATGTCAACCTAGAGTGTTTACACCTTAGTCTACATAATATGCTACATGCATAAGGAAAATAAACAAAAATTAAAACAAACTATTTCTTTAGTCTCAGCTGACCGACCTTTTAGCCATATCTAAACTCCAAAAGTTGTACAAAATCACTTCTATGCAGTTTTTAGAAGGTAGGTCGTCACTCTCTCGAACCTGAAATTGTCAATGTTGCAATTTTGATGAGTTTTGCAAACTCAGTAGAGTAACCATCCTCGATGGTTCACTCTTGTCATACAACACAACATTTCATGTTTATCATCGAGTCATATCACGAAACAATTTTGCTCACAATTGTCATATTTTAATCATAAAGTCCAAACAATTCATCATTTCATTACAATTTTGTGGAACATAATCATCAATAATTTATCATATATTCATTCAAGAAAAGTTATCACAATAGTGTAATCATTCAATTTATTCATTTCACATGTCAAAGCAATGTTTATGAGACACATTCATTTGTTACGTTGTTATGACTGCGTGTTTTTTTCACTGTCCCATATTTGTTGTAGATACCGGACTCTTTCATACCATCCCTTATCCATTGGAGATATAGAGCTCATTGTACACGTTGAGCCTTAGGCTCTTTTCACAGGCATCTGAGCTTTAAGCTCTTTTTAACTGGCGACATTAGTTATAACTGCCTTTATATTTCATGCATTAGAAATGAAATGCATTCACAAATTCAATCATCATATTGATTCAGTCACATTCACATTTTTCATCAGACTTTTAGTCCATCATTAAACATTTATGTTGAGAATCAAATAGTTAATCTCATTCATATACAATTAGCACTTCCAATGATGTTTACATACATCAAACGCCTCAGACAATTATTATCTGGAATTCAGAACACAATCAGCACATATCAAATTCAATTCAATAATAAATAGAACAAATTAAGGTGAGACCATCTTAGGTTACTCACAATTGCTCCCTTTTTTCTTATTGCCTTAAAGTTCCGGCAATATCTGGAAGCGATCGCTCTACTTGCTTTTCTATATGCAATCAAATATAATTTCATGTTACCACATTGTTAATGTAACTGAATATGTATTTTTATAAATGTATCATGTAACATGCTTGTTCAATGACATATGCCTATGTATACTTCTGTAATAAACCGATGCAAAGATCAATTGTACTCTAAATGTGTCAAAATTTATACACTCATTAACTATTCAAGCGTTCTTATCAACATAAACTTTCGAGTCTACTTTATATGATCATTATGACAAGAAAAATGGTGTATTTCTATAACACTTTCTTATAAACAATTGTTCCCCTGTACCTTAAGTTTCTATTAACACTAAGATCATACAATTTGGCTCATTATTCTATGAGTTATGCTCAAAATACTGCAAACTGAATACATTTGAAATTTTGGCTAGGGCATGATCATGTATTTAAAGTTGTATAACCCATATCTCTCAATTTCAATATCCAAAAATTATAAACTTTATACCAATTGAAAGTTAAGAGAATAAACTACAACTTTTGTGAAGACAACTTTATCTGATTCGACCTATATTAATACAATTTATTCAATAATAACATGACATAATTTCTATCACAGGTAGTGTTACAACCTAAGCCAAAGCTCCCTTTCAAGCTAAATTTCAAGATCCTTAAGGACAAAATTCAAATTCAATTTCTTCTTAAAAATTGTATCAAAATGGTTCTAGTTCAATTTAAATTGAGAATTATCTTATTTGGAAATCTACATATCAAGATATAATCAAAATACTGAAATATGTTCAGTGAAAGTTTTCCGATTCATAATATTCCAGCACACTTCCTCATTTTCATCCTAAATCCATTAATCAAATTCTTTCCTGAATGATGTCAGATGGCTCTAAATTGTCATGGAGATGAAGAACAATGTGTTATGAGTCTATTGGCTTAAGTCTCATGTCATTTGGATGTTAGGGGAAGAAGTTATAATAAAAAGAAAAAAGGATGTTCAGAACTATCTATCTTTAGTAGCCATGAAAGTCACACTCATGTGTCTCTTCTTTTTCACCGAAACTGGGGATTTTCCCTCTCTTCTTCCTTAATTTTTTTTTCTATATTTCACACTCCTATCTTATTCAACTAACATATAAATCATCTTTTTTACTTCGCTGTGAGTTTAACATAACACAACAAATCAAAAATCCAATATTTATCATAAACATCAAAAATTCGACCCTCACTCACGCATATTTCCATTTTTTGCATTTTCATTTTCTATATCTTTCTTCCATCTTCATCAACACTTTCACTTCCTTTAAATCCTCTCTATATCAAGATCTCACCTAATCCTCATTCCACTTATGCATGAATTCATTCACAAATAGTCAACACAACATCAAAAACCATTTACGGTATCATAAACTTAAAACTCAACTTACTTGATTTAGCTCAACTTCCAGCAGTGAGAGTGGTTTCGGTGGATGAAGAAATTACATAATAAACAGTAACAAACACTCTCTGTATGGACTAAAATTCTTACTTTGAGGTAAGATTCAATAACCAATTTCACAAACTTGAATAATGAGCTGTTTCAGTGATGAATGAACAAAGAAAAGTTTGGTGAAAGTGTTTTCGGTGGTGAAGAACTTCATCACGGCTACAGTAATCTGCCTTATTAAGGATGTAACTACGTGGATTAATAATTCACAGCCACATGTCCTCATTGCATGTAGGTCATTTGCCACTAAATAATCAGTCCACGTGTCATGCTTCCATTTGTCCATGTTTTAACATTTTTTCCTAGTCAAAAAATACTCCAATTTTTCAAAAATTTTCTAAAATTCACCAAAAATTTTAGAAATAGTAATGACACTCTCCAAATAAATTTTCAACACATAAAAACCACAATTCTCATTTTAATCGCAATTATAAATCAATTATACATAGAAAATGTCAATAAATGCATGTATAATTATTTCATGAATATCAACACAATTCACATATTTAAATATGCCATATGATGCAAGAAATGTACTTCTAATTTTTCATTATACTCTCATTTGCACTATTTTAAACTTTTAGTAGATAAAATCAAAAGGAGGATTGACAGATGGAGTTTAAGGTCATTATCCTTAGCTAGAAGCTGCAAACTAATTAATTCAGTCCTTAACCCGTGCCAAATTGGTGTATCCTATGCAAAAATTCCCATGAAAGGATTAAACATTTTTTTTAATGTCATTATAATAATACATATGGCTCACCTTACTTAGTTATTGTAACATCATTAATCCCCCATTATCTTATTGTTGTATGGTGTACAAAGCTAAAATTGCCACACGAAGGTGGCTTAGGATATTCAGAGTGTTCTTAACATACTTGGAATCTTGCCTATAAGAGGAAAGGAACAAAAGAATCTTCACAGAGCCAAAAATTAGCAAGGAGACTTTCTTAAAGATAGTAAGTAATAGCAAGGAGAGTTTCTTAAAGACAGTAAGTAGCAGAATTAGGACTCACTTATTTGTTTAGAAAGACAAGCATAATTTTAGCCTCACTAAACTTGCTTGGAAAATAAACTAGCTTATCCACTCTTATAACCTCGTCAAATCCACTAGTAATCTGATTGTAGTCATATTGTAATTTTTTTTTTTCTCAATACCATGTACTTGTATGCTTTTAAGGCTTTAATATATTATTCATTATTTTCAAGAAAAAGTATGAAAATTTACCCAAAAGGCTTATAATAAAACCCCACATACATAAAACTCATCTTTGAATATTAAATCACACAAAGGAGAAACCATTTCAGGTCTTTCTAAATTACAAAAGGAGATATTAAGAATATTTCATTTCACTTCTTTTTTTATTTTTGTTTTTCTTTTTAAATTTAGTAAAAAATACTTGCTTGGTTGAAATTTTAGTTTTTATCATTGGTTTTAACTTTTTCCTATTTTCATATTTTATGAAAACTATAAAAAGTAGTTTTAGTTTTTATTTTATTTTTGTTATTAACTAAATAAATACAATGTAATTACTTAATTTTAACTATTAGTCCTAATTATGATTAATATATATATATATATATATATTTATTTATTCATTTTTATTTTAGATTTATAATTGATATAAAATTTGAAATTTAAATTATTTTGAAAAAGTAAAATATTTTCAAAATTGTCACTATTTAATAAATATAATTTACATTTTGTAAATTTATATTTTCAAAAATAATTATTAAATAGATATTTTAAATTTAGAATATCTTAAATAACTAAATTAAAAAAATCTAGAAATAGTTATTCATGAATAAAGTTCAATATTCAATTATAAATAATACCATTGATTTAAAAATTAAAACACATCTTAATAAGTAATTAATATTTTAAAAAATAAAGTACTTATTTAGTATTAGAGATTAATAAAATATGATTAAAATTTAATAATGAATATTATATAAGAAGTTAAAATAGAAATAATTACTCTACTAAGTTATAAAATTAAAATTTCTTGAATACAAGACATGCTCGTACTATCTCGTGCCCGATGCCCGCCCAATTAAATGCGAAGCCCATCAATCAACCAAAACCCTAGCCCATGTTTATTAAGTCAGCGGTATATCCTGACGGCTCAAACCGACCATACTTGTTCATCACATCATCGTTCTCACTGTTTCACCATCTCAAACAAAATCTCTCTTTCTTGAGGAATCGATCCAACTTATCTTTGGAAAACTTCTCTTTACACCCAAATGGCGGAGAATGAGGAGCAAGTTGTTGTGGCATCAACGGCAGTCACCTTGCCTTGGGATCACAAGCGAAAGCCGAGTCCCAACCAGATTCCTGACTCCAGCATTGATGATGTTGAACAGGACGATTCACAAGAACCCAAGCGACCAAGGCTCGATGATGATGAACCCCATGACTCAGGCATCTTCTTCACTCACCATTTTAAGTGATTAGGGTTCCCCATTTTGTTTCTTTCATTAATTTGTCCTCAGAAGGCCAACTTTTCTTATATATGTATACATACATAAAGTGTTTCTTTTGTTGCTGTTGGTTTGGCATTCAAGGTGCTAACGGAAATGTTTTTTTTTTAAAGTGGGGGAGTCAGATAAAGAAGAACCACATGCAGAGAGCGAGCAAGCAGACAATGATGCTCGACCCTTGTCGTCTTTAGGAAAGGAGGAAGCTTTGGATTTAACGAGTAAAACAGAAACCCCAACTGTGGTAGTTGGTGATACCAATGAAGCTTCTTTTGAGGGTTCGAAGGCAGATGATGTTGAGAAATCCTTTGAAGAGGAACCCCATAAGCCATCTGGAGGAGAATCTGAGAAAACATTTCAGGGGTCTGAGGAACATATTTCTGATTCTCACACTACTTCCCGTAAAATGGACGTTCCCAATGATAAGGTATGCTGAAGAGAGTCTAAAGATATAATATGTACTTTAATGTATCACTTTGAAAACTAGGTTTGATGTGCTACACATGTTATCATTTCTCGTTGAAGTCGTAACAAAATTTGTATAAAATACTTTAAATACTGGTGGCAGGTTGGCGTTCTTATTGGCAAGGGTGGCGATACTATTCGTTATCTTCAATACAATTCAGGGGCAAAAATTCAAATCACAAGAGATGCTGATGCTGATCCAAGGTCTGCAGTGAGGCCAGTTGAATTGATTGGGACTTTAAGTAGCATAAGCAAGGCTGAAAAACTTATTAATGCCGTCATAGCTGAGGTAGCTGAAACTATGCCTCAATCTTGATGCTATTATCTTTCTACTCACGACGTAGATATTTTGTAATTTCTGTTCCTTTTTCATATTATTGTAATGTGATATAATTAAACCACTGGACTTGCTTTTGCATTGAATCATTTGTGGACACCTCATGCAGGCTGATGCCGGTGGTTCCCCAGCCCTTGTGGCTAGGGGGCTTCCTAGGGCAGAGACCATGGGAGTGGCAGATCAACTTGAGATGCAAGTACCAAATGAGAAGGTTGTTTATAGATATTTTTTATTATGCTTATCTTGTTTGGTACCTGCTTTTTTGGTTCCTTGATATGATATCTTTTTTTATTATCCACCAATTAACTTCATTTTTTAACTGTGATTAAATATGCTTTCTTGAGCCCAGGTTGGTTTAATTATCGGCAGAGGTGGAGAAACCATCAAAAACCTCCAAGCTCAATCAGGGGCACGCATTCAGGTACTTGTTCTCATGTACATATTCATCTTCTGATAAAATACTTAGGTTATTTTGATTCCTAAAGGATATTCATCCTCTGACTGTCAAGAATCTCATTGTCTTGATTTAGCTTATACCTCAACATCTTCCAGAAGGTGACGGATCTAAGGAAAGAACTGTGCGAGTGACAGGCGATAAGAAACAAATTGAAATTGCAAGAGAAATGATAAAGGATGTGATGAATCAGGTCTGGCTTTTTCCCCACCATTTTGTTTTTTCATCTGTGGTCTTTTAATTTGCAATAGCATTAGTGTTATCTGTATTATCTGGTTCATTAAGTTGATGTATTTTACATAATGAACTTTACCAAATAGTTTTATGTATGTCCATTTTATCTTGTACTTATTTTATTGTGAATAATACATCTGAATTTGTTTCACTTAATTTTTACCCCATTCATGTGTAGGTTTTGTAACATGCACTTGTGTTGGCATGTATAATGTGTATGGTCTACTGTGAACTGTGTGACGGTGTTTGAGATTAAGAAAAACTATTGATGCCCATTATTTGTACTTGTTTAATGTCTGAGTAAATCGCTCGATTTTAATTTGTTGGTTTGTTGTTGATGTATTTTGGTCATAGTATGGATATGCTATGACTGTAGGTGATATGTTTGATTATTTCGTCATTTAAGCTGCTATATCTGAGATGGCTGCCTTGAGTAGTTATTCTTACACGGTGTATTGCATTTATAGAGAAAAACTGCCCATGCAAATCCCATAACTCCTGTTTAATTCATTGAAAAATATGAATTGATTATTCAGCTTTTCTCTTAACTTTATTTTAAATTAGTTCTAGTATCATGCAATTTTGTTTCCAATTGATAGTTCTAGGAATTATCCATGGTCTCAGTTGGCAAGTTCATGTCGTTTGGTTCTGTTCAAGTCTTTTGCGGATTCATGGTTTAAGCTGAGTATCTCTTGGTATTGTAACCATGAATTATGTGTTTCATGTATGAGATGCCTTTTAGTCCATTTAAGGAGGAGATTTTTTTTTCCAAGAGAGAATGCTTACATGATACCTAAGAGAGTGAGACATTGATGAATGATCCATTCCAAAGATTTGTGCTGTTAGGAATGTCTTGTATATTGAAAGTCCAAGATGTCGGTTGCCATGATTTATATATCTTGAAGGTGCCGATTCGAATTGGTTGACTTTAAAAATGCAGATTTGGCTTTTGCCTTTCCCATGGGGTCAGCATTGCTTTCTTGGTGTAGCAATAGACAACCATCATTCACTTTCATCCACTGCAGAGAGGTATCAGGCATTAAATCTCGCAATTGAAGGGTGTGAATAGTTGGTAAGACTGCTTTGAGTCTTCAAAGTTAAAAGTCATGATTCAGTGAGACTGCTCTATTGACCTTAGTGCTCTTTAGCACCCCAAATTTTATGCATGAGAAATTTGTTGGAAGAAAGTAAAATGTCAGGTGAAGTGCTTGTAGATCAAGATTATTTGACTGATGCTTGTTAATTCCAACCCTAGTTGTGGTCAAAGAATTGAAGGATTTGATGCATGCACATGGTGTGCTTTGACCTGCAGTACTATTGCTGTAAAGCCATTATTTGTTAGATATAGTGAATGCTAGGCGTGTCCTATGATTTTACATATGGTATGCTGTATACAAGATCTTGATATGATTTACATATTTAGAAAATAAGCTGCATCTGTTCCATTTTTCACTGATGAAGGTATCTAGGAGTGTTTGTCTCTTATTGACAAAACTATTCTTGATACAGAGGTTTTTTGATGTCAATATGTTGCTTTATTGTAGCTATTATATCTCAGCTGATACTGCGTTTCAAACTAGTCTATGTATGTTCTAAGCTTCTACCCACTAGGTTTATGGTTCCACTAGTATAAGTGCCATGCTTTACACTTATAACCTTACTGGTAGTGCTGGGAAGCCATAGTGGACTGAATTTCTTTTGGGACTGGCTTCCTGAGAAATCATGTACTTCATTATATAAGCTTTCCTTTTGCAGCATATATGAAAGGCATGTCATTTATTTTCATGTACTCATGTACTGTCAATACATTCATTTATTTTCATCAAAAGATGGTTTGGCCAATCTTTTGAATTTCTTAAGTTTATCCTTGCATGGGTATTCGCCTTTTTATAATTATGGAGCCCAATGGTTTTGATTCATCCTGGTCAGAAGACAACGATGTCAATCTTTCTGAACTTCTGAAGCTATCCTTGCCCATCTGTGGCTAAGTGCACAAGTCTGATACAACTTGTAGGGAGAGACAGATAGTGCAATTGAATATTTGCTCTCATCTCGCTTAACTATGTGTGTTCTCGTATTACTGCACATCTTCCATGCATAATATCCAACATTAGCAAGTATGATTGTAAATTCTATGTGCTTTTTCCTTTGCCTTGACTTTGTGGTTAATTTGCACTTCCATTCTTTGAATCAAACAAGCTCTCAAGAGTATGTGCCTTGCATTCTTTGTGTTTCTGTGCTTTTCCCCATCTATTGACTTCTTAGATACATTTTCTAGAACTTCCATTCTTTGAATCAAACAAGCTCTCAAGAGCATGTGCCTCACATTCTTTGTGTTTCTTTGCTTTTCCCTATCTATTGACTTCTTAGTTACTTATTCTAGAATTTATGCTGATGAACTTTGAGTGATAAAACTGAGCTTCTGAAGTACACACGAGGGAATTTGTCCTTGATTAGCTGTTAAAGGCATTAGAAGGATATTTACTGATTCCAACTTAGGGAAGTTGGAAATTTACATTTGCAACGATGGCCTTGTATATTGTTTGATTTTCTGTTTTGTATATTTTGCTACAAGTTTTTGTGATGATAACATGTTGACATTGAAGCTTTGTTTTTTTTCCCCCGTGTTCATCAAAACTTTCGTTGGTTTGACCTGTTTTGATCCGTGAAAGTTGTGTGGGGAACATAATTGTCATTACCTGGGAGTCTTTTTCTAGAAGGGGGGCATACTGTACTTGATGCTACAACTTTTACATTGATGCTTTGTACCTCATTCTCATTTAATTTAAAGTTGCCTGAATCAGCTGACTTGTTGATCTTTTATATTTTCTTATGATAGACTGTCAGGCCATCAGCTCATTCTGGTGGTTTTAATCAGCAACAGTCCTACCGGCCTCGAGGACTTAGTGGGCCAGCTCACTGGACTCCACGAGGTCCTCATTCATCCCAGCCATCCCCTTATGATTTTCAGCAAAGAGGAGCCTATCCATCTCAAAGTTCACAATACCCACCCCCAGCTTATGGTACTTATCATCCACAACAGATGGCACCAAGAGGCAACTTTGGTTGGGAGCATAGACCACCCAGTGTACAGGGTGGAGGCTATCCTTATTATGGCCAAGGAGGGCATGCAACTGATCACCCTGTTTCTGGTCCAATCTCATCTCCCATTCCTGGGCATGTGTCTGGCCTTTCTCTCGCCCAGGCTGTCGGCCCGCCTTTGTCTCATACCAATTATAATTATGGACAGACACATGGTCCAGATTATGGGCATCAAGCCCCATATTCACAGGCAGGACCTCCTCAGCAAAGCTATGGGCACGGGTATGAAGAACAAAATTATGAGAGCCATGCATCCTCTCAGCCGCCTTATGCTCACGGAAGTTCTCAGCCAATTTATCCTCAGGTAGGGAGTCAACCAGGCTATGGGTCGCAGCAACAATATGGCAAACAACCATCATTTGGCATGCCATCACAGGGGACAACCCACCAATCTTATGGCCACCCAAGGGCTACTCAACCAGGGGATACTTATCAAGGTCCAATACTGCCGAGCCAATCATTTGGTCCAAATGTCGCATCACAACAGCAGCATCAATATGCATCAAGCGGATCCATGCAGCAGCCATATCCTGCATATGGTTCTGTATCAGCTACTGATGGGTACAATCAGACTCCTGCTGCATCTGCTCCAGGCTATCCTCAGCAGGCTGGGCAACCAGTTCCAACTTTTGGCCAACCTAGTGGACAACAGACGGCTGGCTATTTGCAAGGTCCAACTGGAACTTATGGGTCATATCCATCTTCACAACAAGGTTATACGGATCAGGCAGCTACAAATAGCACCGGTTATGGCTATCAAACACATCAAGATTCCAGTTATGCTAGTGTTCCAGGGACTGGTTATGTTCCACCACCAAGTGCCCAACAGGGTTATTCTCAAACGCCTAGTCAACCAAGTTATGATCAATCTGTCCAACAAACAGGTGGTTATGGAGCTCCTGGAAGTGCACCAGCTGGTTACGGGAAAACTGTGTCCCCCCAGCCTACGTATCCCCAATATGACTCAACCCAAATGTATACCGCCCCGCGTTGAATAAGTTAATTTGTATCTCATTTGTTTGGATGGTCCTTAACCGTACTAAATGTTGAGGTCTTATAGCACGTAGTGTTTTGAGGTACAGTACTATGCAGGAGTATTGGCCTTAGATATCCAAGTTCTTGACCTTCCCTCCCTCCTAAGCGAACGAACTTATCTAGCAGCCTAGTTTTGTATTAAGGTGATAATTCTAACCGTAGTAGTTATTGTCATTTATGTTTAACCGTTTCAGTTTTTTAGATATACTATACCTATCAAGTTTATAATAGTGTGCATGGTCAAATAAATTTATAGAATGGGGTTTAAAGTTATGATGGATCAGGCCTTGGGACATTAGACCCGAGCTTGGCCCAATCAAGCCTCAAAGTGAGCTTGGGTTTGTTATGGTATCAGATTTAGAGCTTGGGTTTTTAAGCCGGGCAATGGTTGGGCAGTAGGTCAAGTTGGCTTGAGGTGTGATCAGGCCTTGGGATAGTAGGCCCAATAAGCTCTTAAAGTTGGAGCCTGGGCTTAGGTCGATCCCCTTTTTTAAATTGCTTAATAAAAAGCAATTTGAATGTTTTATAATGTTCTGCCAATACAATAAATCGGTTACATAATATATTTGGTGTAGAAGTTGTCAACATTTTTATTGAAAAATAGGAGGTTTCTAAGATCATGCTCAAATGCTCATCATTTTTTCGGTTGTAATTGTTTTCTTATTGGGTTTATCTGAATTTACAAACCATTTCATTCATTGCCCGATTCCAGTTTAATATGTTAATGTCCTTAAAACTTTCTGTGATTTTTTGTACATACGTTATAATCGAAGGGAGCTTTGGAAGCTTTAAGCAAAATTCAAGTACATTTTACTTCACAGGATTAGAGAATTTATGGTTGTTTTACGATTAGCAAGTAGTACGAGTGTATGAATGTCTTTTGAGTAAGATCATCACCGTATTCCTCTTTTTAAGTTGTTATTATCTTTTGGTTTCCCTGTAAGCCTTGTTCATTGTAACTATTGTTGCAGATTTTGTTTCCATCCTTATTTACCTTCCTGACTTCTTTATCCATCTTTTTTTTTTCTCTTTCTAATCAATTTACAAGGTTCACTTAAGTCCGTCTAAAACATAATTAGAAATATAGGAGTGACTGCTATTATTACCGACAATATTTCATAGGGAGAATTGGTGATTTAAGGGTTTGGTGGGTGATTATTACTTTGGGTTGTCTATTTTTCAATTCAGTTAAAGTTGTAAGATTAATTTATGTGACACTCCACATTAGGATTACGATCCAATGGTGTTCAACAAAACAAAATATTTACACTACTTATGCATTTAATTTATTCTTTTGATAATTCTGATAAACTGAAATAACTTCAAATTTTAATAATAATCATAGAAGTGCGACGACCTTTGGAGTAGACAAACTGAAGATTAGGTTGGCAAAATCTGGTCTCACCGCGAATAAAATTCCAGTTAGAAATGCGTCTAATGCAGTGGCAGGTAATGATCCAATCATACTTGCTCCTGAGCAGATCTCAAATTTCCAATAAAACAATGCCATGACACAAATATCCACATCTCCAGAGTAGTTTTCCATTTGAAAGACAAGCCACCAGAAGGGCTCAAAACCTACAGCACATTGCACTTGCGCACATGTAACAACTTAAATTCCAACTCGTTTCCCTCAGGTCCTGCATAATAAAATTGATAAAGAAAATTTTCAGAAAGACATCTTGAAGAAACTTTGATTGTCAGAAAACACAGTTAAGGCCATTAAAGAAACAACAAAAACCAAAGCAATTCATATATGAAACTGGAAGCACTTGATAAGTTGGGAAAGAAAATTAATAAAGTACCTGGTATTAATCAACAAATGAACATTCTAAAGACTCTTGCATGAATGCTAATTCTCCTCATCTACGATGATGGTCGTCTCATTCCCAATTCCAACGTCCGTCAAAGTCACCATTTCATCGTCAAGCAACATCGGCAGAGGGCAACCCTTTCAATTCAAAATAGAACAGCTAAATTTCTTCAAAAGCTAGTAAACCAGGAAATGGTTTTTTTGGGAAGCTTGTCAGATAAGGAACTCTTTCTGTAGGTTTTGGGGAGTTAAATTAACAAAACATTATGTTAAAAGACGCAGCTTAGGTCTGAAAGCTCAGTGGTGGTACGTTTGTACTCAATGACAGATCAAGCATAACAGAATGAAAACTGCCAATTTACAATGTTACTCATCATATGACAACAACAATTTGCTAACCATCATCAGCAAACATGAAAATCAATGACATAAAGACAAGACAAACCTCTTCCTGAATAAACAATTTTGGCTTCATTTTCTTCAGTTTGAAAAAGCTTTCGCAGAGTATCTTTAGCTTGCCTACCTAAAATAAGTACTTAAAAGTTCAAGTAATTATTAGAGAAGAAATTCCTGCCAAACTTCTAGCTTTAAAAGGAAAGTACAATCACCGTTGTTGTTGCAGGCAATTTCTTTGTTAAAGGAGGTTTCTCACCAATGGATGCACCCACGCACTTCAGCGTTATACCTGCATTTTCTTTCAAATTTTTGAACAACATTTATAAGAACTTCAATAAGAAGACAGATGAAGAAACAAACTTCATACATAAGAGCGCAGAGGACATCTTTTGAGGGCCGTCTGTTCTAACTGAAGGTCTCTCATCCTCAATGCCATGAAAATTCTTGAGCTCGGCAAACCTGTAATCACAATGAGTGAACGATTGGCATTGTTGAACCAACGTACAGCAGAAGTTGTAGCCTAACAATTGTGGAGTTACATGTTGCTACTTTGACCTTTATGGTCAAAACAAGTATGAGTGGTTAGATAGGTAAAACCAAGGAGTCAAGACTCAAGCCAGCCACACAAAAGATTGGCATGCAAAAGAGTAGTCAAGTTCTCCCCCGTACTTGGGTTGATGCACTGACAACCACAAATTGACTTGTCAAAGCAACCTGGTGGGTAGTCATAGTGGCTTTCAGCCTCCTAAATCTACATCTTACGAAGAAAACTCATGTAGTAAGCGCCTCATCAACATTTCTTTTGTCTTTAAAGATGTTAGAAGTATGAAAGTAATAAATAACGAAATAATAAGAAAGAGATAAAGAGGACAAAAATAATAAAATAAGAGATTTAATTTAGGGCTGCAAGGAATGACATCCACAGTCACAAAGTCATTAATGATACATCCTTATTAAGTTTCTGTGTCAATTACATAATACATGAATCACTATTCATAATGAAAATATGTATCTTAACAAAATGAAAGAGGAAAGTAATTATCTTCTTACAATTGATTTTGAGTTATACGGTTATATGCATTGTAATATAAAAGAAAACTAGGAAACAATCTCCTAGGGTAGGAAGCAATCTCCTAAGATCTCACAGTCTCCTAAGACAGAAAACAAGCTCCTAGGAACCTAGACTCTTTAGGATATAATTAACGACCCACAAATAGAATCTCATCACAAGTTGGTTAGTGGGAAAGTCTTCCTAATTTCCCTTACCTTTCCTGTTCTTTGAGGAACCTATTTTGAACGCTTTAGTGGTGATTTGTAAGAGATCACCAACTCCACTCTATATGTTTCTTGATGGAAAATAATTGACGATCTTTATTGAATATGTTCCACTCTTTTAAATAGACAAGGATCCCAGCTACAAAAGGCTAAGAATCTTTATCTAGGAATAAAAATCCTTATTAGGGAAACTACAATTTGAAAAACATTAAAATAGAAATCCTAAAGTTTAGCTAAGAAATAGGAAAGACGAAATTGTTTGACTACAGCCCTATACTATTGTCTTTTGTGGTTGTACTTCATTCCAATAAAGGCATCGACAAAATCCTCAAGCTTGAATCTAGAATAGACTTCTTAAACTTAGTCAAAGTAACCCAGGTAGATTCATCTAATGGTAAGCTGGGCCCATCCTACAAAAAA
Organism: Erythroxylum shatona; assembly: GCA_027568895.1. Lineage (NCBI taxonomy): Eukaryota > Viridiplantae > Streptophyta > Magnoliopsida > Malpighiales > Erythroxylaceae > Erythroxylum > Erythroxylum shatona. Next base: position 22,559,672 of record JAOSBK010000003.1, read on the forward strand.
CTTCCAGAACACCTCAATTAACTCTAAAATGAATAGTGGAGTGAGGTTTGGAAATAATTTTGTAATCTTTCTGTTAGAGACCACCTTCTCTAACAGTAATTCAACTCCAAACACTAAATCCTGCACTTCAACAAACACACACACAGCACAGAACAAGAACAAGAATGAAGGAGAAATGAATGGGATGCCCGTAACTATTATTCCCTAG
>JAOSBK010000003.1:22574638-22595447 GCA_027568895.1 Erythroxylum shatona
ATTATTTTAGATAAGTTTAGTTAGCTTAGGAGATTATCTTCTAGGAGATAAGTTTATCTTCTAGTAGATAAGATAAGATACACTATAGATTGGATAAGTTAGTATATATGAAAAATCTAGTAGTTTAGTAGTATTAGATTAGGTTATACTAGTGTATAAATTACATATAATCAGAGAAATAAAGTGGCTTTTTCTTCTGATATTTTCTATACCCTCTTATTTCATAATGCATTCATAAAAAGTTTCAAGAAATATATAGAAAAATGTAAGTTACATTTATAGTACTTATGCCATTTCCCATCAGATGTAGCTCCTCAATTACTGGCAACAAATGTTGAAGGTGTTCAACCTGAAATTTCAAAAAATGCTTCTTTGACTTTTGAATTTGCAAATTATAATTAACACAACAGAAAATAACTACCTGTGTCCAATCTACACCAGAATTATTTAAAACTAATATCCGAATGTTTTTCAGTTCAGGTAGCCCAAAAATGTCCCCTCCAATTAAATTTTTAGACAAATTAAGGGCTGAAAGAGTTGGTAATTGCTTGCATATTTCACCAACATCCTGCGAGAAGTAATCCAAATAAACCAAGAAGATTATGCAGCACCTAACAATTATAAAGTAATATTGATATACCAAATAACAAAATAAGTAAACACACACAAAATTGTAGGCCTCTTTAAAGCAAGAAGTACATTCATAGTGCACTAAATTTGGCCAAGGAATCCAAGCAAAGAATTACAAGAACATCTGACTTCACTAGTATATTTTATGTACAACAATTCAGTGGTAAGCCATGCTTTTCTATGAATAGTATATTATTGCACCACTTAGGAGTCTGCTAAGCATTTTGTATCAGTAGCATCAGAAAACCAAACTTGTCTCTTTGTTAGAGAATATCCTAAATCTTTGAGATGACTCAAATCACTTTCGTGTTTTAAAAAATCTTGTACATCACTTAAAAATTATTCCTATCAATTTTGTTGATATTATGGAAATAATCAACTTAATATTATGGAAATAATCAGCTAATTATCTCTAGTGATAATTAGTTGATTCTCTATAGATAATTAGTTGAGATTTTATTACTTAGAAAATAAATGGATTCTTAATTTAAGGAGGTAATTAGGATTGTATTGTCCTATATATTCTACGTACTATTCATAGAAAAATCAAGGAAGAATTACTTTGTCTTCTTTCTTCATGGTATTAGAACCACAGCTCTTCTACAATATTTTTTTCCCTTCTTTGTTCGAATTAGTCCTAAATGGATTATTGCTTAGCGAGGACTGGCCAACGGAGAAACTCCTCATCCTCTAACAATGATTTCAGTAGTTCAAGGGTGACTAATCGTGGTGTTATGACAAGCAATGTACAACGTAACTGTGATCTTGGTTCAATTTTGCCTTTTCAATTGACGAATCATAGGTTTAACAGTCAAAATTACCTAGAATGGGCGCAAACAATAAAGTTGGCCATTGATTGTAGAGGAAAACTCGGGTATTTGACTGGAGAGACAACACAGCCAGCTTCAAATGATCCAAATATGACAATATAAAGGTCAAAAAATTCTTTGAGCATATGATTAGTATTTATCACATTCTACGTCGAAGACAACTTCAGACAAGCCGGGGAGAATTGATACAAAAGAACTTAAAGTCTATAAAATAAATAAAAGAGGAAAGATTAATCAATCACAAGCTTTAATTTGGTGGGATGAGGATTGAGGATTGAGAATTGAATTAACATCAAAGATAAAGGTTAAATTAGGATTGCTGATTAGGTAGAAAGTAGTAGTATTATGTTATTCTTATTTAGATCTGTTATCCTAGTTGTGTAGGACTTATAAAATTTTTATTATAATAGGATTTAAATTAGAAATCTTTTTCCCATTAGAATAAGGATTCTAAGAATATATATGTGTGTGTGTGTGTGTGTGTGTGTGTGTGTGTGTGTGTGTGTGTGTGTACTCAGCCTTTCATTAATACTAAGGAATCTAGAATTTTTCTATAACTTTGAGCTTTCAACTATAAGGTATGATATTTTCTTCTAAGAGTGATTCTTGGACCCTAAGGATGATTCTTAGTTTCCTACCATCCATTCTTTGTGTTCTTCACACCCTCTTAAACCTACTTTCTAGCCATCTCAAACCCATATTTCAGCCATATTAAACCAGAAATCCTAAACCTAAATTTCCAGCAATCAAACCTTAAAATTCTAGCCATACAAAATCTGAAAATTCTACATTCTTAACAAAAATCCAACCTTGAAACTTGATATTGCAGCAGCCTAATATCAGTCATATTTCCTAATTTTGTGATTTTTAACTACTAATTAATAATTCTTCTAGTTGTCCTACATCACTGAGTTTCGAAAGATGGCTCAAAGGGTGTGAACATCTCTGGTTGAAGATTATTCTTGAAGATTTGAAGATTAAGTAGGATGATGGGATGACCCTATAAGACTATAATACCACAATAAACATGCAATCAACATAGCTCACAACTCGATTCAACATGATTAAACGAATTACATTGAAATCAATAGACACTTAACCAAGGAAAAGTTAGAAAGTGGATTAATTTGTACACCTTATGTATCTATTCATCGTTAGTTGACTAACATTCTCACCAAGAGTTTAAGCAACTCAATTTTTTAGACGATTGCATCTAAGCTAGGAATGGAGAATACTTATTCACTAGCTTGAGGGGAAGTGTGGTGAAATCATGTATATTTATTGATTGATTGAATGTATTTGATTAAATTTCATATTAATTAGAATATCCCATAAATCATAGGATTAGAGAGAAATTATGGGATTAGATATTATATTAGAATCATTAGTTTCCATTTATACATACTAGAATTTTGTATATAAGCTACGCCAAATATAAACATTAAAAATATGCAAAAAATTATAGTTCATATTCAAATTTTGATAGGCCTCTTATATCGCAAGCTGTTGGAACTGAACTTCCCTCCATCATAAATCTCTTAACTATCCTTCAAATCTTTTCCCCATATCCTTATTGTTGAGATATTAGAAGAATAAGTTTGAAATCCTTTAAATCAAGGGATTCAGTTAGATAGGCTTCCAGATTTAGTTTCCTATTTTCTCTCCTGTAATTTCCTATATAATATTGTATACTATCTATTCAAGATATAAGAATAAACGAAAATTCTTTTCCATATGGTATCGGAGCCAATGAAGTTCTTGGCCTACTGCTTGCCCTAGAAGGGGGGCCATTATTTAAGCAACTAAGGAAAGATTTGAAGTCTGCATAGAGCAAGTAACCCAACAGTATTGTTTGCCCCAGAAGGGGGGCCTATTTGACCTCAATCAGAACTCCAGATGAGGATTGTTTACACACCTCTCCAGATTGCCCAAGTAAAAAAGGGACTCACAAGTGAGGGGGAGTGTTGAGAATACCCATATGTGAGTGTCCCAGTTCGAAGAAAGAGGAGAAAGAAGACTAACATATAAGTCTAGTGGGCTACTCCACCTATTGCCAAGTGGTTTTAGGATGGAATCTCACTTAAGCTTGTATGTGGTCTAACTCTCCTCCTCATGAGAGCCCATAAGCCCATTGCAAATTTAACATAGTATCATAGCCATAAGGTTTCTTTTTTCTAGGATTTTTTTTTTGAGCAACCTTCATTGTTGCATGATCGAATTTTTTGGTTCTTTTCTTGAGTGTTCCAGCCTTCAGCGCAGCATTCGTCCTTGTCTTCTTGTTCAAGTAGCCTTAATTACTGCAGTTTTTTTCCTCTTCATCATGTCAACCTCCCAAACTTCTGTCTCCAACAAATCTAACCCTTCAGAAGAATTCTATTCTGTTCAGAAGATTAGAGATTTACAAAATATTCAGGCTTCCTATCGTCTTAATGGGAAGAACTACCTCAAATCGTCTCAATTTGTCCACACATACCTCAAGGGGCAAGGGAGACTTAGTCACCTACTTGGAACAGGACTGACAAAGGATAACCTAATGTTTGAAGCATGGGATGAGGAGGATTCCATGATAATGTTCTGGCTACAGGATTCCATGAATCCCATGATCAGTGACACATGCATGTTTTTTGTCACTGCAAAGGAGATTTGGGACTACATTTGTCGCACATACTCGAAGGCTCGTGATGTTGCTCAAGTGTACAAGATCAAGGTCAAACTGTTGCTACTAAGCAAGGAGACAAACCTATCACAGAATATGCAAACTACTGTAGAATATGTGGCAAGGACTCGATCATTAACGAGTTTTTGCGATGAAATGCCCTGAAGATACTGTTGTCTTGAAAAACTTCATTGAAAAAGACCGTGTCTATGATTTTTTGGCTAGAATGAATCCTGAATGTGATCAAGTTAGGATCCAAATCCTTGGCAAAAAGAACACACCATCTATAGAAGAGACAATTTCATTGATTCGAGCAAAAGAAAGCCCAAAGGAGTGTTATGCTTAAACCACAAACCATGGATGGGTCAACCTTAGTAGCAAAAACAGATTATCAGGAGAAAGGAAATAGTGATCTATCTAAACATTCGGGTAGAGAAACCCAAGAGAAGGAGAATAAGGACAATCTCTGGTGCACCCACTACAAGAATCCTTAAAACCTTACTAGTGCAATGAGTTTGGCTAGGCAATATGAAAGGAGGAGCAACCAACAAGAGAGTTGAATCTATTCGGAAGGTTGTCATAAGAGGGAAAAGTGAACTTTTGTTAAAAGGCTGAACTGGGAAATGGAAGAAAGGCATGCCAACGGATTGTGTTTCAATTGTGATGAGCAGTACAAACCAGGATATCAATGTAAAAAGTTGTCTTGATTGGAAGGTATTGATAAAGAAGAGGAGATAGGAGAAGAGGACGAGGAACAATAGTATGGTTGCATGTTATAACAAGAGTGCACAAATATCAAACCATACAATTGAAGGGGTTTCTCAATGGTAAGTCTTTACTAATTTTAATCGACCCAAGGAGCACTCACAACTTTGTGGATGCAGCATTGATGGAATAGCTAAAAATTCCCATGGAACTAAGGTTGAATTGTAGGTTATGGTCGTTAATGGAGAGAGGCTATGTTGTCTTGGCATATGCCATTTGCTGCCTATACTGTAAGGGACTCAACTTTTTTGTTTGAATTTATATATGTTACCTCTTTGTGGATATGGAGCTATTTTGGGAATTAATCGGTTAAGAATGCTTTATTTTTTGGAATTTTGAGATGAGATTTAAATGACAAAATCAAGAAGAGTAGTTGAATGGCATAGAGGATGACTCCACCAACAACATTGCTTCCTTATCCACTTCTTCCTTAGAATCAAGTAAAGAGATAGAACTCCAAAGAGTCCTCAATGCCTTCCAACTCATATTTAACACGCCACAAGGTCTACCTCCATCCAAATTTGTGACCATCTTATAACTCTAAATCCAAGAGTGGGTGTTATAGTTGTCCCCTTACCGTTACCCACATATCCAGAAAAATGAAATAAAATGGCAATGCGATAAAATGCACAAACAAGGAATTATCTACCCTAGTCAATCCCATTTCTCTTCTCTTGTTCTCTTGGTGAAGAAGGTTGATAATTCATGGCGATTTTGTGTTTACTACCAAGCACTAAATTTCAATGCAGTGAAGAACAAATTTCCTATACTAGGGATCAAAGAATTACTCGAAGAGTTACATGAAGCTTGTTACTTCTCAAAGTTAGATCTGTTTTAGGGTATCATCAAGTCAGAATGAGATAGACAAATGTGGAAATGACAACAACTCGCACCCATCATGACCATTTCGAATTCTTGGTCATTCCCTTTGGTCTCTCTTATGCCCCCATCCACTTTCCACACCCTCATGAATTATGTATTCCAAAAATAGCTGAGGAAGCCTTCAACATTTTAATCTACAATTGTACATAGGCAAAACACATTCAGCACCTTTGACTTGTCTTCAAATTGTTGAAACAACACTATTTATGTCTAAAACAGTCGACATGCTCATTTAGGCAAACCCAAATTTCCTATCCGGGGTATTTGATTTCCTCCCAAGGAGATGCAACAAACCCACAAAAATTGTAGCCATGATTCTTATTGTCGAAACCAGGTACTATTCTCTCTAATGAGACCTTGCTTCCTAACCTAACAAAATAGGTCATAAAGGAAGAAAAACCCTTAGAAGCAGCCCACTTGGTATTATTTTGTAGGGTCCTATGACCAAAATTTAGTTTAGGGCCTATAACAATCTCACAGTTCAAAGTACTAAACCATAAGTTCCTTTGGACATTATATATATGATCCCACATGTAAAAGCACCTTGTGATCACTAAAAAGCTTATCAGTAATTCAAAATAATATTTGGATCTCTCTATGAGATAATTGTATCTTCTTGCTTTTTATGCATGTTTCTAACATGATTCGATGCAAAAATAAAGTCTCATTCTCTCCATCAATTACAAGTAAACTCAACTCTTTACATCTCTCCGAATAGACAGCTATAACATGACCAATCCTTTGATAATCCCATTTACTGTCATCATTTAGACATTAGATCTTGAATCGTTCATTGTTATTGGCTTCAAACTCTAACAAATAAATATCTGTTGATTTTGATGAATTGCTAGGCGTAGGATTTCAAGTCTCCAATTGTTTTGCTTCTTTAAGAGGATACAAAGATACCTATATTGTTCATGTTGATTGTTATGGTCATCACTTATTCCAAAGATTCACCTTATATAGGAATAACTTCTAGATTTCCTATCCCCTCACCATAACCATCTTGGTTCCCCTTCTCCCCAATTTAAATATTCTTCTGTGAAAATTTTCATGAACATCAACAACTTCAACCTTGATTTCCCTTCCCTTTTTAAAGGCAGGGAACAACCACTTCTCTTTTCGACCCCACGCCACTCAATTAATGAGTCTAATTTCATGAAAAGGGATATTATCTGTTACCTCTTTAGCCTCAAGATCTTCTAAAATCTAGAGGGACTCATGATGACCTTTTTGAATTTTCCACAAGGGGCTTCCATTGGCTCCTGAGGTTACAATGTGTGTACAACTTTCAGCTAGTCGGCAATCACACACCACAGCTCTACCATCTCCGTTTGCAAGGATTGGTTGCCTATAACTCAATTTCTACCATATTTGAACTTGGTTTTTATTGGGAAATATCCACTAGGTGTTAATGACTCCTAAAAGTTAGCTAAATTAGATCAATTAGAATGTTATGTATAGTGTTAGTTTCCTAAAACAGCTTCTTGTATTCCTATATATATTTGTACCTATGTATTGACTATTAAGGGAATAATATATACATCTGTTCAGCTTATATTTCTGCATGGTATCAGATCATACCTAAACAGACCTAAACCCTAGCCACCACCTACTTTCTCTAATTCTACCCATCTATGTCAACCATGTCCGACATCTCTGAATCCTCCAACCCATCTGTTCAAACACCTCCACCTCAGAATCCTACCTCATATTCTCATTCCATTTATATCACTACTATACGACTGAATGGAGAAAATTTTCTTCACTGGTCATAATCAGTTAGAATCTACATTCGTGGTAGAGGCAAGATTGGATATCTGACTAGACAAGAAGGAACCAACAGCTAATGATCCTACATATGGAATATGGGATGTTGAAAACTCTATGGTTATGATGTGGCTGGTGAATTCTATGGAAGAAGATATCAGCTCCAATTATATGTGTTGCCACACAGCTAAGGAGCTATGGGATAATGTGAATCAGATGCATTCTGATTTGGGAAACCAATCCCCAATATACGAACTGACTCTCAAATTAGGCTAGATCCACCAAGGTAAGGACAGTGTTACTAAGTTTTTTAATTCTCTGAAACGTTTGTGGCAAGACTTAGATTTGATTAATGACTACGAATGGAAATCCCTTAATGCTTGTAGCCATTATCAAAAAACAATAAAGGATAACCGAATCTTCAAGTTCTTGATTGGTCTTAATGTTGAGTTTGATGAGGTTAGAAGTAGGATTATTGGGAGACAACCATCCCATCCATTCAGGAAGTCTTTGCAGAAGTTTGACATTAAGAGAGTAGACGACTTGTGATGCTTGGCAAACGAAATCCTACACCTACTATTGGAAACTTTGCCTTGGTTGTTGAGAATATTGTTGGTTATGCTAAGAAGAATGAGGAGAAGTCACGGGAAATAAAGGCACAGGTTTGGTGTGATTACTCCAATAAAGCTTGTTATAACCGTGAAACATGTTGGAAACTCTGTGAAAAAACTTGCAAATTGGAAGGTATCTCATGAAGGAAAATTTAATAAAACTCTATCAGCCCACGAGGTAGATTCAGGACAGTTCACTGAGGAGTAGATTAACCACATACTGAAGCTGCTGAAACCCAAATATGAGTCCTCAAGTGCTCCCAATGCATCTGTTGTGCAAACAGGTAGTGATTTTGATGCCTTTTCATGCTCCTTTCCCTACAATTCCGCTCCTTAGATCATTGATTCAGAAGCATCTGAACGTATACCCATTTCTTCTTATTTATTTCATACTTATAACCCTTGTTCTGGCCATGAAAAAATCCGTATAGCAGATGGGTCATCTTCTGCTATAGCTAAAAAAGGTTCGATCACTCTATCTTCTAATATCTGCCTTAAGTATGTCCTTCATGTTCCTAAACTAGCTTGTAATATGCTATCTATGAGTGAACTAGCCCGTGACTCTAATTGTACCATTATATTTTTTGATTCGTATTGTACTTTCCAGGAACAAACTTCGAAGAGGATGATTGGCTGTGCTAAGTTAATAGATGGTCTCTACTACTTTGTTGATGACTACTTGAAGAATAAAGAAGCTCATGGCTTAAGTAGTATTTGTTCTACCCCTGCTAAAGAACAAATTTTACTTTGGCATAATAGATTAGGACATCCTAGTTTCTCATATCTTAAAAGACTATTACCTTTTTTGTTTAAATTTGGGGATTGCTCAAAATTTTATTGTCAGCATTGCATTTTATCCAAAAGTCATAAGACTATTTACCTTACAAAACCATATCAACCCTCTAAACCGTTTTTTTTAATTCATAGTGATGTTTGGGGTTCATCCCATGTTAAAAACCCTTTTTGGAAAAAATGGATTGTAACTTTTATCGACAATCATACTCAATTATCTTAGGTTTATTTGATGCGTGAAAAATCTGAAGTTGCTAAAATTTTTCAAACTTTTATACCATGATTGAAACTCAATTTCACATCAAAATTGGTATACTTCAATCTGACAATGGTATCGAATATTTTAACAAAGTCCTTGGAAATTTTATTAAGCTTAAAGGCATTGTTCATCAATCTACTTGTGTTAACACCCCTCAACAAAATGGCATTGCCGAGAGAAAAAATAAACATTTACTGGAAGTATATCGGGCCATTATGTTTGCTATGAATATGCCAAAATACCTTTGGGTTGAGGCTGTTTTTACTACTTCATACTTAATCAATCGAATGCTCAGCCGTGTTTTGCATTATGCTACACCCTTAGATGAGTTTAAACAAAGTTTTCCCAAAAATCAACTTTATTCTACTCTTCCCCTTTGGGTGTACTATGTATGTTTATATCCCGACTAGGGGAAACTCCAAACTAGATCCTAGAACTGCAATATGTGTATTTATTGGGTATGTTCCTAGTCAACGGGGTTATAAGTGCTACAACCCTTTCACACAAAAATTTGTTATATCCATGGATGTCACAAACCTAGAACATAAAAAAGTTTTCTTCAAGGGGAGAACTCTAATGAAGCAAAAAAATTTTGGGATGTTACTATTACTCCCAAACCCCTACCCACAGTCATTATTGATCACAATATAATCTCTGATAATGAAGGCAAAGAAACTACTCACAATATAATCTCTGATAATGAAGGCAAAGAAACTACTCCTAATATGTCCAGGTCAGGAAATCCCAATTCCACCATAAGCAAAGAAATACTACTGTCCATTCCCAAGGAACAGAATACTGACTTCGTGTTTATACTAAGAGAAAAACTCAATTAAGAAGTAGAGAACAACCTACCTCAACACTGCACAGCCTCTCAAACTCCTCGAAGAATGAACCGGGGAACAACTCTAATTCAGGTAATCCATCTGCTTCTTTACTCCTTATTGTGCCTAGTAATGATCAATCTATACTACTGACCCACATAATTACCTACCCATAGCATTTAGGAAAGGGAAACGGGCTTGTACCAACCATCTCATATCAGAGTACCTATCTGATGGAAAACTATCACACAAACACAACTCCTTTATCTCTAAAATCACTAACTTGTTTGTGCCAAGGAACATTCAAGAAGCACTTCAAGATCCTATGGAAGAGGTAAATGCACTTGAGAAGCATGGAATTGGGAACTTGTTAATTCCCCTAGAGATAAAAAGCTGGTTTGCAAGTGGCTATTCACTGATAAATTCAAGGCTAATGGCAGTGTGAAAAGGTTGAAGGTAAGGTTGGTTGCTAAGGGATTCACTTAAACCTATGGTATTGACTATCAAGAGACATTTGCTACTATTGCAAAGGTAAATACTATTCAGGTGTTGTTATCCTTGGCTGTAAATTTTAAGTGGACTTTACATCAACTAGATGTCAAAAATGCATTTCTTAATAGAGACTTGAAAGAAGAGATCTTTATGAGCCTAACTTCGGGATTTGAGGATATGTGGTCTAAAACAGTCCCCTAGAGCATGGTTTGATAGATTAGGAAGGGTTGTGAAGAGTTATGGCTACTGTTAGAGTCAAGTCGATCATGCATTATTCTACGAGCAATCCAAGGCAAGTAACTATCTATCCTTATTGTTTACGTTGACGATATCATTCTAACTGGAGATGACGTATCCAAAATAGAAATTAAAGACCTTGGACCCCTCAAATACTTCATCGGGATGGAATTTGCTAGATCAAAAGAAGGTATATTTGTGAATCAAAAGACATATATACTAGATCTGTTGAATGAGACAGGATTACTAGGCTGCAAGGCAGCTGATACGCCTGCTGAAACAGGTGTGAATCTTAACCCAGCTCAACCTGAAAATATCATTGATATGGAGAGATACCAATGGTTGGTTGGGACACTAATAGATTTGTCATACACCGGCCCTGATATAGCTCTTTGTCGTGAGCTTAGTGAGTCAATTATACATTCACTAGGCCAAGAACATTTGGATGTTGTGTATAGGATACTACAGTATCTAAAAGGAACTCCCAAGTAAGGTTTAATGTTTCATAAGCGGAACAATCTTCAAGTTGAATTCTATACCGATGTTGATTAGGCAGGGAGTGCTACTGATAAAAGATCAATTTCAAGTTATTGCACATTTCTTGGTGGTAACTTGGCGCAGTAAAAAACAAAGTGTTGCTGCAAGGAGCAGTTTCGAAGCTGAATTCTGATCAATGGTACATAGGATTTGTGAAGTTTTATGGATTAAAAGGGTACGGAGGAATTGCAAATTCCTATTTCAGTTCCTATGAAGGTGTATTGTGATAACAAGGTTGCAATTTCAATCGCCTACAACCCGGTCCTTCATCATAGAACAAAACATGTTGAAAGGTTGACAAGCACTTCATTAAGGAGAAGATTGAAAAAGGATTCATTTGTGTTCCTTATATAACAACCTCACAATAGGGCTAATATTCTTAGAAAGGGGTTACACAAGAGGTAGTTTAGTGTTCTAGTTACCAAGCTTGCTATGGATGATATCTACAAGCCAGCTTAAGGGGAGTGTTGGGAAATATTTGGGTGGATATGTCCTACATATGCTTGTACCTATGTATTGATTGTTAAGGGAATAATATATACATCTGTTCAGCTTATATTTCAGCAGTTTTGAAGCTGAAACCCTTCAAAGTATATGGGATCTTTCATTTCAATACCCAATTAAGGCAGCAAATTTAACCAAAGTACGACTTGAACTAGGGTGGTTGTGCTTAGAATAGTTAGAGTTTATAAAATATGGAACTACTATAATTCTGGTTTTATAGTAATCTTATTAAAAATCCTACCCAAAATAAGAAAGAAGTTCAAGGCCTCTAACGAAAACCTTAGTCATCACCTACTATTAGACTTGCAATAAAGGAAGTCGAACTTAATAGGATAGTAAAGATATCGTAAATTAATTAAGAAAATAGCATAGTAATTATGTGTATGTCGGGATGGGTGCTCCTACATCACTCGAGAGGGAAATCAACACTTGAGTCATCTTCACCTTAAAATCATTTTGTTGAAAATCATGACAGGAGAGACTAATTTCAGTATGAATTTTGAGTGGCAACATCCTTTATTTGGATGTCTTCCTTAACTTTTGTTAAAGATTTTAATAATTAAATTCACCTACATCTTAGGTTGCATAACAATTACCATACAACAAATAATTTCTACTGAAAAGTGAAACCAATAAAATGTAAGAAGCTAATACTAGACCAACCATAGCAAAATTACCAAGGAGACATATGGTTAATGATCGTTTACTACTAAATTGTATTGTTTTTTCATTACATTTTTCTATTTGGAGAATGATTCTCACATTATTCAAGAATCGTGTTGCTTGTAGAATTGGGATTGCTTATCATGCTAATGTGTATCTTTCATGATATATTGTAGGGTGATTTCCTTTGTGCAAGTATGTTTTCTACAAGTTCAAAATCTCCAACCATGATGGAAAAACATAGCAATAGAGCCTCCTAAGTTGACTAAAAGCTCATGTAATAGTAGATATATAAAAGATAATTATGGAAAAATGTAAAACATTTTATACTAGAAACGATCACAAAATATAAACATGTGTCCTAAATATGGCAATTTAGTGTATATGTGTCACTATTCACTCGACATCACAACCATACATGTAAGGATAGATTTCTCCTTGTCAAAATTTAAATGTATATTATTTCAATGCATCTAGATACTCAATTAAGTTCCTAAAAATTTATCAAGCAAGAAAAAGTAAGAGTGCATGTGAATTCAAACTCTATACAAGGGTAAAGAAAATTTTAACTACTCAAACCATACATGTAAGGATAGATTTCTCCTTGTCAAAGTTTAAATGTATCTTATTTCAATGCATCTAGATACCCAATTAAGTTCTAAAAATTTATCAAGCAAGAAAAAGTAAGAGTGCATGTGAATTCGAGCTCTATACAAGGGTAAAGAAAATTTTAACAACTCAAACAAGACAAAAAGAAATCATTGAACAGAAGTTCAAGGTGGATCACGAACAAAATACAGAATGCATAAGTAATAGAATAAACTAAAACTTGATTTAAACAATACCATTAAAATGCAGGATTGATAAAACAGAATATCACATACCTTCCATTTTGAGAGTAAATTTCCAGTCAAGTCTAGCTCCTCGAGATCTATAGTTATAGCATTCAAAACTTACTAATAGCAAAAGACATAACAACGGTCTGTTTAACTCAATAAAGCACTAGCATGTACAAAATCAAATCTCTCTCCAGCCATGTGTTCAAGTTTTAGTGTCAGTTTAACTCTAATTGGATTGATATGAAGAATAATAAATATATTTATGGTGGGTGGCCCTCTAAAAATGAGGCCAACAATTATAATTTAGTCATAAGCAACATCTGACGTTAGTTTAAGTCCCATGGAAAAATGCTCATAAACAGATATCAATATCGACAAAACTACCAAAAAAAAACATGTCATGGAGAACAAGTATAATACAGCAAAGCAACAATATCTATATAAAATTTCATAATATCTGTTCAGTATCAAGCATGACATGGTTCTAGATAATCACTAATTAACAAATTGTGAAGTTAATTTCTAACAAGGATAAGATTATGGATGGCCTAGCCTTAAGTGGAAGTCACACCATATGACACGATAATCTTAACTAGAGAGTGCTCCCAAAATCACCTAAACAATTTCCACTGCAACATTGTAGTTCCAAATAAGACATTTTTGCAACTGAACCACTTCAAATGCAGAATCAAACATTCTTATAATTTGCATTCATGACTATTGAATTCTAAATCCCCATTTATTTGCAGAAGAACTGAAAGCTTTGATTAGTAGAAGCCTTAACTAAGGATACATACCCTGTATAAGCACACAAACAATGACAAAACCATAAGAAACCAACTTACTAGGAACCACTGAGCTAATTTCAACAGGAGATCCAGGATTACTAACACCCATGTAAGATAGTGAGGCACTCCTCAATTCTTCGAGTCGACTAATCTTATCTTCAATCTTGTCTTTCCCTAGTAGTTCCACAGCTACACGCTTGTTGCTGGCTGAAAGCACATACATTTCATCTACAACAAACAAAGCACATAAACATTTATTACCAATAACACAAAATGAAACCAAGCATAATAATTCTACTATACCGGTAACACAAAAAACAGCATATACCCTCTTCTTCTTTAGTGGACTGCCCTCTGTATCTCAAATGAAGAGCTTCTAAGAAAGATATTCCAGAGCTAAGATTGTGGGTGCGGACGAAAGAACCAGAACTTTGAGATCTTGCATGGAAGTATCGGACCCCATTAACGGAGCCATCGTGCTTGGCGTCTCCATTATCCCAGTCGACCCCAACCCATGTGCCTGGATATCCCTGCACTGTTCCTAAATATTTGACTGTTCCTACTCGGCGGGGATCGTTGGCTAAATGGACTCGTTGGCCGAGTACGAAAGCCTCGGAATTCGACTCCGTGGCAGCCTGCATCTGCATCTCTATCACTGGAGAGTAATAATAATACTTCGAGGCGGGTGTTTGTCGAGAATTGACTCGCAGTGTTACATAAGCGAGAATGGGTCGTTGGGATCTCGATTATTACAAGAATGATACCGATACGTCATGCATCATGCGTCAAACTTACTTACGCTATAATAAAGGTATTTCGGTCTAGGAATGTCATTCGAGCCCAAAAACCAGAATTTTATCGATTATGGGGCTTAGCGAGGTGCAAGGTGATCTGTTCTCCTCTTACCTATTTGTTTTATATATAGAACGGTTGGATCAGTCCATCTCCTAAGCAGCAGGCTAAGGGTAATGGAAATCGGTCAAGCTGAGTCCTACCGGGTCTCCTATTTCTCATCTTTTCTTCGTTGATAATCTTATCCTGTTTGCTGAAGTAGAGGATTCTCAGACACAATTCGTTGCTCAAACTTTGGACGTATTTTGCCAGGCCTCAAGGCAGAAAGTAAATATGAACAAAACGAAGATTTAATTTTTCAGGAATGTCGGCCCTCATACCGCTCGTCACATCAGTCAAAATCTACACATCCCTCGCACGAACAATCTTGGGAAATACTTAGGGATACCGCTGCTTTATGAACGCTCAACGAGACATACGTATCAGTATATAATTGACAGCATTTAGAAAAAGCTTGCGGGATGGCGAGCCAAAATTTTATCCCTGACAGGGCGAGTTATTCTAATTCAGTCCGTTCTTTTGTCTTTTCCCATTTATACGATGCAGATGGTGCGGCTCCCAAGACTTCTGTGCGATGAATTGGAGCAAATCATGTTTTATCTAGGGAGCTACGGAAGAACAGAAGAAAATTCATTTGGTTAATTGGGTAACAGTTTGCAAACCTAAGATCGAAGGGGGTCTGGGCCTAAAACCTATCCGATCCTCCAATGATGCACTCTTGACAAAATTAGGCTAGGCCTTAATCAATCAGCCCACAACCTTCTGGATCAAAATCGTAAAGGTTAGATATTGTTTAGGCCCTAACCCCCTCCCCGCGAGCATTGACCGAAACGGAGTTTTGGGCATCTGGAAAGGCATCTCTGCTACCTGGCAGTATGTTCGGCAAGGTATGAGATCGCAGCTGGGCAATGGGAGGCGCATCCACTTCTAGTTGGATAATTGGCTTAATGACTGGGGGTCTCTCTTCTTAGCGGCTCCCACTCCTCTTCTAGATAGCCTCCTTTATGCCATAGTGGCCGAGTTGGCTGATGAAGACGGTAACTAGCAGTGGACTTTATTCCAACACTTTTTACCCTCCATGATTTGTATGGAACTCGCGGAGATTTGGCCCCAAGTTGCGGACACTGAGGACGATAAGATGATTTGGGGGCCAACTAGTAATGGGCAATTTACGATGACTTCAGCCTACAATTTAATCGAAGGTCGCACTACGAAGCTCACAATGGACTCTGGACCTTTATCTGGAAATGGCCTGGGCCTCAGCGAATTCGAGCTTTTCTGTGGCTTCTAACCAAAGGCAAATTTCTGACAAATCAGCAGTGAGTGGCTCACCAGTTCACCACTAATGGTCGCTGCCACGTTTGGGGGCAAAAAAAATCAACCTTGCTTGTCATTGGGGATTGCCCGCGCGTGAAAGCTTTCTGGGGTAAATTTTCCTCAATTGTGAGGGACACGGTTTTTTTTCTAACATGACGTGGATGAATGGGTGGCCCACAATCTCAGGAGGTATAGGCAAGAGTTTCAGGTTGCGTGGAATACGCTCTTTGGAGTAGCTTGTTGGTTTCTCTGGCAATGGCGAAATTGAAGCATTTTTGAAACTGGCTTCGTGTGGCCAGAAACTGGTACGCGTGTGGTGTTGGACTATGTCGCTTGGATTGAGAAAGTGAGAATAGCGGAGAGCTGCGTGATGCAGCAACACGGGTTACCTGCTGACACTTTAGTAGGATGGACCAAATTGGCACAGAATTGGGTCAAACTGAATTCAGATGGGGCTATTACTCAAGGGTCCAACATTGCCACCGTCAGGGGAATAATTAGAGATTGGCAAGGAAAGTGATGTGGAGGCTTCCTACACAACATAGGGAGGGGCTCGCCTACTACCACGAAACTCTGGGGTGTCCACTCAGGTCTGTCCCAGGTGTGGGCGATGGGCTACCGACGTGTTATTGTCGAAGTGGATTCCCTTGAGATAATCAACATTCTCTCTTCTTCCAGGGTGGTTTTAACTGATGATCCTTTTCTGGTGGCAGGTACATGAGGACTTTTGTAACGCGACTGGGAGGTACATCTCCAGCATATGTATCGCGAAAAAAACCAGTGCGCATATCGGATGGCTTATCTAGCAGTGGCGTTCAGCCCAGGTTTGCATATTCTACAGGAGCCCCCGGTGACCATCCAGGAGCAAATTCAACGCGACCAGCATGTTGTCTTATACAGAAGAGCCTTACGATAATTAGGATTTGTTTATTGTGTAGTTCTCTTTAGTTTTCCCTTTGTAGCAAAAAAAATGTTGTTTTCGCCCTTTTTCACTTCTTCCGGTTGCGCTGCTGATATCGTTGTCTCTTTTTTCACCACCCACCACTCAATATGGTAGAGCTCCTCCGCCTTATTTTGATTTTAAATCTTTTTATTAAGGATTAAATTTAGAAAATACTAAAATTTCCAAGATTGTTTTCGTGTGGGCATTTTCGGATATATACACTGACATATATGTGGCTATGTAAGCGACAGTGAAGTTTTGAGAACCTACACATTTATATACATACTCATGTATATAAACATGTATATAATGCGTAAGTATGATTAAGTGACATACACGATCACATACATGTTAGTGCATGTGGCCGTGTAAGTATGTGATCCTGTAATTCCGCGAAAACACATATTACGTGTGTGTTGTATGACATGATCTATTATATGTGGTTCAGCCTGATTTTGTTAAGGCTGGGCGTTGTTGATTGGATCCATGGGCTCCATTGATTTTAGCTAGGAAGTACCTGCAAAAACAATAAAGGCACACCGGGGGTTGATCGCCGGCTCGCCCCTCCGATGCTTAAGTCAGTTCTTTGTCGTAGGTTTTGTCTCTATGAACAAAGAGTATCAGGGTTATTAGAGTCGTACCTGCATCATGAGGAGATAATGAATTTATATAGTAAATACCTGCCGTACTTAACTCATCATCTTGGGAATGGGTCGATCGGCCTACATGCCATCCTAGGGTTGGACCTGGGCCTAGCGCAACCGACCCGACCAATATGTGATTGTGTAATTCACTGATAAACTTTAAATATATGATTATGGTATATGTTCTACTATTATCTCCCATGTTTATGATTTATTAATTATAATTATGAATAATATATATATTTATATGTTGATTGTTTCAAATGGATGAGCATATTCTTTCAATAAAGAGTGACAATATGTTATTTGAGACAGAAGTAGAAATTTTAATCATATACCAAGTCAAAATAGAACTCCATGTCAATTGAAAAGTAAAGTTTAGAATAACATAAATAAGACTAAATTAATGGACGAAGTAGAAAAGGCCGAATGTAAGTGTTGTCAGAAGATGTTGGTTGAGAGTTTAAAAAGTGGAACCTTTCATTTAAAGAGACATGAGGATTCATGTAGTAGAAAAATATCGTATTAGGAGATCAAATATTTTTTTACCTCTAACATTATGAGAAGGAAGAATGAAACAACTGAAACATCTTATGATAGCAATACATCAAGATTTTTATTGCTTTTATGATAATTAGTGATGAACATCCACTATCTATAGTTGAAACTAAAAGATATAGGATGCTTTGCAACTCACTGCAACTGATCTTTAAGATTCTAAGTTGGAACACATTGAAGTAGGACATTATGAAGATATAGGAAGATAGGAAGAAAGAAAATTTAAGAACATTGTCAAGTATTGAATGATAGATTGCTATTACAACAAACATGTGGACAGTTGATAACTATGACAGTGACGACATATTATGTTGACAATGGCTAGACTCTATGCAATAAACTTTTAAGGTAATTTAAATTCTTCAATCTTATTATCATTTACTTTTTCATTATGTTATAATTGATGTCTGGTCATATTTGTACATTTTAGGTTCATTTATGTGTTAACGCTACATACAAGCGAAAGATTGGCAATCGTGACAGGAGATTGTTTGATAGATTGTAAAATCGACATCAAATTTTCCACGAAAATAGTCGACAATTGTAGCATAAATGATTCTATAATTGAAAAGTTGAAGAATAAGATACAAGTTAGAGCTTGTTAGTTGGTGGAAGGTTATTCCATATACGTTATTTTGCACATTTTCTGAATTTGACTGTGAAAGATGGGTTGGATGATCAAGGAAGTAATAAATTCGTAATAACGTAGTATATTGGATTGTAACACCTGGAAGTGTTGAGAAATTTGAAGAAATTGCACAACAACTATACATTCTGAGTATGAAGAAGTTGGAGAAGTTGAATTCTTATTGGTATATGGTTGGACATACTATTGTAGTCATATTTGTGTTGGATGATACAAGATGGAGGGGTTTAATTTTATATATAATGTGTTGTATGTTGGTTAAACTCAAGAACATGTAGGTGTCACAAAAAAAATTATGATATGATTTGTTTAATGAGTATCAACTCAGAATGAACAAAATTTAAAATTGGGATTTTAGTAGTTTAGGTTGTTCAACTTAGGCTTTGGATTCAATTTCACGTTCAAGCTCATTTTCTAAGAGCATTTTGTTACTTTTACCTACAAAATTCATGAAAGAAAAAAAAATGACTTAATACAATTTGATGAAGTTAGAAAAATATTTGACGGAAGATTGTGTAAGCGAAGTTGAAAGTATGTAGTTCGTTGTGGAAATAATTTATCAATCATGCAAGTAGCAATTCCTATTGTTTCAGAGTCTTTTTTCAACACTGGTAGTTAGGATATTAGTCCTCATCATGCTTGACTTTATCCTTGTGTTGTAGAAACCCTTTTGTATGCTCGAAGTTGGTTTGTTGATATATATATATATATATATTGTTTTTTTTAATTTGTATATTAGTACAGCTACAAGTAGAGATGCAGAGATGATCACTCAAACACATAATCGTCCTTATCAATCAAGATGGACAATAATTTGACAAAATATTGGACGATAAATGTATATTTAATTATTTATTAATTGTTACTATATTTTAATATTACAATATCAAATATAATGTTTCTAAATATAGTAAAAGTGATGCAAACTATTAACAATCTTGACTATACTGATTAGTTGCTCTTTCTAGTCTCAACTCTCTCCAATCTCTACTCCCTACTCTTACAGTCTCAATCTAGAGCATTATTTCATGATTTTATTTTGAATTTTTGTAAATTGTATCATTTAAAAAATTTGGACAATCATTTTTGTAAATTATATCCTCAATTAATTAATTTTTTCCTTATCATCAATTAATTGAATTAATCACTCTATATATAACCTTTTTATTTCCCATAATTCTATCCTCCTTTACTAATGGATTTAGTTTCATTTTATTCATTTTAACAATATATGTGCATTTTATATATTCATTCATTACAAAATTTTAATTTTTACTAATCATTTGAAATTCGTAACTACAACTAATTGAATTTATCATATTATATTTTCAATTAAATATTTTTATTAAATTTTAAAATTTTAAAAAGTTGGGCCTAATAAGGCTCCAGGCCTATCACCAATCTTTTTATCTCAACCAGCACACTAATAATAGTAGTATATCTGTAGCACCCCCTTACCATAGAGTACCCACCGGAACTCCCGTAGGTCAGTCCGGTACATATCCTACGATAAGAGAGAACTACCGACAAATACCACTATACTCTCCATGGCATCACAATAATAAAACAGTAATAGTAATTGGCAACTTTTTAAAACCAAACTGTGTTCCATTTCATTCACTAAACTCAGTAGTTTATACAACTGTTAGTTTCATCTGTCTGTACAATCCTCCAAACACTTTATACAAAGTACTATACAATAAGACAAAAGTAACAGTTCTAACTAGAAGTCCCCAAAAGAAATCCCAGCTGACCGACCTTTGAGCCATA
>JAOSBK010000003.1:22598337-22609164 GCA_027568895.1 Erythroxylum shatona
TTATTTCTAATCCTCCTTCTTATTCCACTTACCTAAAGCCCATACTTTCCAACATTAAATCCAAGCCTTCATTTTAAATTTCAAAATTTCTAATTCCCACACATACTTGATAATTCCAAAACCCAATAAAATATATCTATATAAACACATAATTAAATCAATTAAAGTAAAATAAAAAGCAATTAAAGTACACGAATGAACAAATAAATCCCTAAATAAATGAAAAAATTTCCGGGGCCCAACATGATTAGTGTTTTTCATTAAATTACTTTAAATATTTCATTGTTTTTGTTCAATGAAAGTGTGTAAGACTTTATGCATTTTGACACTTATGTGAGATTTTGAGCCTAGAAGCAATTCATCATATTTGTGCTTATATAATCTTCTTTGTGATGTGTTATAAAAAATAGCTTGTTTATGCTAAAACTTGCTCTTGAATACATTTTGAGACAAAATTTTTAATGAATTTATGCATGGAAATGATAGAGGCATTTAGGATAACTATTTTTAACCTAGACAAACCTAACTTAATTTTTACCCCCAGAGAACCAATTTGAGTCATAACCTTTCTTTTCTTGTATATTAAACTTATTATAAACCACTTTTATCCTTCTTTTGGTGATGTTCTTACTAATTTTGAGTCCTAAATTAAAGGAATTATATCAAGCTTAATTGCATAGGATTTTGACTATTTCCATGACAAAGTAAATTAGTTGATTCAAGTTGCAATATTTTGATTTTTCATCTTTTATAAAAAGGGGGTAAGCATATAAAAAAATCCATGTTTGATGTTCATGTTTAAAAAATAAATATATAAAAAAGAAGAAGAGAAGAAGAGAAATAGAAAAAATGATAGGGTGATTGAAAGGATGTTATTTGAATTAAGTGAGTATTGGACTGATTTAAGTTGAAACTTATGTGGATACTTTGTATGATATCTTCCGTACCTTTACCTAAGCCACGTTACAACTGCTATTAAGTCCCTTTGATTTATACATTAAATTCATTTTTGTTAAGTGGTGGAGATATGATTCATGAGCAAGCTTATGGAAATAACTCTCTATGCTTTGATTTGAGAGCTTACTAAATTATAAACACTTTGAGTGTATAGAGTGAAATCCATGAGAGAGAGTCAAGTGATTCAAGTCTTATTTATTTTGATTTTGATGTAATTAATGAGATGCTATGTTTTTATTCTAAATATTCTCCTATAAAGTGCTTGTTCTCTTAATTGTTATTTTATCTTAAACTTTTAATATGTGTTAAATTTTGGGATATTTCTAGCTAACATAAGAGAGGATAATAGGCTATAATGAGGATGATTGATGCACTAAATTGATGTATGCTTGAGGACAAACATGATTCCGGTGTGAGAGAATTTGATAAGATATGATTTGGTTATGTTAATTGGACTTATATATTTTATTTTGGCTATATTTTGGTGCTTAAATGGGAAAATTAATATTTATTTTTTAGGAAATAAAAAGTGAATATTGGATCAAATTGGAGCATTATTTTTCAAAATCACAATTTTTGAAGAAAATGGACAGATTATTGTAGTGGATAAGGCGAAATCACATCTAATGTCAAATTTACCCCAAAAGTTTTAATTCAATTATAAAACTTATTTCTAGCCCTATTGTGTAGGGATTTGGAGGAAGGTAGTTTTTGGGTTGAAAAAGGAGAGAGAACGTTCTACACTTCTCTATATCCCCTTTTTTTTTGTTTCTTTGTAATTTCCTCTTCATCTTTCATCTTATCCTCTATTTTTGGAGTTAGAATTAAAGCCATGAGCGGCTAAGTCCAGACATTTTGATTCAAGGGGATTCAAAACTTTAGTTGTAACCTTGTGAGGTTTTGTTCTAACTTAGATTTTTGTTTAATTCAAGTATTTCTTATTTTTTGTTATCATATTTCATAAATAATTAATATTGATTAATATGAAAATTTAATTTGACATTAATTTTTCTATAGCTATTCATGAATTTAATGATCCGTAATTGTCATGAATAATTGGTACAAATAGCAAATTAGTTAGTTATGAATTTGCATATTTAACTTATAATAAACAAGAAAACTAAATGAATAGTTGTAGCCGATATTTTAAAAACTGGACCAAACATCAAACCAGTCAAAACAAGGTTTAAAGTTTAAAGGTTCGCTAGTATTAAACTACTATAAAATTAGTATATAATAAATAAGAAGTAAAAATTATAAGAATAAGTACGAATATAGTATAAAATAAAATACTTTATTGAAATAAAATTACAGTAATAAATAATAATGTCTATTAATATATAATAAAAT
Organism: Erythroxylum shatona; assembly: GCA_027568895.1. Taxonomy (NCBI): domain Eukaryota; kingdom Viridiplantae; phylum Streptophyta; class Magnoliopsida; order Malpighiales; family Erythroxylaceae; genus Erythroxylum; species Erythroxylum shatona. The sequence continues at coordinate 22,600,645 of JAOSBK010000003.1, forward strand.
AATAATAAATCTAATAATTTAGACTAAGATTGAATCTAAAACAAAATTTTAAAAAATTGTATTTTATATTATCATTTATTTAAAGACTCATAAGAGTTGAATTATGTTTAAAGAAAGTCAATTGATAATACTCTGACTTTATTCTAACTTCTTTTTCAATGTCCTTTAAACATACTTCTTTACAGTTTAAATATTATTTTAAAAACATTCTTAAATTATCTTAAGAAAAATTACTTATATATACTAATTAATAATTCAATTTATTAAATAAATTCATGATAAAAATAATAATTATTTTTTAATAATAATAATTTAAAATTTTCAATTAGAATATAAAGAAATAAATCAAGAGCCTAAATTTGACAAATATAATTTATTAGTGAGATTAAATAAATTTAGTATTTTTTAAGGATAACAATAGTATTTTTAACATTAATAATTTAAAACAAAATTTCAAATTAAAATGTAAAGAGATAATAAAGAATATAAATTTAAAACATGTAATTTATTAATTGGAATGTATAAATTTAAAACAAGTAATTTATTAATTGGAATTTATTAATTTAAAACATGTAATTTATTAATTAGAACTTATAAATGTATGTTGGGGCAGGATTTTTGAGAAAAGTATCTCTTGATTTGATGGGGATCATAAAAATAAATAATTGATAACTGTGAATAAAGTACAGTGGGTTTAAATTTTAAAATCATAAGCACTATTTAAATATTCATTAATGGGGGCCAAATTCGGTAATAATATAACTAAATTTAAAATTGAATTTAGTAATTCTTTACCGATCATTCAAAAAATTCACCACTGCATGATATTAAAGGTAAAGTCAACATTTCTATTTAACTTAATATAATGTAAAAATTCACGTATAAGGTTAACACAGGTAGGATGTTGAATGAAAAAATAAGTTTATTATTAAAAGTTACCTATCATTTCAAGAACAATAGTTTTTAATGTTTAGGTGAAGAATGTACTTATAGGAAATGATGAACCATTTACAAGCACTTGAGTACCTTTTTTATTGCTTTTTTCTTGAAATTAAAAGTGCCCGTTCAATTTTAACTCTAATGGAGGTATCTTATCTTTCTTTAAATTCATTGTAGTATGCAATTTGACAGTTTTTTATGTTGGAGGTTGATAGGCTCCGCAAGTTTACAGGTTTAGTTGCAGCAATCAATGTCGATCTACAAGGACTAGGTCAAAGTACTAAATTTATACCTTTTAAATTTGCTAAGCAATCAAATATGAAAATTCAGTTATTAAAAAGTATCGATGCATGATTAACAGAATTTGAGCTAATATTTAAATCAGTTTCTTGGACCAAAAATCAAATCCAACCCAATGAACACAGTGGTTATTCTCAAGTACTCCTAATTAAGAATTCTATTTCTAGATATTCTTTCAATTAAGTCTAATCTAGCAATTCAGATATTAAACATTACTTTTCAGTACTTAGTTTAACATCTATCATTTTTCAATAAGAAACCCTAGATTAGAAAGAACAAATCAATATTAGACAAGATTACTTTACTGAAATCAAGTCAACATTGAATTTAGAAGTAAAGATATAAGGTTTAATACATAAATCCCAAGTCGAAACAAACATCCTAGAATAAGAAAATTTACAGATTCATAACTGAATTCAACCTAAAAGTAAAAATTATAAACATAAACATTGAAGATAAATAATAAATGGAAAGAGGAGAAAAAGGAACTCCAATTGCTTCTTCAATCTTGATCTCTCAATCTCCAAGCTTTTCTTCTTATTCGATTGCTCTTGGTTTTTCTCCTCCTTCTTGAATCTCACCACGTTCCAATCTCCAGCTAGCCAAAATCCCCCCTTTTTGTCTCTCAAAAATTGCCTATTAATCACCGAAAACTATCATACACGGACCGTGTGAATTCACACGGGTAGACCATGTGACTTTCGGATTTGGTTATGTGTTTTGGTTTCGAAAGACATGGTTCGTGTGAATTTATACAGGTAGACCGTGCTTTCCTCGAGTTTACTTCAGTTTCTTCCCAAATCATCTGCAAATACCAAGAATAAAGGAGCAGTACCAAATTCACAAAACTAAAGACAATTTAACATCATTCAATGCAAAAATGATGACAAAATAGAGCTAAAATATATCAAGAACAACTTATCAAACTCCCCTATGCTAAACTTTTGCTTGTCCTCAAGCAAATCAAATTTAATGGCATATTAAGGGAACAAATATAGCTCAAATGTCATAAAGGTAAGATCACAAGATCATGCAAAACAATTTGTTGCATCTCACTTAATCAAATACTTACTCCAAGTAAAAGTTCTTCACTCACTATCTCTACCAATCAAACTTAATCACAATAGATATTCATCAGCATCTTTAAATCGATCGAGACTTAACGGAGTGCAAATAAACATTTCAAAAAAAAGGATCATCCCCCAATAGTCCCCTCTGTCTCAAAGGAGTGCTTGGTGACAAATTTATTAATCAATGTTATTATTCCTCAGTAACGCACGCCTCAAAGGGGTACCTCATTAGGTATTTCCCCAGTAGCTTACATCTCAAAGGGGTACTAAAGACCAATAACACCCTCAGTTATTTCGAGTCAATAAATGGCCCAAAAAGGGACTTAACTCTCCCAATTGCTAGCTACTTCGTACATAAGCCACTTAAGGAGCACAAATGCTGTGTCATTCTTGTTGGCTAGAATTGGTATACCAAAGATGTGTGATTTTACAGAAATTGTAAAGACCCAAAAGGGGAAATTCCTCCCAATACTAGCGACTCCATCCATTCAAGAACTTAAGGGAAGATGGTGTCGTTCCACCAACTTCAGCCAGTATTGGTGTTCATACAGGTCACCATGTTTTTTTTATATTTAAAAGCGAGCCAAGCAAGCAATTCTCTAGTAAAAGAATAGAAACAACAGTGGGGTCCCCAATGAAGATAAATTAGTTAGTCCCTTTTGACTTAAAGAGTTAACTAAAAGAATTTGGATAGAAGGTCAATTTATCTCGGAGCTAAGCCTAGTTATGAACGAGCTTCCACTATTACTACGGAGTTAGTAATTGACAAAGGTGAGTGCATCAGGAAAGCGCAATAACAAACCACCCTAATGTTCTAAAAGAACTAATCAACCAAACAAAACAGAACAAAGATAGAAGTAGTTACAACACAAACACAGTAACAAAATAACTGAATACCTAGAGAGGAGGACCACTGACACCACGAGTTGAAGGCGGTTGTCATATGTGAGCATTATGAGATTCAACCATTTGTTGCAGAGTGGTTTGATTAGCACAAAGAGTGGAAAGAGTGTCTCCGAAACGATGGAGATAGTGACTTGATCAGTAACTAAGGCACAGAGAGTAGCTTGTTTAGTTTGGATAGAGGTGAGCGTAGAGTGGAGAACGCTAAGATCAAAGTGGGAAGGAGCGGGTTGGAATGAGGAGGATGGCATTGACGTAAATTAGGTTGGAGGAGAGGGGTAAGCATCTAATGGATCTGGAGCGGTATGATCGTGTAAAGGCATCCAATCAATGTTGGATGGGTCACTAAGAGTGGCTCGGGCTGGACTTGGTAAACGGAATTTGACATTATTAGGGTAGACCCAGCAACAGTGTCCCTTAACCGATTTACACATATGCATAGCTTCCAGAGCTAGGTAATCAAGTCGCTCCGAGCCTTGCACAAGAAAATCTGTATTGGCAAAGGGGTCAAAGCCGAAAGCTAAAGCAATGGGGGTAATTAAACCACCGATAGAAATTTCCCCAGTAGGTTGAATAGCGACACGCAGGAATTGAGTGGCTAGGAAAGAACCGGCATCAACAGGTTCACCATGGTACATAACATATAAAAAATACAATTCAGGGGAGTGAACAACGATTGTGCTACCTTCTTTAGCGAAAATCCCACTGGATAATATACGATGAGCGTAGCAAAGGCAAGGATTTTGTATCCATATGGCATTGGAAGAGCTAGGGTTATATGACGGGCCATCAGCAGTTCGAGACCAAAAATGAAATCGATCAAAGCCAGGGGGAACCCTACGATGAATGATGTCTAAGCCGGTAGGCATGGAGTAAATGACATTAAATTCATTGAAGGTTAAAGTGTGTCGGCTGCCGAAAAGTTAAAAGGAAATCTTGCCTACTTGACAATCACGACCGTGAGTAACTTCAACAGAAATTATACTAAAAAATTCTAGGGTGATGCTCGAATATGTTGAGCACCTAACATCCAGAAAATTTCACAAACCAATAACACCAAATAGTCTATAAATATCAGCTAATAAATCCAAGTCACTCAAAGTGTCCTCATCATAATATCGAGTTGCAATTAGAGGCCTATTTTTCAACATTTCATATCTAGCACAATCATCGGTATCATATAAACCAAAAGGATTGGAATTACCTATTTGCTAGGATGGTTGAGATGATTCAGCGTGGGTGGTGCCGGACTCGCCAAGTGTGGTTTTTCTCCTCTTAGGTCCCATTGGTGAAGGAGGTGAAGAGAAGAAGGAGGATGGAGAGATGGTGAAAATGGAGATAAAAATTAGTTCGGGTGATGGAGATGAGGTTGAAGATGATGATGGAGTGAAGAATGGTGGAGGGAAGAGTAGAGAATGCTAGAATGCGATTTTTAGGGTTAAGAAGATGAGAGAAGAAAGAGGAAAAAATGAAATGTACAGAGAGAGAGAGTAAAGAGACGATTTTGAACGATGTTGGAAGTGGAAGAGTGTCACACGGTCTGTTTGATTTAACACGGTCAGACTGTGTGAATTTCGGGCAAGAAGTGAATGGGAGGGTGAGAGTCACACGGTCCTTGTGATTTCACATAGGTAGACCGCGTAACTTTCAGGTGAAAATCGAATTTTAGGCTGGAAGTTACATGGGCCGTGTGATTTCACACGGGTAGACCGTGTAACTTTCGGGTGAAAATCGAATTTCAGGCTGGAAGTTACAAGGGCCGTGTGAATTCACACGGGTAGATCGTGTAACTTTTGGCACCCAGTTTTTTTTAAAAGACAAAATTTGAAAGAAATAAAGCAAATGCGAAAGAAATAACTTAAACAAATGCATAAAAACAAGGCTCATTAAATGGTCTGAGCAAACTGTGAAATGTTGTCAGTTTCGTTGTGGTTCGGAAAGTGCCAAAGTTGTTGTGGCACCTAATGGATGTCTTGCAAAATAGGGCTTTAGGCGCTGTCCATTGACCTTGAAGGCTCCGGAAACTTCACTCCAAACCTCAACCGTGCCATATGGAAACACTTGTAGAACTCGAAATGGACTAGGCCATCTAGACTTGAGTTTACCTGGAAAAAGACGGAGACGAGGGTTAAATAACAAAACTAAATCACCTTCTTCAAACCGCTCCTTGGTAATATGTTTGTCATGCCATAGTTTGGTCTTTTCTTTGTACAGGTGAGAACTCTCACAAGCTTCCAATCTCAAGATATCCATCTCATTCAAATGCATTGCCCTCTTTTTGCCAGCGGATTTCTTGTCAAAGTTTAAAGTTTTGACAGCCCAATAGACTTTGTGTTCTAACTCCACTAGTAAATGACATGCTTTTCCAAACACAATCCTATATGGTGTCCTACCCAAAGGTGTTTTAAAAGCTGTACGGTAGGCCCAAAGAATATTGTCAAGTTTTAAAGACCAGTCCTTCCTTGACTTTTCAATTGTCTTTGCTAAAATACCCTTGATTTCTTGATTAGATATTTCAACCTGCCCACTTGTTTGAGGGTGATAAGGTGTAGCAATCCTATAAAAGACACCACATCTCCGTAAAAGATTCTCAAGGACTTATTACAAAAGTGAGTACCATTGTCACTCAAAAGGGCTTTTGGAAGTCCGAAGCGAGTGAATCTATGTTTCTTCAAAAACTTGATTACCACCTTTGCATCATTTATGGAAGTTGTAACTGCCTCTACCCATTTTGAAACATAATCCACTGCTACTAAAATGTAGAGATTGTTATGGGATTTAGGAAACGGACCTATAAAGTCAATTCCCCAAACATTAAACAATTCAACCTCCAATATTCCAGTTTGCGGCATCTCAGCTCTCTTTGATATGTTTCCTAATCGCTGGCAATTATCACATGTAGCCATATAGTGCCTTACATCACGAAACAAATTAGGCCAAAAGAAACCTGCTTGGAGAACCTTAGCGGTTGTCTTATCTGGACCGAAATGACCACTATAAACTGTCGAATGGCAGTGGTAAATAACACTTTGGACTTCATCTTCAGGTAAGCATCGTTGAAAAATACCATCGCCACAATATTTGTACAGTAATGGCTCTTCCCAGATGTAGTAATTAACATCAGAGATGAGTTTCTTCTTTTGTTGATAAGTAACTTTTGGTGGGAACACCCCACAAACGATGTAGTTTACCAAGTCGGCATACCATGGTGATGCAAGAGATGATATAGCTAATAATTGTTCTCCCGGAATGGAATCATCAATGGGACATTCTTCATTGGGAACAGTAATCTAGGAATGGTGATCAACTACTACATTCTCAGTACCAGCTTTATCCTTGATTTCTAGATCAAATTCTTGCAGTAATAAGACCCATCGGATAAGACGTGGCTTGGAATCCTTCTTCTTCAACAAATGACGAATAGCAGCATGATCTATAAAGACAACAACTTTAGAATTAATTAGGTAAGACCTAAACTTTTCAAGAGCAAAAATAATGGTTAAAAATTCTTTTTCTGTGGTGGCGTAGTTCATCTGAGCCTCATCTAAAGTACGACTAGCGTAGTAGATGGCATAAGGCTTGTTGTCCTTTCTTTGTCCCAAAATAGCTCCCAAAGCGTGATCACTTACATCGCACATTACTTCAAATGGAAGATTCCAATCAGGTGCTTGCATAATCGGAGCTGTAATTAAAACATCTTTCAACCTGTAATAAGCACTCAAACAATCCTCATTAAATTCAAAAGGTACATCTTTGACAAGTAAACATGTTAGAGGTTTTGCTATTTTAGAAAAATCTTTAATGAATTGTCGGTAAAAACCAATATGTCTAATAAAACTTCTCACTCCTTTTACTGAAGTAGGAGGGGGAAATTTTTCAATTACTTCCACTTTTGCTCTGTCAACTTAAATACTTTTACTTGAAACCAAATGACCCAATACAATCTCCACTTGGACCATAAAATGACATTTCTCCCTATTCAAAACCAAATTAGCTTCTTCACATTTTTCCAACACTTTTGACAAAATTTTCAAACAATCATCAAATTATAAGCCATAAGTAGAGAAATTATCCATAAACACTTCCATTATATTTCCAATGAAATCAAAAAATATGGCCATCATATAACGCTGGAAAGTGGCAGGAGCATTACAAAGATCAAAAGGCATTCTCCTATATGCAAAAGTACCATATGGGCATGTAAATGTGGTTTTGTCCTTATTCTACGGGTGAATGGGAATCTAGAAGAAACTCGAATGTCCATCAAGATAACAAAAATGAGAGTTCCTTGCAAGTCTTTATAATATCTGGTCAATAAAGGGAAGGGGCAATGATCTTTCCAAGTGGCATAATTCAACTTATGGTAATCTATGCATATTCTCCACCCAGTGATAGTCCTAGATGGAATTAGTTCATTTTTTCATTTTTGACAACTATCATCCCTCCTTTCTTAGGAACTACATGGACTGGACTAACCCATTTACTATCCGATATAGGAAAGATTATGCCTACCTTTTTGACCACCTCTTGCATACTAGGGTTTAACCTCCTTTGATGTTCAATGGTGGGCCTATGGTCATCCTCCATTAAAATTCTAAGCATGCACACAGAAGAATGAATTCCTTTAAGGTCATCTAAAGAATAACGTATGGCTTTTCTATGCTTTCTTAATACGTGAACTAGTTTTTCAATATCAACAGCATCTAAAGTAGCATTCACAACCACAAGATAAGTAGAATCAGGACCCAGAAATTTATACCTTAAATTAGAAGGAAGGGGTTTGAGTTCTACCTCAGAGGCCTTTACTTCAATTGATTGATCCACTTCCAAAACTTCAAATTGCTTTTCTTTGACCTTGTAATTCTCGGGAAGATTTGTAAAAGCTTTAGCAATCATGGCCACCTTTGGAATCTCATCACTTGGTGTTCCATTAGTAATTAAACAATGCTCAAGAAAATCATCCGAACATTTTTTAGACAAATGGATATTTATAATAGAATCAATTATGCCAATTCTAAAACAATCATCAGATAAGCTCAAAAATTTAGTAGCCTTTGAGAAATCAAATTGAACACTATCCTCATCAATCTTAAAAGATAATTTGCCATTTTTCACATCTATCTGGCATCCCGTTGTTGCAAAAATGGCATTCCCAGGATGATAGGGGTGCGGATATCTTCCGCTATTTCCAAAATATAAAAATCAACAGGCACATACAAATCACCCACTTTAATTGGCACATCTTCTAATACACCAACAAAATATTTAACAAATCGATCTGATAATTGCAAAGCAATAGTAGTAGGTG
>JAOSBK010000003.1:22609264-22619478 GCA_027568895.1 Erythroxylum shatona
TGATCAAATAAGTCATCAATCCTAGGCAGTGGATACTTATTCTTCACTGTCACCCGATTCAACTGCCTGTAATCAATAGCTTTCTTTAAGATGTAGTCTAGAGTCACTTTCCTTTTTCCTTTTGCAGACTACTCTCCCTAGTGTTAGGCATAGGATTCATCTTATCCTTTAGGCAAGCCTTCATTATATTACACATGTGACTATTCTCTGTGGGGTTATTAACTTTCATAAGTTTTGCGTAATCACCTTTCAAAAACCTTTTACTAGTATTCTAGTGGCACCTTAAACAAATTAATCCATAAAGGCACATTAGTTTACTTCCGGTTTTCAAACATTAAGAGTGGTTTCCAAACTTGCAACAATAAGGGATGTTTTGTATATGCCAAGGTCTTACCCTCAAAACCTCCATAGCAAAATCCGAGTCGGAGGTTATTCTCAGATAATAGTACATCCAAGAATCCTGTACTTCTCCATAGTTCATACCCCATGTTTTTGTCATTATGCTGAAGGGCGTTTACCCATGAAAAAATCTACGAATGTTGTCCCAAGCTTTGCCTCCTTTCAACAACTCAATCTCTGAAGCTATCATGATTTTCGTATTAACCCATGAGTAGTTATTATTCTAGAGTTTCACCATCATTATCCCCTAGTATTTGCACTCAGGTTGATTCTTACAAGGTGAGGAGTGGGAATTGACAGAGCTTTGGGAGGATGGTTTGAGAGATTGAAGGCAAGGATGGAAATGATTTCATTTATAAGAGTCGAACTTTTTTCAATAGCCTCCGAAGCCATAAGCTAGGAGAGGAGAGGAAGAAGCTGGTGAAAACAAAAAGAGGTTTCAAAAAGACGTCACTAAGAAGGGGACAAAAGCAGGGAATGAAGCAAAGAAAAAGACAAATTTGCCCTTAGGATCCAATACATGAGAAGTGAGGCCTCTTCTTCCTGCGGACAAATACTGCTAATTCCAACAAGAGGTAGAGATGCCAAATTTAACCTGATCCCAATTGATCGGACCATAGGTTGACCATGGTCAGTCCGAGCGGACCATAAGCCGGTTTGACCGTTACTTCAAAAATAACGTTATTTTTAAATATATCATAAACCAACCCATTGCCATTCCTAACAAAAGAGAGGAAATGCAAGATTAAGCATAAAGTATAAAATACACAAAAGAAAAAAATATATTTAGTATTTCCCATACCAACAGTTTATGTTCATCATGCAAACCTTAAAGATATACCACGAAAGAATTCAATTTATACCAATTGTTAAAATGTTAACAAGAAAATGATATTATTTCTCAGCTATTGCAACATGAAATTGCCACAATTTGTGTGGCGAATGTAAATGTTAAAATGGCAACATTCTGCTAACAAACTCATAAGCAAGCTGTAGGTAGCCTTTAGAACCATCATCATTTGGCAGCTTCAAAAGACGAGCAACTTTGGAAAATTCTGCATGTTCCCTAAGATATGCTTCCTCAGTCATTTCGACGTCCTGTATCTCCTCTTTAAAAAGCTTAGGCTTTGACAAGGCCCATTGCATTGCCCATATGGCTAATGGTCTCATGTAGCAAAGAGACCTGTAACGGTCATTGGTGTTCCAGGCCTCTGGCATCTGAAATGAATAGCTGCGGCCAGAAACAACAGGAGGAAGCATTATTATGCATGAGACCAAGCCGTAACATAATTTGAGCATATTATGTAGGAGAATGAAACGCACCCTAGACCCCCTTGTGACCACGCTGCTTCGTAGACGCCCGCTGCAGTCTGGAATGCCATATCTACCATACCCTCTTGAATCATGGTAGCAGCAACACCATAAGTGACCCCAGCCCATATCTCTCTTGATTGCATTGCAGACATGTCAACTCTTCCATCTGGGAGCATTCCGTTGACAGCTCCACGGGTTCCTCCCATCACCTTCAAGACATTGAACTCGTAAATTTTCTCAAGTGCACTCCTTGCCTTCTCCTGATCAACAATTGTCATGAGATCACATGATCTAGCATACCTGTCACATAAATGAGAGTTTGAAGTCCATTTTCAAGTTTCAAATAAGGAACACTAATTAATAGTCAAGTGTAAAAAGATCCTCATCTCGTTTTAAGTTATTCCAAACGAATGGCAATTTGAGAGCAACCGGCAATAAAATTATACAAATAGGTAGAAAATGTGCTTGCAAATTTATTGCTTAAGCCAAGTAGTTTTGAGTACTTCCACAGAAACCAAAGGCAAAGGATGCATTTGTTCTGGGACTTGTCCTAATTCCCAGGAAGATAAAGGAAAACTCTAGAAAACATATAAAGCTGACACCCGTAACAAATGCATGTACTGAAGTTATATAAGCATAAGAAATTGGCAGGCCAAAAACTAACAAGTGTGAGAATTGAGCATACCAGTGCCCAGCTAGTTGATCAGCTTGAATGGAACTGTTTCCACCACTATCATAATTGAAATACGAGCCATTCCATAAAGTGCTGTAAACAGATTTAGCATTTTGATATTTAACCCAGAAGTAACTTGCAGATGCAGCATCACCAACTTCTCGTGCCAGGGCTGAAACAGCCTGGAGAGCTGCCACCCAAAGGCCACCACAGTAGGCACTCACACCAGTAACAGACCAAGCATCATAAGTTTGATCAGGGTATCCCTCGTTCTCAATCATTCCATCTCCATCTTTATCAAATTGATCCATATAAGCCATTGCAACATACACCGATGGCCAGACAGCTTGAGCAAAACTTTTGTCACCAGTTGCAATTACATCTCTGTATACTTGGAGAACAAATTTGGCATTCAAGTCCTTCCATCCAGTTGTGTTGAAAAGGTTATAAGCATTTACTTCATACCACGGATCATTGAGCCCAATATCGTGGGGTACAGCACCTAGGACCTTTCGCTGAACCCACTTCCCATCACTCATTATTTGCCTCTTGCTGGGGTCATGCATCATAACTGCTGCTGCAAAGTCTCTTTGGATACTGAGTTCAAGCTTTGGGAACAGCATGAGAAGTGAAAAGGAGGAATAGAAATGGACATCGTACGTATTCCACATGAGATATTCACTTCCTTCAAGATAGAGGAATTGACCAAGATTTTCTTCCCCACTCTGGAGCAAATGTGTCCCAAAAGCAGCAGTTGATGTTACTGAACTTTGTATCTGTTTATATGTAGACATCATTCTGTCAAGTATCTCTGTGCTCGTGTCATATTCCTTAGTAAACCCATTTTGAGCATTCCAATCCGCCCTCAATCTCTCAAGAGAAAATTTCCTTTCTGTAATGCCTGCTAAACATTGCATCGGAGGTGATCCATCTGTCCAAAGGAAAGGAGAACATTTTTGGTTATCAGAACCCACAGAACTCACAAATCTGTAATAAGCTCTCTAATCTGCAAGTACCTGTCCAGATTGTTCCCCCTGCATTGAGATAGTACAACTCGTTGAAGAGAGTGACAGGGTACCTAAGTGAAGAGATTGTCACGTCATAATGCCTTAAAATACTATGAAGACTAATTTACACATTTTATTGAAAAGGTTTATTAAAATACTGTGACCACTAAATTACGCATGTTATTGACAACGTTTATTAAAAAACTGCCGACGACTACATTACACATATTATCGAAAGGGTTTATCCAAACTCACCATTCAGGAAGCCTTTTGTCTTCAATAATTGGTCCTTGCCACGATTCTATTTGGGATTCCCAGTGAGAGTGCTCTGGTTCAAACAAATGCACAAGGGCAAGTTCAGTTTTCAGGGGATATCTAGTAATAAAATCATGTTCATTGGATTCTTAATCTGGCTTATTTGTTCACATCAAAATCAAACCCCAAAATTATTTTTTGAGACGATTTAGATTTTAATTTATATTAAAACAGTACCAATGAGAGCGTCATGAGCAATTTTAGGAGCTGCATCCCCTAGTGCACCATAAAACTTGGTATATCGCCTGCTATTTGACCTATTATGTTAGCAGAAAGTAGCATTGGACGAAGTAATTACACAATTCTATGAATGGCAGCAACCCACCTGTGATAAATTCTTTCACTAAATCTTACTTCAGGGCAGTCCCATGCCAATGAAAATGTAACAGTGCGAACAGAATCAGCAGGAATGGTCAAAGAAGCTGCTATGGCAGCACCAATGGATGATCCAGGATCCGATGATGAACCTTTCTTAAAGCTTAGATGGTCAAATGTTCCGTGCTATAACCAAAAAAAAATCACATTAAAAGGATTAAATTAGCAAAAACATCTTTACATGCTCGTGAGATAAAACAACAGTAATTACAAAGTTTTGTGCTGATGAGAAGCAAAAAAAGGTTGATACAGTCCTCCGATTCAACATGTCAAAGACCAAAGACAGCATTCTTCCGCTATATCTTTATAGTACAGAACATCAAAGAGGACTTGCCTTTTAGTGGGATGATAATCACCACACAACTTTCTAAAGCTATCTCTGATGGAACATATGTAAGTGCATAATGCAAAATAATTTAATGAAATCATTGGGCTTAGTGGCTCAATGGAAAAGCAAAATAAAAGCTTGTAATTTGTAAACTGCACTGGGGTTCATATGTTGATGCATCCTCTACATTTTCCATTGTACCACAAAGAATGTTATTACAACTTTGATTGTTAAGCTTAACGCATTAGGTGATGGCTTCTTGTATCCTAACTACGTCTTTGCGCCAAATGCATGCCAGGTAACTAAGACTCTCAAGAGGATTAGCAAGTACGTGTATCACCAAGACTTTGAGGATCATTAGGGGCTAAAACCTTTAACCACAACATGGTGCTAAACTCATAGAGTTAACTGATCCTGCCCAATATCCAAAATTATATGTCCTTTAAGATGGGTTCCCCATGTGGTGAAAAGCCCTGAGCAAAGGCTTCCATCCAAGGCTAAGGAGTTTCAAATCTATAGTCAGAACCTTGCTCTTCATTTTATATGTTAATGCAAGTGTCGTTACTCATTTCAACAATAACCAGTCACCTAAAGAAAGTATTTATGAAAGGGTTTTTGGAAAAATCTCAACTATTTCAATGAAAAAATCAATTTTGATTCAACGCGTATGCAGAATGTGGAGGGGATAATCCAACCTTTTTAATCTCATCCCACATGCCTTTGGCGGTGACACCCTGTGAATTACCAGATATTGTGAAGCAAGGACACTTGGAGACATGCACATCAGCTGTCTCCAGTGCTGCTATGGAAAAAGTCAAAGCAGGCAGTCCATTTGCTGTTCTGCAAAGGAAATACACTTCTTTTAGGCTTGTCTAGCACTGATAGAAATCAAAAGCGATTACAAGGGCATCTTACTTATCACGTGAACTATTTCAATAGATACGTGCTACGCTATGACTTACTTATGGTGTAAAGTAACTCCATGCACACCATCTCTTGTCCTGGAAGGAGCTAATAATATCAATAAATTTATCAATTTTTCAAAATTAAGCTATAGTAGAATGGAATAAGCGTCCAAATTAATATTAACAAAAACAGACATCGGTTATAAGTAAAACTACAACAGTAGTAACATGATATCAGTAATTATAACTTACATCATCTCCTTATTGTAGTGATGACCAGATAGTCCAGAGTTACCACCCACAGAATTCTGAAATTATGTCCAAGTAGGATGTGTTGCATGATTAAAAAATTGTTTGAGAACATAAATGCTCTTACATCTACTTGTACAATTTATAACCGGTAGTTAACTTCACAAAGTTGAGAGAATGTATCCAGGATGTTGACCATCGTAGAGATGACGACAGAATATTTATGTTCAGGGACAATGTCAGTGTTAAGTTGACAATAAGAACGGCCTAACAAAGCTATGCATATAGAGGGAAGAAAAGAAAAGTTAATATGTTCAGAGTTCATAATGATTGTCACTGCCATACATTTCTAAAGTCACTTTTATATAAACCATATCAAATTTTCTGGGATATCTTCATCACTGAGTACTAATAGGACCATCACCATAAATATTATATGCTCCATCTGTGTACTGAGAGAGGATTTTATCAGGTGTAGATAATGAAGCATAAATATCTTCAACTTACAGCCCACGTAAAGAGCAATGTGACATCTGCTGAAGTCCTTCCAGAATTGGATAGCTGGAACAGAAATCACTGAAAGTGAATGTACGTACAGGCTAATTACAAACAGACAATGAAGTTCATCAAAAGCCTTTTCTTTTACCGTGAATGTAAAAACTGACACCGGGAAGCTGCTTTCTTTGTAGTTATGAGGAATGAAAGGTGAAATCTGACGTGAAACAATTCTAAGTTCTGGGTCAGGTTCACCTGTTTGACAAATATATGCAGTGTAATTAATACTTGATCACACTGAATTCTCTCAACTTTGATTCCAACTGCTAACACGTATACTGAAGCTATTACCATCATAGATTGTCCAAGCTCTTGGAAACAAAGCATGGTATGTACACTTCTCTCCATTTAGATTCCAGTCCCAAGATTCAATACCTAAACCTGTGTTTTCTCTGCAGAAAAGAAGTCACAATTCAATGAGTTTCTGGAAGAATGATTGAAGAATTAAATGAAGGGTCATTTAAATGAAAGAGAGTAGTATTTAAAAAGAAAGGCTCACTTGGGTATCTCTGGTGTCCTTGAACATAGTACAGAAGAAACTTCCTTACCATTTGGCCGGGAAACAAATACCTAGATACGATAATTGAGTGCTTCAAAATAATTACTCTAGATAGTCAAGGAGTTTCAGAAATTAGGTGTATGAAGAATTACTTGATCTGATATAGCAGTTAAATTCTAAGGATAAGTGCTTATTATTTAGTTACAGAAGGTACAGGTAAATATCTGCACGGGGGGACACAAATCCAGAACTAGGCACGTTTGGTGATGCAAGTTTGAAAGATGGTTCTACAAATGAGAAGTGCAACTTACAGAAAATTGATTTGCCAGAACTGGGTTTTCTTCACATACTATAGGGAACACTCGAAAGAATTGAAACTCTCCTTTATAACTTCTTCCGATGCTTCCTGCACTGAAATAATTACTTCCACACATAAGCTGGACAAGGAAACTTCATGTAGATAGTAAAGAAAGATGGTTGGACGAGACAGTATAGGAGAAATTAAGAGGTACAAAAAGTGGGTTTTGAGGTATTAAACGTTTAGTTGTTTACTTGTGGACTGAAGGAAGAGTCCTTTGACCAACATTAAGGTGAATTAATTAGTAAAGGAAAAGGATGATTTAGTAGCAGAAATTGTAACTTAATCATGGTTTATAAGTTGGAATACTAAAATGGTAGCAGCATATGAGGTCTAATGCCATTCAGTATCTGTCAAGGTGTTGTTGTTCTTCTTTTAGAAAATGAATCCAAAGTACGACATTAACCTAATTACTTGAGGTTGAACTCACTTTACTTCTTTGAAAAAGCAGTCTTTTCATTACCAGATGCTGATGATGTTTGCAGGCTTTCTATAGATCAACGGATGAAGCGGTTAGAACTGTCATCAGCAAATACTAGTAATACATTACTTATGTTGCAAAAAAATAAAAAATCAGTACTCTCAAGTTTTTCAGCAGATTTAGATTGCAACATACGTCCAACATGGAACAACTGACTTTAATCGAAATGAAGGGATCTTGAATGCTCAACAACATTCAGATGGAAATTTTTCACGGGCAAAAGAAAAACATACCCGATGCCACCTAAAGGAACACCATGGTCACTTGTAATATTGCGTTTTTTGGAAAAATCAAATATTGATGGCTGAAAGGATTAAGGAATTGACTTTATTCATCTGCTTATGATTTTTAAATATAAAAACATTAGGGAAGAGAGAGAGATTGTATACTATTACTTTTCCTCTGGCTGCTTCTTGCTTGGTGTGACGCCACAACCGCAAGCCTATCGGAAGCTTACAGAAGCAACGAAAGTAAGATACGTGAGTCCATGTAAACAACTACTAAAGCTGCAATCAAAAGCAAACTGAATTAAATTCAACTCTTTCACTTCCATGCATTGTTCTTTTTCTCTCCCTTCTTTCACATTCCATCTGTCTATTTCTGGAATAATAAAGAAAGGGTCATGGTATGATATGGGTCCTTCGGAACAGTGAAATTGATTGGTTATGGTGATTTTTGGCCATTAAACGTAGTTTAAATTGTTTCTTTTAGCTTACTGTTTCAAATAGAAGAAATTTCATGTTGTAGATAGAAAACGTTTGAGTTCACCAGTCACTGAAAGATGAATATAAAGAACTTCGTGCAAAACAGCTATTGGGTTGATTTCAAAGCTACAATATGACAGTCTCTCCACACTAACAATTCTGCTGAGATCATTAATAGCACAGCCGAATGTGTCAAACATTAACTTGGTCTTCTCCTGTTAATTGTATATTTGTAATTGTATTTTGTTGCCTATAATTTAGGATTAGATCAAGGAGATTATATCTCCAATTAGTTTGAATTTCAAACTACCTTAATTGTAATATGGATGAGTTTAAATACTCTTACTCAATACAAATCATAGACAGCTTGTTCTCATCTCCTTTATGGTATCAGAGCCTAAAAATCTCCACTTATTTTTTTTCCTTCCCTCCCTATTTCCTATTCCCGATTCCCGTCCCTCTCTGCATCCATGGCTCACACCGTCCTCCTCAACTCCGATGCCATCATTTGGTGGGGTAGGTGTTGGGTTCAATGCATTTGGGGCTGGTTCAGTAGGTTGAGGCTGTGATGAGGTTTGAATGTGAGAGAGAGACCGACTGCGTCGGTGATAGGTTCGAGGGCATGAGGGTGTTGTGTGGTTAGCAGGTTGTTGGGCAGGATCATCGGCAACTTGTATTGGTGTAGAGGGATGCGAGTTAGAAGACATACCTGTCGCCGAAGACGCCATGTCTAAAGAGGAAGTAGTGGGCACTTGTATTGGTAAGGAGGTAGGTAATTCGAAACAAGGCATAGCGGCTGAATCTTCAGTTTGAGATACAGAGTCATGGTGCATTGAATCCCATTTTACAAAATTGAAATGACATTTATTTCGATATGTGGCTGTTACACATGGGAAAATTTCTTCATGAAAAACAACATCCCGACTCATGTAAATTTTTGATGTTTCAAAATCAAAGCATTGATGGGAATGAAATTTGGTGGAGAAGCCTAGGTATAGACAAGGTTTGGATTTTGGGTCAAGTTTGTGGTTGGCGTAGGGTTTCAGTCAAGGGTAGCAGAGGCATCCGAATACTTTTATGGATTGAAGGTTCGGTTTGGTTTGAAAAAGGACTTCATAGGGACTTTGTTTGGATAATATTTTGGTAGGGAGGCGGTTTATGAGATAAACAGCTTGTTGACAAGCAAAGGACCAGAATTGGGACGGCATTTGAGCTTGATGGAGAAGTGTTTTTGCTGTCTCAATGATATGACGATGTCGGCGCTCGACAAGTGCTACTCGTTGTGGGGTATAGGGTGGGGAAACTAAGTGTTCGATGCCGTTTTTACTTAGGTAGGGATCTAGGCCGTGGTACTCTCCTCCACCATCTGTATATAGGCTCAAAATTTTAGTTTGAAAATGTTTTTCAAGTAAGGGATGTAGTAATTTGAAAATGTTCAAAACTTCATCTTTTGTTTTGAGTGTGTACTACCACATATATTTTGAAAAATGGTCAACAAATAAAACATAGTAGCGCTTTTTGTCAATTGATAAAACCAGGGAAGGAACCCATAGATCACTATAAACAACTTGCAAGACAGTTTTGGTTTGCAATGTGTTTTCCGAAAAGGGCAACCTGTGCATTTTATTTGAATGAAATTAATTACAAACTGAAAGTTTAGAATTATTTTTCAAAATTGGAAATTGAGTAAAAAACTGAATTTAAAACCCGGGAATTGGGGTGACCCAATCGCCGATGCCACAGGTCGCTTGAAACTGCCACTCGACAACTTGGAAAATCCAGATTCGGCGGCCAACAATACAACCGTCCACTACTTTCTCCTCGAGCCAGTGGCGCCCCCGTTGCCAGATCCTTCACAACATAAGAAAAAGGATAAAATTCAATTGATTTGTTATTTTCTCGGCAAAATTGAGAGACATAAATTAAATTGTTTGTAACAGAGGGTGAGCATAAGGCAGTGGACAGGGTAAATTGACAATTGGATGCATTGAGTTTAATGTTACCGGTGTGGGAGATTGGTATAGCTTCACCATTACCCATTACGATATCTTC
>JAOSBK010000003.1:22635960-22645984 GCA_027568895.1 Erythroxylum shatona
TACTAACTACTTAAGCTAACTTAATTTCTAACACTTCATTCCAATTTCAAATTTCAAATTTCTATTCATACTTGCTAGTTTAATGAATCAATTCTAAAAATATAATAAAACAAATAAATCAATAATAATAATTAAAAATATCGAGGTCCAACACTCTTTCTCAAGATGTGGATTCAATTAAGAAAATGGTTGATAGTTTAGATTTAAAAGATTCCAAAGATGTTGATGAAAACTTGGCCAAAACTTATTGGTGGATTCCTTGTTACCGATCACACGAATTCTTTAAATGCAAAAAAAAGTTGAGAAAGGAAAAAGAGTAATAAGGTATAATGATTAGTTTATTCAATAACACACGACTCACCTTGGTCTGGTATGCTATTGAGTTGAAGTGAAATGCAAGTAATTTTGACCTACCATGAGTCTTGTTGGAGGCAATCTTGTCGACTGGAATGGCAACGTTGCCAGTGGCCTAGTTTCTTTAGAGATTCTGCTTTGATTTAGAGATTCTTCGTCCATCGATCTTTGATTAGAATAATCCATATTTGTAATTTTCTAACTCTAAATTTCTATTTTTATCCTCTTAAGTCTGATTATATTTCATTATAAATCTTCTATGTTAGTATGTGTTTATATTAAATGAAGTCTAGACCATTAATTTTGCTAAAATATTTCATTTAAATATGAATCCTAATTTAATAAATTTAGGAATTTTTTTTGAAAATTTTTTAAGGAGTGAATATGAACTTTTAGCTTATTTATAATCAATAGTAACTCATTATAACTTGTTGGGTTAGTTTGGAACAAATGCTTAAAATAACTACTTGCAACCTTAGAATGCTGTAAGTTTCTCCAATGAAATATGTTTCATTAAATGGTCAAAATAGAGTAATCATGCATAGATAAGATATTGAACCAATCCATTTTAATTTCACAACAAAAGATACATTTTTAATATGTACACTCAGCTTATAATATACTATAGCGGGGCAAAATAGTTCTATACAGAACTCAGGCAGCCTACATTTTGATCCAAAAAACCTATTGTCAATTATTGAACTCCCACGTAGAAATGCATTAATTTCTACAGCTAGCTATATAGATCAAATGATCATTTATACAATAATGTGTCAATATATTTTCTTCTTTTCTTTATTTGCAAAACCATCTTTAGAATTCAGTAACTTAAAGTGATCAATCATATATCTTACTTTTCAATACAAAGATACATTTATCTTACTAAAAATATTTGATTTTAGTGGAAATCAAAGAGATGATGATCCCTTCACTTTAGGTCACTAAGGTGTTTGGCTGGTTTCTGACTAAGTGGAAGATTACTACTTTCTCTAGCTGAAATGTTTGGACCCTTTTGAACCCTTGATACATAACTGGCAGTGTAACCTTTAGCTAAGGCATGTTTTCCATCTGAATAAACTATTGCTCCTTCCGAAGATTAGATAACATCTTAAACTGCAGTATAGAAGTTCATGTTGATTAATCTTTTAGGTCTAGCATGGTAAAGCAAAAAAGATGAACAACAGTTATAAATAAGATTTACCCGTGATATGTGTTGAAGTCCATAAGAATTATTTATCAAATATTTATGTGGTTGTAACATGTAAGGTCTTTGTGCTGGTGGTGGTCTTGTTGAAACCTGATTAATCAAACCATCATCCAGAACAGCTGACTTATTATTAGTCCTTTATGCATTCTTCTTTGGCTTATAAATAGGACATCCAGATAATGAGCCTCTGCTAGGTGACTCATTTTCTAGAAGCTCGCATTCGAGATGAGTTGCATGATCACAACTAAAAACCTAAACGGAGAAAGTAGAAGAACCTTTGGCTAGAATGTAGTTGCATATACAGCATGCTAGACCTCTGGGGCCATAACCTTAAGATGCTCCCTTCTTGAGTATGCCCATGGCATAGAATGTATCATTCTCTATCACTAATTTAGTAGTATCCTTAAGCAAATGAAAAAAGAATTTGAATAAATAAACTAGTTGATAGTAGTGTCATTAATTGAACGCAAGTTCTTATATAAATTGGTGACATTTTTATGGTTTTTACTACACTTCTTGGCTCTTATTTTTAGATTTTATGCTTAATTTTGCTCTTGAGTGCTTGCTTTTATTTTATGTAGTTTGAGAGTAAAATTGTCACAAATTATTATCAATTGCACTAAATTAATTTTCTAAGAACATTTGATACTGCAAACTACCATTTGTTCATTGTAGGAGACTCAAGAAGAAGTAGAGTCAAGGAGGGAAGGTTGAAAATGATAAGCCAACAAGTCAACAGGAGCAACAAGACTTTCTTCGTGGCGAAGCATGAAGAATTCATGTAGAGACTCTTCGAGTTAATTTCACCGCAGCGTGAATTAATTCTGTCACTGCGACGAACGTAGTAGATTATTGAAGAAACCTTTCAGGAAAAGTTCGTCACGGCGAACTCTTCCTGTTGCCGCGATGAACCTTCAAATACCCAAACCATTTTTGGAAGTTTACCCATTGTGCAATCCGATCCATCAAACCCATTTTTAGAAACCTACCTATTTTAGGTTAAGTTAAGAAGGGGAGAGTTGACAGTTCAGAGAGGATACTCACTCTCTCTACCATTTGAACAACTCTTCTACACACACCCTCATCTCCTCTCATCCACACAATTGTTCTGCTCCTTCCACCATCAACTACTACCATGGATGCTTCCAGTGGGTTCTCGGTTGTGAAATCTCCTAGAGTTATGCTTGGCTAGGCACCTCTCTCCTCTTGAAGATGTAGCAATGGCTAGAGTTCAATGGGCTTCAAAGGGGAGTAGTTTAATCCATGTTCAGCTATACTGTTATGAACTCCTAGGTTTAGGATTTGTAATTTGTAGTTGAATATTCTTGATTAGAGTTTAATCATGTGTTGGATATTCAGTGTGTTGTTGGGATTTGTTGATATAGAACTTTGAACTTAAATATATGAAGTCTCATTTATATCTATTTGTGATCTTGTTGAATCTCTTTTATCTTACATAGTTGTGTTTGATATTGAGTTGACTTGAGATCCCAAATGACTTGTTGCATTAACCTACCCACTACATACACTAAGGGCATTTAACAAGGTCCTAAGAAATGGAGTTTATTCTTGGATTAAAAGAATTCTTTAAGGTTTACCATTTGAAACTTAGTGATTCACTCCCATCAAGATTTATTTTGAACTATGATAGCCAAAGCTCATTTTCAAGAGGATACTATCCCATTTGATCATTTGTCTTAATTTTTTCGTTCCTATTCCCAAAAGCCTAAAACACATTTTATACATTTTTCTTACAATTCATTTAATTTTGTCAAGATTTCCAAAGATCAAAACCCCTTCCTTGCTAATTTAGCTTGCATATCATGACACATAGGCTAGCTTAGAACCATTCACTAGGTTCCGATTAAGTGAAACGACCCGAGGTTGCATTCTATATTGCAATCCTTGGAATTAAATTTTGATTTGACCTCTAAGGGTAAGAACAAAAAGGCTCGAATTAGTCATATTCAACAAGTGAATTTGATAGGGACAAAGGAAAGATAACAAAAAGTAATCGAAAAAGAAGTCATTGAACAGTATCATGTAGAGTGCAAAGCCAGTAACTAAACCATATATTTGAAACTATTAATAAGTACCTATAATTCTGCTTTCAAATCCCTAAGTTCCCAGCATCCCTAATATGATAATTTTAAAATCTCCAAGTTCTTGGTTGCCATCATCAGAGAGGAGCTTTGACATGATAGTTGGAAGACAAATGTAACCTATCATTCCCTCAATAATCTCTTCGATGAACTAAGAGAACAACTTCCTCAATACACATGCACCTTTGTGGGATTTGCAAATTATCCACTTGATTACACACACATCATCATCATCCCCAGTACTTTGATTTAATATTAGCATCCCAAATCCATTATTCACTTCATATGCCCCTTCATTGTCATAAGATTCCATCAGAGGCTCACAAAATTTGTAACAAAACCAATAATTTGACAAAAAATAGATGGATAAACAATTAATGGGAAGCCATAAAAACATTAATTTTAGATATTATAGAGAAATGATATATAGAGCTATTGAAAGTCTAAGAACTTAAAGGGATGATGTATTATGAAACTTAGGTGCAAAGCAAACGTTTCAACTTTTTGCAGGCAACACTTATGAAAAATCAATAATAATTATCCAGAAATTAAATAATTGACAACCCAAGCCAACTGGATGAACCTATGAACTTGATTGTAACTGTCATGGCTGATTGTTTATTTTCTGACCCCTAGCTGATCCAGGACGTGACTTCCGGAGTGTTTCCCATTAATATATATACGAAAGTATTTGGTAAAGTGAAGATCATCAAGATCATAAAACTCAAATTCAAATGATCAGAGGCAAGTCTCCGGATTGGACAAGATTTGGGTAAGTTTTTGACATGGGGAGAGGGTGAATATACTAAGAATTAGAAATAAATTTAAGGTTATAAAATGATTTTATTTTTTTCTCTTTTTTGAAAATCCACATAATTTAATATGGCATTTAAAGACCAACTGGACAATCCATAACAATACATATAAGAAACTTCCTAATTTTCATCCAAGATAGCCTAATATTGAGCAGACTCATGAACGTTTAGACCTTTGTTGAGCAAATTAAAAGGTTTGTTCTTAAATTGATCAAACCCAAAAAATTTTACCCCCAATATGAACTTTTAGCTATCTGGAAAGCCTCTCAAAAACTTAAGTCTAAAAAGTCATCCACATTTGCGTATAAGCAGGTAACCTTCTATCACGGTCATGGTAGACTGGCCAAGATCGTGGCCCTTCCTCCATGCTTCTATCATGATCATGGCATATTGGCCATGATTTTGGCCAGGGGTTTTGCCTTAGGCTTCCTCCAATTCTCCTTCGTACTTTAATATTTGCCCTGAAATACTACTAAATACATCAAGGCAACTCAAACACATAAAATTGAAGCTCAATCATGTGCTCTAACCCAACAAACACACAAAACACAAATACTTAACTAAATATCAAAATCCTAACCTAAACATGGACAAAATATTCAATTTAATAACTAAACACATACTAAACTACCGACTAAAATATTATGCAATCTACCACTATCAATCAACAACATATATTTAGTTATTCTAAATTTCATATCAAAATAAGGTAAAAATAAGTTGAACTAGATATAAGGATTCATTGTTTTAGTTTAGATAAGTTTCCTTTTCTTAACCTCTCTAAAATATCTCTCTACCTACTTTGACCATTTTACCCTTGATAGTTTTCATTTTTGGAAATAAAACTCCTACCTCGGGTAAATTTGTCTTTTGATACAGTGCTTTTTCTTTAACAACTGAGGTTCTTCATCATACGAAGGCCTCTTGAAGGCTTGAAATATGGAGAAAGAAGGGCCTCCTACCTCTTCTAACCTTAATCTTTAAGATTTTTTAGAGCTCACTAGCATTATAAAAGAGAAAAATATGGAGAATAATTTGTTACAGTGATTTACGGGGAAAGTGTCAGGACTGATTCTAAATAGCTAGAAGATGCTTGAAAGCATAAGCTTAACATTCATTATAATAAAGGAGAACTCAAGCATTTTCAAAATTTCATGAAGGAAGGAGTGTTAAAACCTCCCATAGAGCTTCTAAAAGCTAGAGCAAATGAATGGTCCTTGGCTTTGGTGGGTTTTTTTAGAATAAAAGGCCAACATTCCTTATTGTTCATACTTGGGTTACTACTAGGTAGGGCTAAATGGGCTTGGAGAAAATACTGTTGATAGATCATGGTTCATTCCTTTTCAAATTCTTGACAGAAAGTTACTTAAATAAGATTATTGAACAAGGACTTTAGCACATGGTTGACCAATCTATGTTCATTAAAAAATGGAAGTTATGTTCATATTTTGACAAAGGTGACATTAATGTATTTCCCTTATGGGTTAACTTTCATAACGTGCCAATTAAGTTTTGGACAATTGCAGGCTTAAACTACCTTGATAGCTCATTTGGAAAACCAATTTACATGGATTCTCAAACTACTAACATGGTGAGAAATTGCCAATTATGAAGCTTAGAGATGATGGAGAACTTAAAAGGATTGAAGTTCCTATAACCTATAAATGGAAACCAAACCTATTAAGCAAAAATTGGAAACCAACTGGGAAACTCTTCAAGATAGGTTGGCATGATGAGTTGATGGGGTTAGTTACTCAAGAAAGCAGTAATAAGCCTAATCAAGCTAGCTTGGAAGACATAGAAGCAAATATAAATGATGATGTTGTGGTATTGACAGAAAATCAATCAACTAACTTGTAGAGGTACTTTTGTAAATCCTGAAGTTCAATTAGATAAAGCGGCAACAACTCAGACTAACAAGGAGAATAACTTTAGGAAAGAGATCTTAGTTGAAATTAAAGAATCAGCTAACAATTCCAAAAGAAGATCAGCTAGAAGAAAGGGCAAGAACAAATATGAAGGCGAGCTCCCCCGATGATTCTGGTATGAAATCTTGATGATTCTGGTATGAAATCATAAAGTTTTTTAATGACCCTTTTAAAAAAGCAATGATAAAGGAGATTTTTTTAAGAAGAAGCCTTATTTAGTAGGACTTCTGGAAAAAAAAAATCACCTCATTTGCTAGGTGTTTCTAAATTTTTAGGTGCAGAACAAAAGGTTATCTCTAACTACCCTTCATATTACAATGGTAGAATTCTATACTTTTATAACTCAAATAAAATCTTAATATAAGTGGAAGGAGAAAGTGATCGGTTTATTCATTAGAAATGTCAGCTGGGGTAAAGCAACTCAACCTCTGATCTCAAACTAGTATATGTTTCGAACTTTCAATTCCAAAGGGAAATATGGAATAATCTCCAAAATTTAAAATCCTTGGCTTTTAATTGTTAACTACAACTGCATACATTTAGACCATGAAGTAGAAGGAGGTAGGAATTTTAGGTAGCAACAGGGAAAGTTATCTAAATTGTTCCAAAGAGTAAAAATTACATATCTCATATTCAATGATAGGCTTTTTACTTAGTCCAACAAACAAAAAGGACATATGTTGATAAGGAAAAAACTTGATAGAGCAGTGGTCAACAAAGCTTGGTTAGACTTATTCTCATAAATTTTTGCTTATTTTGGTGAAACTTCCTTTTCAAATCACTCTTATATCCTAATTTAGAATCTCCAAGCTATAAAGATGTCTAGAGTATCTTTCAGGTTTTTCAACGAACTTACTCAGTAATAAGGTTTTTTGGAGCTAATGGGTACTTGTTGAAATCAAAATGTAAGTGGCTATAAGTCTTTTCAGTTGACATAAAAATTAAAGATGGTAAAACAAGCAGTTAAGACCTTTATTAACTCTTACACCAGGCAGGTGATAGAGACTAAATAGAATCTAAGAGAGGTTCAGAGTGATTGTTACAACTTCCCCTACAATTGCCACTTGAAGAAAATAGAGGCTTAAAGACTTGGAGAACATCAGGAGGTCCTTATCTTGCATAATTCCATCTTGAAACAGAAAGCTCGAATAGATTGGTTAAAAGATGGGGATTTAAATTCTAAAATTTTCTTTCCTTATTAGAAATAAGAAACATGAACAAGATTGTGGAGTTCAAAGACAAAAATTGTAATTCTTTTGCTGATCAATCTACGTTAATAAAGCTCACTAGAGAAATGAAGTTGATGGGTGCAGTAGAGGATTCTGCTTATGGTTACAATAAAAAAAGATTCTTTGATTCCTTTTTAACTCATGATTTTAAGGAACTATTGACAACACTATTTACAAACCTAGAATAAAGAAGTTTTGTTTAGTTTGCACTCCTTTAAAGCACATGGACCAAATGGGTTCACTGCTTGGTTTTTCCAAAAATCTTGGAAGATTATTGGTAGCTTGTTTACAAAAATAGTCTAGAAATGCTTTTCCTCTTACAAAATGTTGAAGGAACTTAATCACACCTACCTACATTTGCCTAGTTCCAAAGAAACATATTCCTGCTTCCTTGGTGGACTAAAGGCTATTGCAATACAATTTATAAAATGGTTGCTAAACTCCTTACTAATAAGCGAAAATAACTTTAAAAGGAGTGGTCAATCCAACATAAGGAGCCTTTATTATGGGAAGATCCATAAGATATAATATTCTTTTAATGCAGGAGATATTGAAAAAATACAATTTAGGGAAAACATCAATATTTTTTTAAGAAAATCAATTTTTATAAAGCATTTGACATAATGAGTTGGTATTTTATTCAATCTTGTTTAGAAGCATTTAAATTCTTGACACTCTTCAAGGGCTGGATTATGATGTGCATTAAGTTTGATTCAGTAAGAATTCCTATAAGTGGAGCCCCTACAAAGCCTATAAATTTTGCTAGTGGAATAAGACAAAGGGACCCTCTATCCCCTTATCTATTCACCCTAGTAATTGAGGGGTTGTCTAGAATCCTCAACAAGTTTACTTAATGTAATGAATTTCACTTTCATTATAAATACAAAGAATACAAGCCAACCTACTTGATGCTTGTAGATGGCCTCATTTTTTAATCTAGTACTGAAGCTCATTTAGTGAAGATTTTAAAGGATATACTCAATATTTATTCAGACTGGTCAGGGCTAAGGGTAAATCCAGAAAAAAGTAGTATGTTTTGTTCTAGAGGTGTAAGGAATTCAGTAGAATTATCTAAGATTTTAGGGTTGCAGTTACATACTCTTCCATTTAAGTATGTTAGAGTCCCAATTTCTCATACTAAACCCAAGTATTCATATTTTATTTCTCTAATTGAAAGATTCATATCTAGAATAAATGCTTGGCAAAATATGTAAATATCATTAGCTGCAAGAGTTACTTTGATCATCTTAGTCCTTGAAAATTTGTATATTCATTGGATTACTCACATTATCTTGCCAAGGAGAGTAATCAACGAGATTGATTGTATCATAAAAGCCTTTTTAAGGTTTGGGAAAACATATAACTAACAAAAAAGTTAAACTCAAATTGCATAAAGTGACAATTCCAAACAAAAAAGGTGGAATAGGAATTATTTAAATACCTCTAATGTAGAAATTACTTCTAAGCAAAAGAATTTAGAGGTTATAGGTAGACAAAAATTTCATATGGATCAAATGGATACATAAATCTTATCTAAGATGAGAATTTCTAGCACTTGCCACCTACCAGGGACTACAATTAGATCTTGATATGTGCTTAATTGATTGTACATTTATTCTATAACACTTAGTAATTAATGATATGAAATGTTTACGAAACTCATATAGGTTCATATTAGGTTTTAGATGAGGATTGGATAAGAAATTGCAAGAAGAACAAAAATTCAACATGATATGGGAGATACACAGTCAGTATCTACTTATACGATTGTGTAAGTACACGAATTGGGCACATTTTTATGACATACATAGTTGGATACATGATTGTGTATCCAACCGTGTGACTTCCCATAACCCTAACTTTTAATATAAAACGATATTTAAGCGGTTCAACATAACATGGATCAATTTTGGGAGAAAAGGAGGGGTAGGGCATGCATTCTTTAGAGACTGATTTAAAGGTGAAATCGAAGCTGAAGAACACATTTTGGGCATCCTCTTATTATGTTTTTTTATTCTTTCTTTCTCTAGGGATTGTTTATGTTATCCTATGCTTATTGATTTAGGCATTCATATATGAATGGTCATTATTCTCATTCTCATTAGATGGTTTATATATGAACTCATTACTAGAATCTTTAATACAATATATAATAATTGTATTTGGATTCATTTGTGGCAACTAATGGTGTCGAATCATTATAGATGGTGTAACTTTGGTTAAATGACCTGAGCTTATGTGGTTGTTGCCTTGATTAGTATGTTTTTCTAACTCGTAATGCAATTGTCTTGCTAAATCTAGAGGTGTTGGATCCCGTCTCCGAGGCCCAACATTCGGAAGCACACAAGCATAGAGGACCCAAAACCGACCATATAATGACCACAAATAG
>JAOSBK010000003.1:22646084-22661951 GCA_027568895.1 Erythroxylum shatona
TTTTTAATAATTGAGTTAATAAGCTACTTAATTTTCTTTCAATAAATGCCATTTAATGCTTTCCTATGACTTTCAAAATTTGCATATATTACTTTTTGGGATGATTGGAAATTGTATTATGTGTCTTTTGAATGTTGAATAATTGTGAAAATATTTGCAAAGTAGCTTGACGAGGGAAAAAGAATGAGAAATGGGTTTTCGAAAGATTGTGAAAATGAATTTTTGTAAAGAAGGTGATCTTATAAATTTGCTTTCGGAAATGAGCCCTTTGTGGCTAATATGTGTGGATTATGTGAATTATGTGAAATGCATGACTTTATGATTTGTGGTAGTCCCTTAAGAGTCAAGTGCACTTGTCTGTTTATAGGCTTTTTCCGCCTGTCCGCTAGTAGCATTGGAGCTCCTCACGAACTTCCATAAGTTCACGGCTACACATGACCGCTTCGCGGGAATGTGTAGTACATTCTGTTTCGGATCCACCCGAACCACTTTCTCTGTGTTTATGTGATATTTTGACTTGTGAGTAGTTTGATGTGATGAATTCGTGAAGATGTTTGATAAAATTGATAATGTTTGATCAATGTGAAATTGGCTTTGAAAATGAATGAATAAAGAATGTTTTTGCTTGTTCTTAGTTATTAAATTGTTACCCACTGAGCCGTCGAGCTCACACCGATTTTTTCCCTCCACAGGTGACGAGCGAGAAAGTGAGTAATCTGCATCGGGATTGAGGCATTACTCCTATGTATTTTACTTTTGAAGTCATCTTTTGGAAAACAAGGCTTTAGATTGCATTTTGGAGAAATGACCTTTCTTTGTATTTTGACTTTTGATACTTTTGATGTATTAGGGCTAAAATGCCCTCTAAAGCTTTGTAATAACTTATGTTTTCATGTAAATGCAAGAGATTTGGGTTTTAATGTATCTTGTGTATGTTTCATAAAAATGTATTGTTGTATGGTTGGAAAAATGGCTAGAAGAGGAGAATTGTGTTTGCTGCCTTTTTGAGTCAATTTCTGGGTTTATATGGATTGGTTTGTGATTTGGGAGATTGAAGAATGTGGAGGTTGAAGTTTTGTTCAGGTGCTGGAAATTTGGTTGTGTTTGAAGATTTTGGCTAGTGGAAATTTAGGGAAGATGCTGTCAAAATTTACATAATGGGCAGAAACTTTGACTGAGTTTTTACCCTCTTAGAGTTCATGTTTAGAGCTTTCCATTGGTATATAATATGTCACTTTTAGACATAGGATTAAGAAGTTATAAGGTTTGAAAGAATGTTGTTACTGTTGGAAAGGGTTTTGTCCAGGCAGTATATTTGGAAGGGTTTTTCCCTTCCTTAGAGCCTACATTGATTTTTTCATCCTTCATAAAAGATGTAGATTGTCTTTCATTCTTTCCATTGATGTATAATATGCCATTTTTGAGGTTAGGAGTAAGAAGTTATGAGGTTGGAAAAAATTCAGTTACTGTTTGAATGGTCATTTTATAGGCAGTAGCTTTGGGAGAGTTTTTACCTCCTTTAGAGGTTAAATTGACTTTTGCATCCTTCATGAAATTTGTAAATTGTTTTTTTATCTTTCCATTGATGTAAAATGTGACATTTTTTAGCAGTAACTTTGAAGTAACTTTTGACTCCCTTAGAGGACAAATTAGTTTTTGAATCCTTCATGGAAGTTGGAGAGCTTCCTTTTATCTTTTCATTGATACCGAATTTGAAAATTTTGGATTTCTGTGTGAAAAGTTATTAAATTTAGAACTTAGTTAGTTAAAGGAAAAGAAAAAGAAAAAACAATTTGAATTTCGGACTCGCAGCGCCCTCGCGAGGGCGAGCGCTTCGCCCCTGCGAGCAGCTCTCGATGGCTAGCGTTCCCGATCGCAAGTGCTAACGCGCGAGGCGACACCGTTTGCCAGTTTTTGGTTTTATTTTTATTTTCTGATTTTCCCTTTT
This sequence comes from Erythroxylum shatona, assembly GCA_027568895.1. Taxonomy (NCBI): domain Eukaryota; kingdom Viridiplantae; phylum Streptophyta; class Magnoliopsida; order Malpighiales; family Erythroxylaceae; genus Erythroxylum; species Erythroxylum shatona. The sequence goes on from JAOSBK010000003.1 coordinate 22,648,033, forward strand.
TCCAAATTAAACCTCCTCTTACTCTTTTGCTTGTAACTTTTTTGTTTGACCTCCGATTCACTCGATTTTTGAAGCATTGGTTTTCAAAAAAAAAAAATTCTACCCCTTTCATGCAAAATTAGAGCTTTCGGGATTAAGTTGAAATTTACGGATTAAATCAAGTGAGACAATTGGACGGACATATTGAACATGCTTCCGTATTTTTGTGATTTCTTGATCTAGAGAGATCCGATTGAGGTGATTTTTGATTCTTATTAACCTAGAGACATGAAATTTTCCCTTTAGTTAGAAGTCGGATTTCAATTTGGGCCCTAAGGATTTCAATTTTTCAGGAGAAAAATTAAGGTGAACTTTACAAGATCTGTTCGGATGTAAGTAAAATAAGTTCGTATTTGAGTTTTCTTCTGTGGTGAGGAATTCCTCCCTCGTGGGATGCGCATCTAGATGTCATGTAGGACGTCGGACCCGTGACTCACCAGGGTGGGTTCTAACAGATAGTATGATGATAGGATTTGGAATATTGATTTTCTTCTAAACTCTACTTTGGGATTTTATTTTTATTTAATGATAATTTAATCGATTGTATTTACTAGATGAATGTCGTGATTTGATTACATTCTTGCATAATTCGGTAATAAATTGAGAGGGTGAACTGAATGAAAAATGATTAAATCAGATTAACGAGAGTTAGGCGATTTAATAGATACTGTGACAAATCATATTGGTAATTATGCAGAGAGAGATCCCATGTGATGTTCCGATAGTTTATTAGAGTGCTTAATATCTAATTAGGGTTTTGGATAATTTGTGAATTAAGAGATTGCAAATTTCCTAATCTAATTAGGGTTTAATGGTTATAACTCGAAAGAGAGTAATCAGCCCTAGGATAATCTAGAACCGACACTTCATTGACACATAATCAACTAGGTTAGCATTAATGATAAGTAAAATCCCCTTTCTCATAAATTAGTAAATTCCTTAGGTTAATTTCTATTGTGATTGCATAGTGCTTACTTGTTAATACTTTTGTGTTTAATTTCTGATTTGATTGGTTGAGCTAAATTCTCGTACTAATTTCTGTTGCATCTTTTATTTTCAGTTTTATAGTTTTTTTAGCTTTAGATTTTAGGATTAGATTACTCTCTTTCCCCGTGCACTTGCGATATTTGAGGGCTTATAAATTTTAAAGCTTGAGCGACATGATCATTAACCTACGATTAATAGTTTTTAGGAGATGTGTGAAAAGGAAAATTCAATGAAGTATGTTAATTATGTGTAGGTGGAGATTAAACTAAGAACCAAATTTTATCTATTCATCAGTTTTATCACTTTTGACTGTTTTCTTTAATTTGCTTTCTATAGTTTAATTTTTCTTTTTTTATTTGAATTACTTTAGTTAAGTCTGCTACGACTAATACATTTTCGGTAGGATGTAAGGCAATTTTCACAAGATACAAAGTCTAATGTTCAAAAGTTGGAGAGCTAGCAAAATTCATGTACATCTTTAGAAGACTTAGGGAGTAGTTGGTTCACATGATGTAATGCTAAGAGGAATGAGAATGAATATAGTGAGAAACGAGAATGGATATAATCATTATAATTATGATGGTTGATTAGGACAAAGAAATGATTACCATTACTATTGATAGTAGTTGGTTTGTTTAAAATCTTGAAAAATAAAAATTTGTTAAATTTAATATTAATATATTCTAATTAATTATATTTTTTTATTGAAAAAAGAAAAAAAATTTGTTTTACATCAAATTTTAACATATTATAATTAATTATATTTAATTTTAATATATTCTAATTAATGATATTTAATTTTATATTGTTTTATTCAAAAATAAAAATAAAAATTGATTAAATTTTATATCAAATTTTAATATATTCTAATTAATTATATTTAATTTTAATATATTCTAATAAATGAAATTTAATTAATTATATTGTTTTGCTAGAAAAGGAAAAATAAAATTGTCAAAATTTAATATATTCTAACTAATTATATTTAATATATTCTAATTAATTATATTTAGTATATCTAATTAATTATATTTAGAATATATTTAATTTTAATTAATTATATTTAATATATTCTAATTAATTATATTATTTTACTTTAAAAAAGGAAGGATATGACTTTCATTCCTCACATATTTGGAAGTATAAAGTAATCCCCAAAACTTAAATATCAAAATATTGTTCATGTAATAATAATATATAACTAACCATTGTTTTTTATTCCCATACCCATTGATGTCTTCCAAACCCATGAACTAAGCACCCCTCTAATGTTGTTGCTTCTAATTCTTTGCAATTTCATTAGGATGTAAAATGATACCAACAAGATGCAAGTCTATATTCTAGATCTTGGTAAGTTAGACGGGTCAGATTGCGAGAATTATCGACCACTTGGAATCACAAAGCGAAGAGAAGCAATCATCTCAACTTAAGGTGTACCCAAGACATATTAGAGCGGAAACCTTACGGAATAGAAAGGAGCTTGAGAATCTTAAGAGGACTAATCAAAGGATTGCTTGCGAAGAAGAAGTTAGAAAGGAGATCGAAGGAGAAAATGATATATCATTTAGCTTAAAGGTAAATATTGAGTTCTTAATTATTGCTAATACTAACCTTTCACCTTTAGAAAATAGATTGGATAAATTAAACGAGGAGAAAAAGGGTGAAGAGATATTCAAGATATTCCAATAGTGTAGGGACTTAGTAGAGATTAAGATTTTGAAGATAAGAAAGACAATGAATATGAGTGATCATCAACTGAGGCCTTATCTTTAAGAACCTCAAGTGGAGAAAGTAGAAGTTGTGACACTTGAAGATCATAATTTTGTCATATGTTGAGGAAAACAAGGAGTAGAGCCTACGATAATAAACAAAGGCACTTCTTGAGAGGCAACTCAAGGAAAGTTTATTTCTTTTCCTTTATATTTTGCATTTGCTAGGATTGTAATGTGTGCTTTTAAATTGTTTGTTTCTTACGTGTTTTTTTATGTTTTCAAAAAAAAGAGAGAGAATCAAACAAACAAACAAACAATTTCTCTTTTTCTATTGCTTCTAGGACTATATAGTTATAATTAGAGAGTGAATTGACTAGAAAAATTCATCGCAACTTGAGCATGTACTTTTAATTTTGTGATTGGTCAATATACATTATCTTTAGAAGAGTAGTGGTTAGTGGTAGACACAAGCCAGTGAGATTTTAAGCCTTTATAGACTGACACATGCATATTAGTTTCATTGCCTTTTCTTTATGTGTAACCTTCATAACATGTACATTTTTACTTTGATTTGATTTTCTATTCAAGACTTCATTTTTGTCACATGCATTGACATGAAAATGATACAATCATTCTTTGTTTCATAAGTTGCATTAAGCAAATACCCTATCTATTGATATGAATTTTCTTTTTATTAAGCTGCCTTGAGCTTTATTTTTTTTGTGCTAACCACATTACATGCTTTTAACCTAATTAAATGTCCTCCCCAAGCCTTAAGGCTAGTGGAGCATTTGTTGATTATTGATGATTGTGGATGTATAAAGTATAACTATGAGGCTGTGCATATGTGGAGGTTGGTTATTATTGGGATGACATTTTATGTCTTATCAATCCATGTTAATGTAGCTTCTTTCAATTTTTGGTAAAAAAGAAAAAGAAAAGAAAAGAAAAAAAACAAAAGAAAAAGAAAATTAAGAAAAATATATTTAAATAAAAGTATCAAGCAGGAAATGAAAATGTTTTGAAAAGTTATTCATGGTTAGTTTATCCTTCTAAAGTTGTATGGAATGGGTGATTTAAGTATGTTGCATATGAGGTAGATGTTGTTTTGAAGGATCACCACTTATGGTTATAATGTATTGTTTGTCATCGATTTTATGAGTGATCCCTTCTAATTAGTTATGCTTCATGTGGTTTATAGTGTGAGGGCTTGAATCTAAGATGTGGAGCATAGTTTTTCTGTTCATTATAGCTGATGGTACTCTGTTTTGAGTTAATGTTAGTTTTTGCGATTGATATTTTATTGAGTGTTTTCTTGTTTCACTAGCTCTGATGGCTTTTGCACTACATTCTCTAAATACATCTCACCTTAACCCTTGCTCACATTACAACCTTGAAAAGTCTTTTGATTTATGATTATGCATGTAAATCTTAGAGGTGGATAAATGAAATGTTATGTGAAGTCGTGGAATGTCATAATCATGAATGATGTTTAAGTGTACCTATGGATCAATGCTATTTACACACTCTCTCTCCAAGTCTACCCTTAGATTGCTCAATTTCTAAAGGTGATGATTGTTGATTGATTATGAGCAAAGGCATTGAATGTTGAGTTATTGCTATGATTTTGAAAGTTATTTCTCTTTTCTTATGACAATATATCATTAACAAATATGGAAAATGAGTAAGTGCTTTAGCTTGTGACTTTGATTTTGTTGATTTGCTCAAGGATGGTCAAAGGCTAAGTGTGGGGGAACTTGATATGTGCTTAATTGATTGTACATTTATTCTATAAACTTAGTGATTAATGCTATGAAATGTTTCTGAAACTCATTTTGGTTTATATTCGATTTTAGGTACAATTTTGAAGTTCAAGTGCTAAAGTGAGTTAAAAGCACATTCTTTAAGCGATCTTCTTGATGTTCAAACTCAATTGTCTTTATGGAATAAGAAGGAGATGGATTGGGTGAGGATTGGACAAGAAATTGCAAGAAGAGCATCAATTCAACATGATGTGGGAGATACACGACCGTGTATCTACTTATACAACTGTGTAAGTACACGAATTGAGCATATTTTATGTTTGTTTTTTAAATTTATCAAATGAGGCTTTTAGTCAAGTATTTTGAAACATGTCAAGTATCAAGAAACAATTAGAACATTAAAGGGAAAAAAGTTGATTTTGACTCTTTTAAGGCTTGTAAGCAAATATCAAATGCATTAGTACAAAGTGTTCTCTTAAAATTTGTAAAAATCCATACATTTAGACTTGAAATTTTTAAAGCTAAGGTGTGATTTTATTTAAAGTAAGAACATATATGAATATTTAAATTATATCTAAATGAATAAAATAAAAATCCATATATGTTGTTCATTTATAAATATATGCATCCTATGTGGAAACCAATGGGATAACTTCCCTCCAGAATAAGCTCATGTTTTCCCTAGCTACGACCCATGTGGAGACAAACCAGTCACCTATACATGGATAGCTTATTCAAGCCTAACAATTCATATAAAGAATTACTAAGAGTGGCTAGGGTTAAGTGAGCTAATACAAGCTTGTCTAGAACCAAAATGAGCCCAAGGATCTCATGCCTAATGTATTTAGCTTGTAAGTAGAAGTTTAACATAAGGGGTAAACTCAACTTCCTAAATTCACCTAATTAGTGCCCACTATGTCAAGTTGATATATAAAACCAAAGGCATCGATTTTTTGAATGCAACGATTCTAATCAGATATGGAGGTATGCATCTTTGCTCAATAAATAGAGATGATTATAACTACATATAGGCATTAAAATTTCTAGGGGAACAAAAGGTTATAAGGGAAGAGGAGCAATTAACATACATAACATATATATGGTCTTGCTTATACAAGATCTAGAAAGAATGCAATGCTTGATGTTTCCACGGAAAAGAAAACTGGAGTTCTTTAATCCACCTATAGTAGAGAAATCAAGTGTTAAACTATATAAGACAATAATGGTTGTACTAGTCAAAAGCATCAGTATCCTTATAACTAGATGCCTAGAAATGTCATTTCATATGCATACATGTATACTTGAAGATGTTATTCATTAATTTAATGGCTTATTTAACTTAAAAAACAATCAGTTAATTAGGTAGGGAGTGATAGAGCGTATGTAAACCTACTATTTATATTGAAATCTTAGGTTGCTTCCTTATTTTTATTGTCAAGTCTTTTTTATTTTAATCTTGGCTTATGTTGGGTTTATGATGATGTTCCAGTCCATTCCTAGTCACTTAAAAAAATAATGAATCTAAGAATAAAACAACATTTGATTGTTAAAGGGCATTAGTTAAAAGGCTTCCTAAATGCATCTATAATCTCTAAGATATGATGAACTGGACTAATTTTTGAATACAAATTTGTTAGGTCATACATATAACTAGAGAAATGAAATTTAATAAAAATGAAAACATCATTAAAATATTATAACATAAAGAAATGTAAATATGATTCTTATTTAACTTTTGCGTTGTAATAATAAATAAGTCAAAAGTGTCGATAATATACTTCTGTTCAAACCATCCTAAAAAATCAAATAAGGCCACAAAATAGAAAAGTTAATGACATCATACATCTGAACTCTAAATGAAACATCCTAACTCGAAACAATTACAACATATAAAGCATTATTCAAACAAATATCTAGCTTATGTAAAAGCATATAAACTCAAGATCTAATATAAAGTGAAGGTGTATTACTCTCGATGCTTTTTGACTTGTAGAAGAAAGATTTAATTAAAGTATCAACAAAATCTCCAAAGAGCTAATGATATTCCAACTTTTGGAAAACCAATCTCCAAAACTTTGAGTTTAAGATCAAAATATAATAACATAAAAGCCCATAACTTAGATCATGCACTCATGCACTTGAAACTCAAAATGCTATACAATAAACATGAAAATCAAAGTACCATTAAAATGAATTTTAAGATGCAGACTGATGGATGCATAATTGACCATATTTATAACTCATATTTCATGTATTTTTGCTTGATATTTTGAACTTTTGTTATATATTTGGTACTTAATTTGCTCCAAGTGCATTTATAGGTGATAATTGTCTTCATGGATGAAAAGGAGAGGAATTTAGGTGAAATTGTGGCATAGAACTAGGTTTTGAAGCAATTAAGAGATAAATGGCTGTGTATGTGGTAGTGTAAGTCCCTCAATATGTATAAAGCCATTATTTTAATTGTTTTTAAAGATACATGATTTGATGCGTGATCGTGTATTAGACCTTGTATGTCTAAGAAATCCTAAATTTTCCTATATAAGGATGTGAATGGAGGTAAAAGGGGCAGTACACTTTTGGAGATGATTCCAGATGTGGAGGATGTCCTAAAGGGACAATATTGATCGAAGAACATGGAGAATGTGAATAAATCATCAAAAGATCCATCATAATACAACATCAAACCTCTACCTTGCAAGAACATTGGACAAAAGAGAAAGGGAGATTTAGAATTATGAAATATTTGTTTTCTATTCATTTTTTTTCTAGTTTATGTTTGATTTTGTTTTCTATTATGTCTAACTAAATGCTTTTTAGTGTATAGGTACGATGAACCCTATTTAAGATAACAATATGTTTTGATTTTTTATCTAATGCAATTTTTTGATTGATTTATTGGGATTCAATTTTGTATTTAATATATGTTCTAATAGATCTGAAATATTAGTGCATAATTTCATTTCATAATATAGATATTGAAAAATCTTGTGTATGAATAGATATACCATAATTGAAAGGAGTTGATTACATACTGAGAGATAAGTCAATAAAAATCCTCTAGATTAGGGTCAAACCTAATAACGGAATTCACAAATCGATAAAGCAATCCTATAAACTTTAACCTAAGTAAGTTGGTTGATAAACTTAGGATTAGTTGTTAGTAGACTCAAGAAAGCTACCAATATATGATAGAAATTTCCATGGTCTAATAATCAATAAAATAATTACATAATAAAACATTAATTATTTAATGGTTTTAGGGGGATTAACTAGATACTAACTCCTGATATTGATTGTTTTTCTAAGTGATTTGTTTCATTTATATGTTTAATATTGCTACCTATTTTATTTTAATTGTTAAGTTTTATTTTCTTAATTAAAAACCAAAATTCATTTCGTTGGCTAGCTACAATTACACCTACACTTATCGTAAACTTAATATTGGTATAGAAATAAACCAATCAAGTTTTTAGTGTTGTTACTAGGGATAGTGATATTAGGAACCCCTGGATGTTATTACTTTAGCCATTATTTTTTGTATTGTATTTTTATTTCTTTTTATTATATTTGCTACTTGTTCATTTAATTATTTTTTGAACTTCTCTATTTTGACAGTGTGTTTGTGGTTTAGTTTATGGATAGATATTTAAAGTCATCACCACAATTAACAATGGAAAGATGGAGCGATTGGTACTTTTACGAGAACTATAATGCGTCTTTGCAATATGTAACCTCACCATATTAGAAAGAGTCATTTCCTTATATATTTTCGAAAGCTCAACAGATGTGCAAGTTATGTTGCTAATTTTGTGGGAGTAATTAGTCAATCCACACATGTGTGGGAGAAACAAAACATGCACAACCAACCTTAGGACTGATTATATGAGAATACGTATATACAAATGGAATGACTATGCTCCAACTGAATATGCACAATAAGAGAAGCAATATGAAATTATTATAGATAGACTAATGGAATACCGTACTGAGTGGGTAGCTAGTCAACGAGAAGTCGAAGAGAGGTTTTCTTCACTTGAATACAATGAGTATAATACCTCATACTATATGATACCCCCAACATCTTAGAGTGAAGAAGAGAAAAGGGTTGATTTTATAGAGGAGTATACATTTCAAGAATGTCACGAGATAATTGCTACTTCGAAAGATATCATGGAAAAATTTATTCAAGAATCAAACATAAGGCATTAGGAGCCAGAGGCTCGTATATAAAATATGGTGAATCAGATCGACTAACTGGAGAAGATATTATCCGACTAGTTGTAGGGGAGTTGGCTTAGTACTATTGAAATAGATCATAAAGAACGTGGAATGGCAATCACTTTTAGGAGTGAAAACAAGCTTTTAGAATAAGCCAAAGAAGAAGAAGAAGCCTTTGTTTAGGAAGAGGAAGTAGAGAAGTGGTAGGAGGTAATTGAGGAAGATGAGCCAAAAATCTTTGTCTAGGAAGCAGAAAAAGACGAATGGACAAAGATGATTGAGGAAGAACTAGCAGAGGAACCAAAAAAGGAAACTACTGATAAGGCATCGGTAGCCATCTTATGTACGGAGGGTTCCCACTTCCTTAAAGACAAACTATTCAAGTTAACCAATGATTCAAGGAGTTTCATTATCCCCCATTTCACTAATAATGTTAGTGACATTATTGTATGAAATTGGATTTATCAATTTGATAAATTATGTCCTTGTTATTATCTTGCAACAAGTGACTTACTTACAAACTACAAAACCCTTATGCGAACAAATAGAAGTAAGTCGTTGATCATAGACTCAAGATGAGGCTAAACATGTTAGGCACGTTGAATTATCGACGTTAAATAAGCACTATATAAGAGGTAACCAAAGAATAAGGATAGATTTTATTTTATGATATTTTATTTTCATTTTTCTTAGTTATTTTCATTTTTATTTTTATTTTTATTTTTATTTTATCTTTTTATCCCTTTTTCTTTATATTTTGCAAGGATGTAGTCTACTATTAGATGGATGAAAAATAAAAAAATTGTCTTATTAAGGAAAGTATGAACTTAACCCTCTCACTTATTTTTGAATGTTTATAGTGTGCACATTGAGGACAATATACAACTTTAAGTGTGGGGAAGGGGTTAATGATTTCTTTATGCTTATTATAATCCTGATTATTAAATTTTATTAACTGATATTCTAAATTGGTTGAAATCTTTCTGCCAATACTATATTTCATTATTGAATATTGATTTGAATTAGTATGCAAAAGAATGAAAGTTAGAATAAAATTGCTTTCATAAGTCATATTTTTATCGATCATTGAGATCGTCAAATTGAATGATATTGCATATTAATTGCACATATATACCCATCTTTTTATGAGCTTTTGAGTCTAAGAGCAAAATTTTCAAGCTCTTTTAGTTATTTCATGTGTGTTAACGTATATAGTTGAATAATTCTATAAGTTGTTTTCATTATACATATTGAGATAATATTTGTTCAATTAGAAGCATTAAAGTGATAAAGGCACTTAGATTTAACAAATTATTTTAGCCTAACTCTTTGATAATTACCTTACCCTTAAATTATCCTTTAGGAATACCAATTTAAGCATTAACATTTTTCTTTGATTATAACCGACGTATTAACCTTAATCCTATTTTTCTTTAAAGCCTTTTTATTATTTTGAATCCTAAAGGTTATTACATTATTTGGTTATTTGAAATATGAAAATCTTGAAAGGTCCACTGTTCCTTTAATTATTGTACTGAATGCTCAAAATTATGTTTTGATTGACAAAAAAAGAGCATAGAAAAAGGAAAAAAGAAAGTATATGGTACCAATGGAGTGCAATAAAAAATATATGTCTACTGTAAACAAGTTTCATGTAATTTCTCTTTAGTAAATTTCCTTCTATTTAAACTTCTTTATTATCCTAATTATACCATACCTAAGCCCTATTATAACATGTATAAAGTCCTTTTTATTTTTATTTCTAGTTATACATAAGTGGTTGAGATGTGATAATAATGCAAGCATATAGTAAGAGTTCTACTATGCATTGACTGAGAGTGTGATACTTTTCACCCTAATGAGTGTGTTCACTGAAATCTTGGTAAGGGTGTAAAGGTTTATGCTTTTAAGTTCAAGGCAATTATAGATGTGACTACTTTACTATTGACTTAGGAAGTTAGCTTTAGGACAATTTGATTCTAATGGATTGTTAGTTTGATTAATATGACAATGATTTATAGTATGAATGGAAATATTAAGATTAACTATGGATAAATTTTATAAGATTAGTAATTTTGATTATAGTTTTTTGAGGACAAGTAAAAGCTTAAATGTGTGGATGTTTAATAGATTATAATTGACCATATTTATACCTCATATTTGATGTATTTTTGCTAGATATTTTATGCTTTTATCGTATATTTGGTACTTAATTTGCTTCAAGTGCATTCATAGGTGATAATTACCTTCATGGACCAAAAGGAGAGGAATTCGGGAGAAATCGTGACATAAAATGAAGATTTGGAGAGATACATGGTCATTTATGTGGTTGTGTAAGTACCTTAAAATATGTAAAGTCACGATTTTAAGTATATTTGGAGATACACGATTTGATACACGACCTTATATCAAATCTTGTATATCCCAGAAATCTTAAATTTCACTATGTAAGGACATAAGTAGAGGCAAATAGGGGGAGCAGACTTTTGGAGATGATTCCAGATATGGAGAACTTCTAGAAAGGAAGATATTGATATAGGAATATAGAGAATGTGAAGAAATCATCATAAGATCAAATATAATACAACATCAAACTCATACCTTGGAAGAACATTAGATAAAAGATGAAGATTTAGAATTATGAACTCTTTGTTTTCTATTTGCTTTTCTTCTAGTTTATATTTGATTTTGTTTTTTTTATTATGTGTAACTAAGAGCTTTTTATTGTCTAAGTAAGATGAACCCTATTTGAGATAACAATATGTTTTGATTATTTTATCTAATGCAATTGTTTGAATCATTTATTGTGATTCAATTATGTGTTTAATATATGTTCTAATAGATTCATTAATGCATAATATGATTTTATAACATAAAAGTTAGGAAATCCTATGTATAAATATATCTATCATAATTAAAAAGAGTTGATTGTAAACCTAGATATAGGTTGACATAAATCCTCTGGATTGGGTCAAACCTAATAGCGAAATTCATATATCGAAAAAGCAATCCTATAAACTTTAACCTGAGTAATTTGATTAATAAACTTAGTAATAGTTATTAGTAGACTTGACAGAGCTGTTAGCATGTGATTGGAATTTCCAGGGGTCCAATAGTCAATAAACGATTACATAATAAAAGATTAATTGTTTAATAGTTTTAGGAGAATTCATTACCTAGACATTAATTCCTGATAATGACTGTTTTCTAAGTGATTTCTTTCGTTTATGTGTTTAATATTACTACTTAATTTATTTTACTTGTTATGTTTTATTTTCTTAATTAAAAACCAAAATCCAATTCATTGGCTAGATAATAGGAAAAAGGTAATTATAAATAATCAATATCTTTGTAGGATTGATTCATACTTATTAGTACTATCTATAACTATGTTGTTCACTTAAGGTAATTTATATTGGTATACAAATAAACCAATCGCAGATAGAAATAGAATTTAAGTATATGTGGAATTTTAAGCTTCAATATGATAAAACACAAGATATCATATAAAGAAACACAAAACTTGAACATTATTCAAACAACTAGAAGACATATGTAAAAATGATTAACCTAAAAAATCTTTAAAAAGTAAAATGGATGGGTTTAACTAAATATCTGCCCTTTTTTTTTTCTTATAACGTCAATTCCTTTTATTATCCTACATTTCAATTATGTGCTACCATTTTCCTTCTCCCCACATACAAGTATAACTAATGTCTTTTTTAGCTACTTAAAATCCTCCTTTTTGATTTCTCCTTATGCATCATTTCACTCTGTCAAACCTGTTATTTTATTTATATGTTTTTGTTTGGGAACCATCCAATTTGAAGTTAATTCCTTGATTTATAGTTCAATCCTCTTTTACTTCCACACTAGATTTTAATATTTTTCTCGTTAAATATTAATTTAGTCTCATTTTAACTACTTTAACTTTTTTATTTCTTTAATTAATCCTTATTTAAAAACAATAATATTTAATTCACCATTTAAGACAAAACTGGGATATAATTAATAAAAATCATCTCCTTTATTTGAAAACTTTTAACTTATCAAAAAATTGGTTCCAATTTAGCATTCAATTCTTACACCATCATATTGAAGTGATATACTTTATTTATCTTTCTCTTATCCTATCTCATTTTATCTTGAAAACAAAATTATCCATGCCTTTGACTTAAGTTAAAAAAAATTAGTTTCAATTATAAAAATACTAAGCAAAACTAAAAAAAAACAAAGACAATTTACCTTAATGTATGCAATTAGACACATTCCATTGTAATGAGATCTAAATTAAAATTTAAAATATGCAATTAAATAAGACTATATGTAACTAATCCTAATTTGACTTATCTAAATTCAATATTATGGAACTAAAAGTAAAAAGATTACAAATTATCAAAATTAAAGCACACTAAACCAATAATGCCCAATATACTAATTCTTAAGCGTTTAATGGATGAATATAGTAAAATTCATAATTTGAAACTAAAGACAAACCTCTTTTATAATTCAAATCCCATAATAATTGTCCAAAATAAATTGGAAGAAAATGAAAGCTTATAAAATGTAAAATTTAAATATAAAAGAGAAATTAAGAAAAATCTTTAAGAAGTGTCAATAACAATTATTAATGTCACTAGTTTAACAACGTCAAAATTAGTCTTAAATTGTTAACATAGCAAATTCACACCTCCCCTTCATCTCTATTAGGTTCTTTTTAAGATAATAAAACAGTACCATGCTAAGTTCATATTAGCATAACTACATATGTCTAATGATATATTGAGATGAACATAGACACCTAGTTAAGAGATATAAAACATATACTTAACATCATTTTTTCGACATAAATGACTATTTGTAGGATCCCGAGTTCGGAATCCAAATTCGAAGAAAACCAAAACTATTATCGCTTCATTTTCTTGCTCTGATACCACTCATGTAGGATCTCAATTTCGGAATCCAAAAGCGAAGAAAACCAAAACTATTATCGCTTCATTTTCTTACTCTGATACCACTCATGTAGGATCCCGATTTCGGAATCCAAATTCGAAGAAAACCAAAACTATTATCGCTTCATTTTCTTGCTCTGATACCACCTATGTTGGATCCCGTTTCTAGAACCCAACTCTTAACAAAAATCATCCTACTTAACTTGAGCGTCATAAATAATACTTGAGCCTATTTCCATATAGGG
>JAOSBK010000003.1:22664196-22675173 GCA_027568895.1 Erythroxylum shatona
ACAACCACTATATAAGCAGTCACAACGTGCGTGGTCGACTGACAAAATATTGCATCAGAAGATTGGGTCAGAAGATCACGTGAAGAAGAAGAAAAAAACTGACCGCAGCTGTGGGTGAGAAGATCGCGTGAAGAAGAAAAAAATAACTGACCACAGCTGGAGAAAGCAGAGGAAAGCCGCCTGACATAATATTGTATGAGAAGATTGCGTCAGAAGATAGCGCGAAGAGAAACAGAAGAAGAAAAGAAGAAATATAAGCCGCTGGTTTAAATGGACGATAGGGATTGATTCTGTGGTCGTCATCTCGTTCGCTCTTAGTATATATACTTAATAAAGACTCCATTTTGGACTTATTGCTAAGTCTAAGGAACATCGGTTTAATAATTAATTCGGTTTATAATTAGAATTTAAGATTTGAAAATTTTAATTTAATTTTACGAAAGATTAAATTATCATGAATGATTATACGTAAAATTTAAATTATTTAATATAAAAAACAAAAAACATAAATAGCCGATTCCTTTTAAAAAATTTCCCTATCAAATAACTTTTGAAATTTTCTTAAATTTAAAGTTTATTACATGATTTGGAAAACTTATTCATAATTTTATTTTTTGAACTTCAAATTTCTTTTTTTATTATATCTTTAAATAGTTGAGGGGAGTGGAAAAAAAGAAGTACACAGTATTTTGAATTAAAATATTTATTCCTGAATTATAAAAAAGTAAAATATTTTTCCCTAAAAAAAAAAGTAAAATATTTAGATTTACATACAAAATTTTTAAAAAGTTTGAAAATATTTAGATTTTCACAATTATTTTCTTGCTTCTAGATATATCATAACACCAAGTCGTCTTTTGGCGTCGAAAAATGGACCGGTGACTTTGTCTCTGCTTAGAAAGCTTCATCGCCTGAGGGCGAAAAATCTCCAATACAGCCAGGAGCAGTGGCGATGTCAAAACCTTCAAACTGCAGTCTCAGTTTCAGTCTCAGGTACGCTTAAATATTCACTGTCCTATGTCCCTTTGCTCTTTCAGTGCCCGATACCTTCGAAGTTGGTTTAACTGAAACACCAAATCTTGTCCTCTCTTTCACAATATCTTCTTTTAGACTTCATCTTCCTTGATTTCTTTACTGGCTTACTTTCAGACTATTTTAAAACGCCCAATTTTTCTCATTCTTGTTGCTTCTTTCGCTCATTCAGGTTTTGGCGTCTGTACTCGTTGTCCACTGATGGGTTCTCTTCTTTTTATTCCCAAGTAAACCCATGTTCTCAATCTTCAAGTTCTTTTGGTTTTAATGGATTACCAGTTTGCGCATTTCCAATTCTTAATTTTCAAGCTTCCAAGTGTTCAAGTCATAGTTGCTTTCGTTCTTACTCGGCATCATCTTTTGAGCTCTCTACGTGTTACAGAACACCAATATCAACTCAGAAGCAAGTTTCTGAGATTGTTAACTTGATTAGGAGTGATAGGGATGACTTGGAGTCCAAGTTGGATTCACTGGATATAATTCTATCTCTTCCTCCATTCAAGGACTTGTTTGAGGTGTTGAACCGTGAAAAGCTGTGTGCTTTGCGTTTCTTTCGGTGGTTGAAAAGTTGGGAGCCGGAGTGGAAACGGAAATATGACGTCTGCAGTTTGGTTATTGCTAATTGTGGGCATTTAGATAATTATGATGCTATGAAATGTATTTTAGAGGAATTTAAGCAGAATGGAATTTGTTTAACCAGCAAGGCATTTGGATTTTTACCTATTACTATGACAGATGAGACTGTGATGAGGAAATCCATAAAGAGGTTGGTCTGTCTCTTGCATGAAGTAGGGGGCTCATGTTATTCTTCCGGGATTCACTCATTGATCCGTATGTACTGTAGTTTTGGGCTCTTTGGTATGGCTAAGTTTGTGATGGAAAGCACAGAAAGAAAGATATCTTACTACAATTTATTGATTTTGGAAATGTGTAGAAGATCTAATTCTAAAGGAGCAAGGAAAATGTTGGACGAGATGAGGGAAGAAGGTTGTGATCCAAGTGCCCAGTCATACAATTATGTAATCAGTAGTTTACTAAAGAATGGTGAAAATGCTGCTGCTCACAAACTATTTCAAGAAATGCAGGAAAAGGATTGCCCTCCAAATGCATTAACCTTTGAAATATTTATATGCAATGCTTGTAAGAATGGTAATCTAGACATTGCAATGCACATTCTTGATGGTATGGTGGCATTGAATATTGAACCTCGCCTTGGAACACATGCTGCTTTTATCAAGGGTTATTTCAAGTTGCAGCAAGATGGGGAGGCATACAAGTATATCGTGAATTTTGTTGATAAATTTAAGTTCTCCAGCAATATGAATTACAGCTTACTTGCTAGGCTTCATCACAAAGGAGGAAATTTGGTTGTTGCTCATGATATACTTTCTGAAATGATGAGTAAGGGTCTTAGACCTAATTTTAATGTGTATTGGAAAGTTTTGAAGAAGCTCAAGAAGTCATCCAAAGAAGAAATGGCCATACATTTACAACGTCAATTCCTTAAGTTTGAATCTAAAAATAGCAAAGGTAGTGCATGAATCATCTCTTGTGCATTTTTGTCATTTTCATTTAATTTTGCCTCAATATTAGCCTGGTGTTGGGGATATTCGATGATATATTGAACTGTTCAGTGCGTTTATATTAAGATACATGAAGCATGGTTTTCCCGTTCTGAAAATTCAACATAGAACTTGTTCTATTGTTGTTCTTTAGTCTTATGTTTATTTTTCTATAATTTCTTTGACCAAAGAATCATTTTCTTTTAGTATAAATTGCCAGCTTTGACATCTGTGGAAAAGATGTGGGAACGATTGAGAATACAAAATGATAAGGTATGATCCTCCGGTATGATATTATGAGGATCTACCAAATTCAAGGTTGTTAGTTGCTAGGCTATGAGTGCTAGGTTTTTATTGGTATTTTCACTTAATTTTTACATTACTGTGATCATTATGTGCCTATTTCTTTCATCCCATATGTGCAACACCACATAAGAGAGAGCGATATAGTAGCAACATACAAAGTCTCTTCTATTATGCTGAAGCTTTATGTTCCAGGTGGTGATGTTTTGCCACTCCAGTAGGGGAATATAACACTTCTGAAGAACAGATTTCCATGCTCCAACAATATACTCACATTTGAAAAACAAGTGGCAAATGCTCTCATATTTGCACAAGTAGCATCTGTTAACAAGATGGTTGAATCTGTTTAACTTGTCAATTGTCAGTAAGACATTGTTTTAACTCTTGTCGAGGATTAAAGTTTGCATGAGTTCCTTCTACTTCTTCTGAAGAGATGGTGGCATTGAAATCACCAATGAGCAGCCAAGGTTTATTGCACTGTGATGACAGGTTTCTATGATCATTCTAAAGCAGATTTCTTTGGAAAGCATTGTTATGGGCATAGATGAAAGAAATTTGACAAGGTGTATTTAAAGACTTACACCTTACATCAAACGAATTGATCTATCATGTATGATTGAGAAACTTCAACAGCTTTGCAGTTTTAGAACCAGAATCCTGCCATTAAGGTGCATATGAAAGTTTGCTATCTCTTGCCATCCATTGCTTAACATTCTCAAAAAGTTTTCTGTTCCATTTTTATTCTAGATTCCAACATTGCCAAAAACTTTGGCTTATTTTCATGGATAAAATCTCTAATTAGAATATTTTTTGAGGGAGCATTAGCTCCTCTAATATTCCATGTCGTGATCTTCATGACAAAGGAGCTCGAGTAGATTGCTTCTTTTTCCTACTCGATTTTCTCCTATAGACTGTTCCAAATTCCTTTCTAGAAGTCTGGTGCTCATTTCCCTAGACTTTTAATGTTGATTTTGCTTTCTCCACAGTGGGGTAGCTGCTTCTGAAATTTGTTCTAATGTTGATTTTACTTTCTCCAACAATGGGGTAACTACATTTGAAATTTCTGTATTTACTACTTCGGTGTTTGCAAGAGTTTCTAATGGCTTAGCAGCTGTTAACATGTTTTCTGTCACCTTAACAGCTAGATTGGTATGTTTTCAGCCTGCTCCTCCACCTTATTGGCCTCTGCATCTTCAATTTCATTCAACTTTTCATGTTCATCAAACCAAACGATTTTGAACTTTCTACCAGTAGGCGTCCATCTTCTTGTAGTGACATTTTCTGGTTTCCAAGCATGTGCAACTTATAGGCTGTCTTCCATGATTTTTATTTGTTCATTCAATCTAACAATTGGTATGGTATCATGCAGGAAAGTCATTTTATTAAATAGGTCATATAATCTGGCAAAATTGATTCTAGATACCTCAGCTGTAGCTTGATCCATGCAGATTGGTTTTCAAATGAAGCTAGCAAGATAGCTCAGGTCATTGGTTGTCCGGTATTCTAGAGGAACTTCATGAATGCTGATCCACAATGGGATGTTCTCCGGTTTGATTTCCTCCTTTTTAATTCCCGTAATTGCAATATAATAGGTTTGCTTTGGACATGCCAAGGTCTTGCTTCAAGAACTTTGGTGGATGCCTCCTTGTTTGTGAATTTGAAGAAGGTGAAATCACTATTTACCAGCATATCCATCTGTCCGACTTGCCTCCAATTTGTTACCGCCCATTGCTTCATCAAAGGGAAAGCAATTCTCTTGCCAATTAAGAATCCTATAAGTGTAAAGCACCATAGCTACTTCTCTGTGCACTTCAATAGGTGGTGTAACCATTTCTTGTTCGGCTAGTTTACTCGGAGGGAAGCAGCACAATTTGGCATAAGGGATGTTGTCACTAGCACTTTGCACCTAGGTTTTTCTAATCCTAGAGGAGCTGCCAAGGTCACTAAAAGACGAATTGGAACCTTGAGGGGAAATAAGAGATGCTGCAGCGGCAGGAACTGTAACTCCATGGGGCGAGAAATAGTTTGGTGAGTCCATTGAAGATAAACCAACAGGTAAAGACCAGAAGGTTTTAGGTTTCTCTTTAAGGAGAGCAGAGAGTAGAATAGGACAGAGTTGCTGAGTGAAGAGAACTTTAAGGAGAGCAGAGGGTACAATAGGAAAGAGTTGCTGATTGAAGAAGTCCTAAAAAAAAGAGAGAGCTCAAAGGAGAGGAAGCTCAGCAAAAGAAGGGAGCACTGAAAGTACCAACAGAAGTCACACCAGTAGCTCCGTTGGAGGAGAAAGGTACTGTTCACCTGTACTATTCATGCGGGAGAACAGAAGAGATTTGTTGCGGTATTATAAAGGCTCATATTTGAATATTATGTTCCCATAATAAGATGTGATGCTTACTGTAGTAAGATGTGATAGTCACTATTATAATAAGGTAGAAAAGAAATATGAAAGGGAGAAATATTTTAAGAAACATAAAGCAAAATATTACAAGAAAAAGGAAGGATATAAACCTAGAAAGAAATAAAAAGATAATTGATGTTAATGCTATTATTGTAAAGAAAAAGGAAACTACGGTAATGAATGTCCTAAAAGATTTAATAAAAAGAAAATTGAAATAGATGATGAAATAAATCAAATGATAAAAAATGAAAATTTTATTAGAATTAATACTTTTAAAGAATGCTCCTTTTAAAAAAACATTTTTTTATAATAACATGTGTAGAATACAAAGAATTCTTAAATTTTGAAATAAATTATCAGTGAAATTGGAGAATTTTCTAATGTTCAAATTGATAAGCAAATAATAGATAATATAGTAGAAACACTTGAAAAACATGAAGATTATAGTCAAGAAGATCTTGTTGATAAAAAAATGCCCAAAAAAATTCAGAATATCATGTTTTCTATAAATTGTTGTAACGGGTTTAATATGAAGTTACCAGAAAAACTAGTGCAAACATCATATGTTTTGCAGTATTAATCTTAAATAAAAGACCTTAGATATTAATTTAAATTCTAATAAGGGTAATGATTCCTTACTATCTAAAAAAGATGTCTCTCGAAAGCTTGATCACATTCATAAAGAAATTAAGGACAAAATAGGATAGATGCATATTGAATCTATAAAAATGATAGATCTACTTTTAGGGAAGGAATATATAGTCCTAAAATTTAGCAATATTAGATGATCAAATTCACAATAGAAAAGAGGTTTGTATGGGAATTTTAAGAGGCAATCTTGACATCAAAAACTTTTGTTTAATATTGATCCTAAGATGTCTTATAATATAAAAGATAAAGATATTGATACAACACTCTCTTTAAGCCAAGACATTAAAATAAAATATTAAAATAAAGATAGAAATGTACCATATTCTATTACATATATGATATTTTATACAAAATGTTTTATAAACAAATATTTGAATTTTCAGAATTAGCTTTTGAAGTTGAAAGAATTAACCCTCATAATATAGCAACTATAAAAGACCTTAAAGATGATTTTCATTAGATTTGCAACAAAAACCTTTACTAACTTTTGACAATAAATTATTACCTAGATTATCTTATTCAAAAACTGATGTTTCAAGTAGTAATATATGCTATTACTTTAATAAGAGCAGATAGAATAAGTTCTAATTATAAAATTAAAAGAGAATACTATGTTCCCTAAATTTTAATCAACATTAGAGCGAGCTAGTGGAAGCTACACGAATCATATTGTAATACATTATTTGATAAGTTTCCAACTAAATGAACCTTGTCAATATATAAATTTCAGTGGTGAAATACATCAAATATATACTACCATAAAAACCACTGTTAATAGGAGATAGTAAAATACCTATAAGATTATTAGTTGAAAATGAAGGATTCAATTTAGAAATGATGCTAGGCACTAGTTTTCTCGAACAAGTTCAACCTTATAAAATAACTCAATATGGAATACAACTATCCTACAACAATAATATAATGTATATTCCTAGATAATGACTAGTCCTACTAGTATTTATATTCCAATGGGAATAACTTATAAAGATTACACAGTTGAATGCTTTATTACTTATATAGACAGTAGAGTTGGTTCTTGTTTATGTAAAGCAAGTTGTTTTCCTTTCTAATATCATGAGACCTTAAAAATTATAATATGATTAGATATTTTTAATAATAAGATACATTTATCCAACGGTATTTATCAACCTCATATCCTATTAGGATCATTTTTAATAAAATGTCCACTCATTTTTTTATGATACCAAAATTGATATTCTTTTAGGAAATTACTTTCTTCAATTATTTCATAAAATATTATTTAATGCTATTTAACAACAAATACATTCAAAACTCTTTTTATTGGATTGTAGTTAATCAAACAAAAATGCCTATGCTCGATATACTCTGATCCCCTTTAAACTTCACATACATCCTTAGGTAAATTTAGGACAATTTCCTACTTTAATTTCATCTATAAGATAATAGCAAAGCATCTTGCTAAAAGATTAAAGAAAACACTAGCTACTATAATCAACCCAGCATATGTGGCATTTTTGGAAGGAAAGCATATAGAGGATAACATCCTTTTATCTTAGGAGCTATTCAAAGTTTACTCTAGCTAGAATAAATACTCCAGGGAATTATGTACTCAGGACAGATTTGCATAAGGCATATGACCCATTAAGCTAGTTTTATATAGAATAAGTATCAGAGGTTTTCAACTTTCCCCCCAAGTTCAGGAGATGGTTAGTTTTGGTAAATAAAGAACCAACTAGGATGTTTTATGGAAGAAAAAGTATCAGACAAGGGAATCCTTTATCCCCTTACATATTTTGTTAACCATGGAAGTACTAAACTACAACAATGCTAAAGACCCCTTCTTTGAGTTTCGATGTAGACGTAATGGCTTGAGGATCTCGCACCTTTTGTTTGTAGATGATCTCCTACTATTTGTAAAGGAAAATCAGAGGTTAATGTTCTTATTAATGAATATATTACATACTTTCAAAGGTTTTTCATGATTAAGTATCAATAAGCATAAGAGTTATATCCTTATTTTAAAGAGTGCACAACATCTATCACCCTGGCTTTTTGCAATCTCAAAATTACAATTGAAACAGCCTCCATCCACCTAGCTGGGATTATCAATAATCATTAAAAGAATTTCGTTCAAAGCTTGTGCCCCTCTCATAAAAATGGTGCATAAGAAAATTAGTGCATGGAATATTCAATTTCCTTCCATAGCAGGCAAAGTCATGCTAATCAAAGCAGACATCAACTTAATGCATATATACTAGAATTATCTCTCTCTTTTTTGTAAAAGGATTGATTAGAACACTAGAGAAATTGATGAGACATTCCTTTGGACAGGAACAAAAAAATAGGAAATTCAAAGCAAAAGCTAAATGGAAGCAAGTATGTGAAGATAAAGAGAAAGGAGGATTAGGGATCTTACCCGTCAACCTTAGTAACAAAACAGCAACGAGAAAGTAAGTGTGGAGAATATATAGTAGCAAACAAAGAATCTCTATAAGTTCATGAGATTTACTTAAAAAGAAAAAGGCTTTTGGGAGGTAGATGAACAAAAAGCAGCTTTCAATTTTTTTAAAAAATTATGTTGAAAGCTTGAAGCTCTTTCTTATACTAAATAAGGTGTGAATAGGAAATAGAAATAGAACTTCCTTATTCTATGACAGTTGGAGCGAAATAGGGGTGAAAAACGAAGCACAATTACCTCAAGACATGTTGGAAAAGTTTTCAAGTGAAGGAATGGATAATTGGCAATCAATACGGTAATTACCTAAGGGAAATGACATGCATATATCCTTTCGAATTACAATCTAGATTTAGACAATGCAAGGAGAAATCATACTTATGGATTCTACTTTCCTCTAACAAATTCTCAAATATTTCTTATAGAGTAAGCCTATATTATGTCGATCCAAACCTTCCACCAAAGATCTCCTTCCATCTGTGGCTACTATATTGTGAGGATCAATAGAAGTTATATGTGCAGATCACAATAGGAAACAATGGAACACATATATACTTTAATTGCCATTTCTTAAAAGACATTTGGCTATAGTCTCTAAGAAATAATCCAATTAACATAGTCAAATTAACTTGTAGGATGTGCTAGAAAGGTTTTTTTGGAGGTGGTACAAGGGGAAAATGCAAAGGAAAGGGATGAAAAAATCATTCTCATAATGCTTGGAGCCTTCCTATAAATGGTCAGGAAAGAGAGAAATAATCGAATATTCAGAAGCATACATCAACCAAGTCAAAATGTCAAGCTTAAAATGCATAGATGAGTGAGAGAACAAATATCAATTGCCACGCAAAAAAAAAAAAAAAGAAAGAAAGGGAAAAAGCCAATACATGAGAAAAGAATGATCATAATCAGCAAGTTTTTACTTTCAGAATGAGTAAGCTTCCTCTTGGCTCAAATAGGCAAATATTTGTAACATTTTGGCAAGTTTTAACTTAAAAAAGTATTTGCCATCTTCTTGCGGTAATAATTGAGGGGGAAAAGGCCAACTTAGTAGAGGAAGAAAGGGGATTGTAAAAATGTCGGTATATTTATATGTTGGACTGCGGTTTGCATGGTAAACAAAGACCAGAATTGTGATCAACAATTGTCTGTAATTTCTATATTTAGTAATCCCATATAGAATGTTGAAGCATTGCATTTGCATCCCAGTCAGCAAACTCGACATCTTCAACATCTGAAGAAATCATTGGCTCCGCTTGCAAGAGAGCCCCTGCAGCCAACTCCATCCACATCTTTGGTGAATCCAGCGGTGCCTCATTAATGGCCTCAATTTGGCTTTGTGATAGCCCAACTCTTATCGGCACCAACCCACCGCCACCACTGCTACCGTCACAACCAGTAGCTTCCGAGTACTTGTTCATCTTTCGAAACCGCATCGCCGCCGTTTGTGCAGCTATTTGCACGTCCTCTGCACTTGAACTTGCCGGTTTCGGTAAACTACCTGCAAGCTCCGGGAAATTAAGGTGGGCTCCTCTTCCTCGAAGGTGTAATGCCGCAACGTCATATGCAGCAGCAGCCATTTCCGGCGTCTCGTAGCTCCCTAGCCAGATTCTGGTTTTTTTTCCTGGCTCCCGGATTTCAGACACCCATTTTCCCCATTTTCTCTGCCGCACCCCGCGATACCTTTGGACAACGTCCAAGTTACTACTGCTTTCATCCATATACAAATTACTTGCGGAGATGTATGAGACAAGAGCTTAAATAGAAGTAACAACAGTGAGGAAGTGATGACAATATAATGTGGGGTCTTACTCTTAGGTGAGGACTAAGGGAACTTCCAAGTAGGTGGATAGTGGGAAGATGCTGGCAGTTCCATTGCATGTGTGAAATTTTCCTTCTTTTAATTTTATTTTTTGAGTTAAATAATGATATCATTGCTAGCATGTTGCTTTCTTTCATTAACAGTATCGATTCCGGTAAGCGCTAAGCAAACCTTTTTTATTAAATGGCTCCTCTTGTAGCATGACTTTTGCGGATAACGTCTCACAAATTTACGTCCATTTTTACCAACTGAATTATAAATAACGTAACTGCTCACAAACATGACTAGCTGGAATAGAAACATATAAATCGGGAAATGAGCAGCTTTATGGTAGGAACAAACTTCGAGAAAGGCCGTCCAGATTTCCTACTTGGACAGTTGCAGAGTCTAAGGTGAAATTCAACGCCAGAAACTGCCTCCTTTAAGCTTCTTAATCAACTTGAAGTTGTTCCAAGTCAAGACTATAATGCCTAGAGCCCCGCCTAACTATCCATGAGACTGCCTAGATTATTACTCAGATGTTAAGGTCTATCTCACCATTCTTATAATCACTACAACTTGTAAATTATTTGTAATCAAAGAAACATATCTTATGAATAAATATGTAAATTAATTATCCAATATCACAATGTAAATAATACTCCCTCCTATCCAAAATAAGTGTAGTTTTAGAGGAATTTTAATTATTCAAAATAAGCGTCGTTCACGATTTTTCATGCATGTTTATAATTTTATTTCCAAAATTACCCTTTAATTTCTCTCACATCCTAATTAT
>JAOSBK010000003.1:22689847-22706505 GCA_027568895.1 Erythroxylum shatona
ATATCTCATTTGAGAGACATAAAACAAAACAAATAGTTGAATTCACTAATAATATAACCAAATATTTCAATTAACTAACATAATTGAGGAGCTTATACACTAGAAGGGCAAGCTTAAGCTTGTATTTTCATAATTCTTTTAAACCTCGGGTAACTCGATTTTTTTCGGAGTTACCCGTCCCAAATCGAAAATAATTCGGGTAATACCCGGCCCGACTCGATTTACCCATATTTTAGCATTTTATTACCCGATTTAATTCAGGCCAGGCCGGGTAATCGGGTCGGCCCTAATAATGCTCATCCCTACTTGAGAGGCGGGAGATTAAATTTAAAAAACGTTGTCGTGTTGCTCGGGCAGGGCTCGGGGAGGAAAGCTAATTTCCTGACCTTTTCCGACATCTAACTCTCCAAGACGTCGTGGATAGTACTTTGCCACGTCCTGCTACCAAAACGACGTAAAAAATATGGCTTTTCA
Organism: Erythroxylum shatona; assembly: GCA_027568895.1. Taxonomy (NCBI): domain Eukaryota; kingdom Viridiplantae; phylum Streptophyta; class Magnoliopsida; order Malpighiales; family Erythroxylaceae; genus Erythroxylum; species Erythroxylum shatona. Next base: position 22,690,322 of record JAOSBK010000003.1, read on the forward strand.
ACGACGTCTGCATTCAACGTCGCCGAATTTTCCCACCTCTCGTGACGTCTAAGCAGACATCGCAAAAGCCTCCTACATTTCGCGTCGTCTTCGTAGCGAAATGTATCTTTTTGTTGTAGTGTTTGAATTGATCATTTCATTTTTGAAAGCAAAGAATAATATATTTTATATAATGATATAGATGAGAACTTGTGTAAGTTTGATTGTCCAATTCTTTTTATGTTCTCATGTTTATTTTCTTATTTAAACATTAGTCTATTTTAGGTATAATCGTTTAGTCATTAATACTTTTTGTCTTAAAGAAAAATGATTACACTAATCATAAATCCAAGAAGAAAAGTTAAAAGACTAGATAAGTGATTTTTTTCTCATAATGTCAAAGATCAAACTTATAAAGTCACCTCAATTAGAAATGTTTTAAATGGATGACTTAAAAGGAGAAATTATCCTAGATGGTTAAAGAGTCATGACTTAATAGGATAACCAAAGAAAAATATCTAGCTAAGTAGGAGATGCAACCTAGTAGACTAGGAGCATAAGTTCTCTTTATTACAATAACCTATCTATTTGATATGTATTTTGAGTTTACAAAGCCTTCTAGATTGGCATCTCAATTCCCAAACAATTGTGAATAAACCTTATTTGTATGACCCTTTGATGATTAAAGTAATAAAGAGAGCTACTGAGGGGGTTTTAGAGAAGAAGTGGTCAACCTAGTATAAAAATATGGAAAGATGATATAGATGAATGGAAATGTTGCAACTGTTGTTATTTAGGCACCTTGCGAGTTTTGATAAGTTTTTATTATTTAATTGCTTCTTAAGTTTAAGATTATAAAATTTGAGAAGTATGAAGATAATTCACTCACGGGATTATATGAGAACTTTTTACAAGAAGATAAATATAGATAATAATAATAAATTATTGGTCTACTTTTTAGATTGGTTTAATAGATCAATAATGCTATAGTTTCTTAATGTGGACCAATTATTTGTAAACTGTTAGAGAGATTTGGTAAATGTATTCTTAACCTAGAGCAAGTTCAACCAACACACTATACTAATTTGTAAGGATCTCTAGCAAATGGATAAGGAATTAACTGAAAACATAAAGTATGCAAGAAGGCGACATGTAAAGGCTTAGAAACCTAAACAAAAGAAACCATTAGCCTATTTTTAGAGATGTTAAAAAATCCATACTATGATAAGTTATGTGTATATTTCAAAATTTTCTTGTTAAAGAATTCAACATTAAGAGGTTTGAAGAAGTTATAGTTAATTACTAAATGGTCTTGGTTAATTTTGGGTGACTTTAATTGCACTCCCTTCACTAATTAAACTGTGAGACAATATGTTATTCAGGAAAATTATAATGAAAACTCTGAAATGTTCTAATTAACTTGGCCTTGAGGAATTGAGATTCAAGGGCCAATTATATACTTGGAATAAAAAGGGGGATAAAAGTTATCAAGAAGAAATTTAATAGTTTTATAGTGAATTAAGAGTTGTTAGCATAACTCCCCACAAGCAAAGCTTATTTCAATCCCCTAGTATGCTCTAACCATGTCATAATTAAAGTCTTATTATGTCTCTTTTAATATAATAATTAATTCTTTTAGATTATTCAAAAATCTTGTTAGCTTTTGAAGTCTTTGTTACAAGGGGCTATAGGTGAGAGTTGAAAGCTAGGAGGCATATAAGTGCACGAGAAAGCTATATGGTATTAAAAAGGAGCTTAAAGAAATCAATTATAAAAGGTTTAAATCAATATACAAAGCAATCAAAGAAAATAGAAAACATCTTCTTTCAACCGATAATTGTTTTATTGTAATCCTTTAGATGATTCCCTAAAACTCAAAAAGAAAACTCCTCAAACTTTATGTTAGTACACTAGAGACATAACACAAACTTTATAGATAAAAATCAAAATTTTTATGGCACATAGATGGAAAAAATTTAAATGTTCCATAATACATTCCTTTTAAGAAGGAATGTCAGACTTAATACAAACTTTATAGATAAAAATCAAATTTTTTATGGCACATAGATGGAAAAAATTTAAATGTTTCGTAATACATTCCTTTTAAGAAGGAACGTCAACGTAAGCATCATCCTTATTAATATAAGAGGAGGGACTCACCCTCACAATAAGCTCTAAAAGAGTTGACTCTCTCATATTTCAAAGATACCCTTGATACTACTTCTAATGATTTTGTCTCTATATAGGTAAAACAAATTTTATTATTCCACATGCTATAATTCAAGTGCAAGAAAGATGTCTTTCAAGCCTTTTCAGAAGAAGAGACATGGAAACAACCTAATCAAGTACAAATCCTAAAAAATCCTTGGACCTTGATGGCCTAAATGCATTCTTATCCTATAGAACATGACAAATGATGTAAGATAGAATCATAAAGGCAATCATGTAGTTCTTCAACCAAGGAAAAATGTAAAAGGAGATAAACAACACCTTTATATATATCAATAATTACCACAAAAGAAAAGAAAAACGAAGATGTTACCTGGAAAAAGACTTTAATAAATCAATCATTTGAGCTTTTTATTGATAACTTTAAAGGCTTTTGGATACCTAGATAAGTTCATTAGATTATTACTTGTGAAAATTAAGTTGTCTATATATAAGCATACAAGAAGAATGCTTCCATTTTCACCTTCTTTGACATAAATAGTATGTTCTTGTGAAAATTTGATGAATTCATGGCTTTGAAAATATTTGTCAATACACTTACACTAATTTTTCAAAGCTTGTTTCAACCCATTCAATGTCTTCTTCACCTTTAGCACTTTATCTTCGTGTCCTTTCACCACATGCCCTAATAGTTATTAGACATACACCTCCTCCTCAAAGTAGCCATTTAAGAAGGCATACTTGAAATCCATTTAATAGATCTTCCAATTGTTTGGTACAACTATGGAGATGATCAAAAAAATTGTCGATAATCAAGCTAAGGGAGTAAAAACTTCATTATAGTCAACTCTACATTGTTGACAGTATCCTTTAACAATAAGCCTTACATTATACATCTCTACTTTTCCTTGAACATTCCCTTTGACTTTATATATCCATTTCACCTCAATCACCTCTTTTCCCTTTAGAAGAGTAGAAAGTTCCCACATTTCATTCTTTTGATTGCTTGGATTTCTTCATCCATCGCAATTCTCCATTTCACTTCTTATATTGCTTCTTTAAAATGTAGTGGCTCAGAATTGACAAAGAGACAAAATAGCTTTGTATTTTCTATCACCTCTATGGACTCATAAAGATCTCTTAGACTTCTTGTTCTTTTAGAATAATTGTGCGAGTTAGAAGAAGATTCATCTCTTAGTGAGTGGGTTGTAATATCAATATCTTCATGCTCTTCATGGTTTGAATATTTAAGCATAGGAAATGAAATACTTTCTTTATTTGGAGATACAACCCACTTCCATGAGCTTTTTTCATCAAAATCAATATCTCTACTTATCACAATCTTTCCATTAATATGATTAAACAACTTATAGCCCTTAGAATTTGAGCTATATCTAACAAAGAAATACATTTCACTTTTTTCATCTAACTTTGTTCTTAACTCTTTCGGAAATATGCACATATGCAATGCTTCCAAACACTCACAAATGAGAGAAATTAGGCTTCTTATCACTCTAGGTTTCTTGAGGTTTCATCCCACAAGCACTTATAGTAAAGGATAAGTTAGACAAGTACATACCACAAGAGATAGCTTCAGCCTAAAACTCATTAGGCATACTTCTGCTTTTGAGCATGCTTCTTGTCATGTTGAGAATGGATCTATTTTTGTATTCAATAACTCCATTTTATTATGGAAAGTATGGAGTTGTGAGAAAATGACAAATGCATTAGCTTTACAAATTTTGTAAAACTTCTAGAAGTGAATTCTCCTTCTCTATCTACTCTCAAAGCTTTGATGGCAAATCTACTCTCATTTTCAACTTAGGCCTTGAATCTTAGGAAGGCTCGAAAGATTCATCCTTCCCTTTTAAGAAATAAACCTAAGTTTTGTGAGAAAAATCATCAATAAAGAGTAAGAAATAGTTAGCTTTATCATAAGAGGATAACTTAATTGAGCCATAAATATCAAATGAACTAGTTGAAGCGGCTTGATGGCTCTTAAAGCAAACTCCTTTGACAAAGGTTTTCTCAGTTACTTTTCTAAGACAAATCCTTCATATAATTGATTAAATTGAGTGATGAGAGGCAACCCATCCATTGTGTTCTCTTTTGACAATAAATTTAATCATCCAAAATTTAGATAACCAAATCTCATATGCCCAATAACAAAGTTAATCATCCATGGTGTTTAAAGACACGTGCCAAAGCTATATGATCAACTTTGATATTGAGAAAGAACAATCCATTCTTTGGTATAGGAACCTTTATATCAAATTATGTGCTTTATCTTTCAAAGTGCAATAAGCATCTTTTAACTAGATATCATACCTATCCTCTAGCAATTGTCCCAAACTCAAAATTTTTGCTTTTAGAGAAGGAACTTAGTAGACATCTGAAATCAATCTATAGCCACCATTGTTTGTAAGGACAAGAAAATCACCTTTTCCTTTAATAGGAACTTTTGAATCATGGCTATAAACAATTTCGACCTTTTGATTCTTATCAAGATGTATGAATAACTCTTGTTTCCACTCTTATGGTTGCTTTCACCTATGTTGAGATACCACCTAAATTCTTTTTATTGCCTTAGTTAGCAAATAACAAGAATTGCTCTACTTCTTCTTCTTCTGTTTTCGCAAGATGAGCCTCTCCTTGGTTTCTAGTAGAGCTCCAATAATCATAGGGATAATGACCATATTTATGAAAATTATGCATGGATCACTTATACAATAAGCCTTTGATTTTGATAAGAGTATACCATTTCTTCAATCTGCAAAAGGACTAGTTTTAAGGGCATTTATTGAAGGAAGATGAATAACTAGGCATTACCTCAAGCCTTCAAGTTATTGTTGGTAAAGACGTTGTTGGTAAAGTAAGTTCATTGTTTGACTTAAACTATTCTATATGTATTTCAAGGATGAACTACATTTTGGTGACGATAAGGAATATTTTGCTCAATCAAGGCTATAAGCCAGAATGATAGAAAATGGTGCTTCAATTATAACAATCCTTACAAGTTTGGCATTTAATACACTTCTTGATCTTATCTTACTATCCATATCGTATTGGTGTCAATACTGAATTTGGTTTTGATATAATATGGTATCAAAACTGGTTAATATCAGGTATGATTTTGGATAATTTTTTAAAATTATAAAATAATTCGTGAATTTTTTAAAATTACAAAATGATCCATCAATATATTATGTTGTAAAATTTTTAATCTTATATAAACCATTTCTCTAAAATTATGCTTTATAATTTATTTCATAATAATTTTGGATGATCTCAACCAATAATGCATTCTAGAATGATAAAATCATCTTAAATCTCATTGAATTATTTATTCTAAAATAATAAAAATTATCACAAATTTCAATCAATAATTTATTTCATAATCATAAACATCATTTCAAATTTAAAATTTAATTTTGATTCTCTAACTAAGGACTACTAATTTAGGTATGGTAAGGAAGTCAACTAAATTAAATACTAAAATTATAATATAAGACTAATAAATTACTAAATTTATAATTTAAGAGTAAGAGACAAAGTCAAAGACTAAACTAATGATTTAATTCTCCTTCTATATAATTCTTTGATCAATCAAATATTAATGACTTAAAGTCTTGAATCAAGCCACATAGTTAATCCAAGCCCTATGCACACATTTAATCCAAGCCACAAACTTAATTTGGTTAACTCAAGTTACAGCCCTACAGTTACACGTGTAGAATTCAAATACAAAACAAAAATGACCTAAAGTTATGTTTGGTAGGGCGATTAGTAAGGGAATGAAATGAAATGTAACATTATTCTATCGTTTAAGATAATGATTTATAATAAAATGAAATAAAAATCATAAAAGGAGGGTTTCCCATTACATCTTATTTCATCCTAAACAGTAAAAATGAGTCAATTCCGATATGGAAGGTTTATGATGAAATATAAAATGATAAATATGTACTACCTAATATACCAAATAATTTTTTGTAATATCAATTATATCAAGAATAAAATAGTCATTTATTATTATTATTATTATTTATATATTACATTTCGTTTTAAAAATTTTACTATATTACATTATGAAATTTTCTATTCTTTTTAGATAATAATTTTTTAATATTATATTCATTTGTATTCTATTATGTTATAGACAATTCTATTTTTTTCAATTCCATTAAAATCCTTACCTCAAATGAAAAATAGCATAACAATATGATGTAAGAGGAACTTTTTGTTTCGTATACAAATGACAAAGTTGAAAGTTGGTCTGGCCACTTGGGTCATTGGCTCATTGCCTGTAGGAGTGAAAAGGTGAGGATTGTTGTTGGTAGGTGGTGCAACATAGCAGATTTAGTGGAGACTGATTTGGGTTATAGAGCAATGTTGGGAGACTGACGGCAAGTAGCAGATCTAGTGGAGATGCGACTTAAGGTGTGCTTGCATGTTATATAACTTTTTCAATAAGTCGACCAAAACATGTTTTCGAATATCCGATTAGAGAAAATTGCTCAAGAGACATCGACAAAGAATTACAGAGAAGAAGAATCAGAAAATACACAAGACATCACACCAGACATGTGGTACGAGGTTCTGGAACCTACGATATATTGTTCTTAACCTATATCCACTACACCCGCGTGCACGCATTGTGCCCTACACTCGCTATTAAACGCTGCGTAATAACCTGCATCCTTATACTGCGTCGTTCCCACGTTTAAGTTTCTTCGTCTTCCACATTTGTCGTAACAATCCCCTTCCCCTTAACAACCTTGTCAATCAAATTAATCTTCAGAAAGCGTTTCTACAGATCAAAAACATATTCCCAAGTGGCATTACAATTCTCCCCATCCGACCATTGAATCAACCATTGCGTGACCACTCTGTTATTCCGCTTGGTGATCCGTCTATCCAAGATAGCTACCGGCACTCTCTCCGCAGGCGTCAGAAATTCCAACAATGCTGTAGTAGTACGAATTCGACCTTCGTGTGCTTTTTTAAGCTGGGACATATGAAAAACTGGATGAATTGTCGCATGAGACGGAAGTTCTAGTTTATAAGCTACCTTCCCAATCCTCTGGATAACTTTGTAAGGATCGTAATACAACGGTGCTAATTTTTGATTACATCGGCGTTGAAGGGAAAATTGCTTGTAGGGTTGCAACTTCAACAGAACCCAATCTCCCTCCTGAAATTCCCTGTCTAAGCGCTTCGCATCTGCATACTGCTTCATACGGTTTTGAGCCCTTTGTAAATGGAATTTGGCGATGCTAAGCATGGCTTCTCGACTTTGTAGAACACGATCAACTTCCATTATCTTGGAATCCCCTGCAATGTATGGTGTATACACTGGAGGTGGATACCCGTATAAAACTTCAAATGGGGTGGTGCCAATGGCGTTTCGATAGGTGGTGTTGTATCACCACTCGGCTAGAGCCAGCCATTCCCCCCACTTCTGAGGTGCTTCTCCATAGAAACAACGGAGATACGTCTCCAATATCTTATTCACTGCCTCGGTTTGACCATCCGATTGTGGATGATAAGCCGTCGAATACCTCAAATTAACTCCTTGTAACTTCAACAATTCCTGCCAAAACTTACTTAAAAACACTGAATCTCTATCGCTAATTATCGACTCTTGCATTCTACGCAATTTAAACACGTTGTTAAGAAACAAACCGGCAATATCACCAGTAGTATAGGGATGTTTTACCGACATGAAGTGTGCATATTTCATGAATCTGTCTACTATTACCAAAATAGCAGATTTATCTCGTAAATTTGGTAACCCCTTAACGAAATCCATACTCACCTCCTTCTAACTTCCCTCTGGTATACGGATCGGTTGAAGCAGTCCCGGGTATGCAAAATTGTCGTATTTGTTGCACTGGCAAACCATACAACTCTGCACGTACACTCGCACGTCCCTGGCCAGACCCTTCCAATATAACATGCCCTGTAATTTTTTTGTCGTGGCCACCACTCCTGCATAGCCTCCCATAGTGTCATCGTGATTGATCCGTATAAGTTGTTGACAGAGTGATGAATTAGCTCCGACCACCAACTGCCCCTTCCACCTCAATAAACCACCCTTCCATTCGTATATAGTAGTATCAGCGATGCCCGCTTCTAATTCATTAATTAATTTTCGAAGGACGTCATCCTCCTACCAACTTCTCATAATGTCATCTAACAATTCACTCCGTATTTGGGACAACGACATTACCAACATCTCAACACTTGTAATTCTCGACAACGCAGCCGCAGTTGAGTTCTCCTTACCACTGCGATACTGTACCTCAAAATCATATCCCAACAATTTCGGTAGCCATGATTGTTGAAATGGGGTGGACAGCCGTTGCTTCAGAAGGTACTTCAGACTTCGGTGGTCCATGCGAACAATGAAGGGTTTAGGCGTTAGGTAATGGTGCCATTGTTTGATGGCCTTAATGACTACCAAGAACTCCTTCTCGTAAGTGGATAGCCCTTGATGTCGTGGTGCGAGTGATTGGCTTAAAAAGGCTATAAGATGTCCTTCCTATTGCAACATAGCCCCGATCCCCTGACCACATGCATCAGCTTCGATCACAAAGGGCTTGGAAAAATCTGGTAATGCCAAGACCGGAGCAGTAATGATCACTTGCTTCAACAACTCAAAGGCTCTCTGTTCTTCCTGTTGCCAGCTCCACTCATACATCTTCTCCTTCGTGAGCAATGCTGTCAAGGGTTTCACAGTGGTGCCATAACCCTTGATGAATCGCCTGTAATACCTAGTGATACCCAAAAATCCCCTCAATTCCTTCGTACATTGGGGTATCGGTCACTCCCCAATGGTTTTCACGTTCCTTAAATCTGTCGCTACCCCCTCTTTCGAGATTGTGTAACCCAAATAATCAACTTGACAAGCCCCGAAAACACATTTATCCCCTCTTAAGAACAATTGATTATTCAGCAATGTCTGAAGAGCTATAGTTAGATGTTCTACATGCATTGCCAATGAAGGGCTGTAGATCAAAATGTCATCGAAGAAGACCAAGATGAAGCGGTGGAGATAAGGCTTAAACAATTCATTCATCAATCGTTGGAACGTAGAGGGTGTGTTTGTTAAGCTGAAGGGCATTACCAGAAATTTGTAATGCCCTTCATGAGTTTTAAACGTCGTATTTGGTATGTCCTCGGGTTGCATACAGATCTGATGATAACCCGAACGTAAATCTAGCTTCGAAAACCAACTCGCCCCATGCAGTTCATCAAGTAGTTCTTCGATCAGAGGAATTGGAAACTTATCTTTCACCGTGTACCGATTTAACTCACAGTAGTCGACACACATCCTCCACAAGTTATCCTTTTTCTTAACCAGAACCACAGGCAAAGCATAGGGACCGTAACTATGGCGTATAAACCCCTAACTCATGAGCTGTTTAACCTCCTACTCAATGATGTCCTTCTGTGCCCTCGAGTATCGGTACGACCGTATGTTAATGGCATCAACCCCTTCCTGTAACACAATCTTATGATTATACTGGTGATTCGGGGGTAACCGGGTCAGCTCCTGAAACACGTCCGCGTAACTAGCTAGCACCCCATTGATTTCGTCTAACCCATTACCTTGCTGCTCCGTTAATCTCATTTGTTGAAATTGATACTCAAGGGGAGTCGATAGTTGTAGCATGAATAATTGCCCACTGTTGGCTCCCTATAATGTTTTCTGAAGACCCCAACTAGAAATGATCCTAGATTTGCTATCTGGACCACCCTTCAGTGTTACCGTCTTTCCTTTCCATCGAAACTTCATCGTCCGCGTATGGAAATTGCATAAGACGTCTTCCAATCCTACAAGCCATTGGATGCCCAAGACGACGTCGCAGCCTCCCAACGCTATGACCAAGGCATCCATGCAAAACGAAATCCCTTGCATCGACCGTGTAAAATTTTTACAACACTGCGTGCATTGTAGATGCAACCCTCCTCCCACCATAATTGTTATGGGTGTGATTTCCCTCAGTTCACACGTCCCCTTTTTGATCACCATAGTATCAACAAAGTTGTGGGTACTGCCATTGTCGATGAGGATGTGTATGGGCTTCCTTTGATGAACTCCTATTAAACGCATTTGTCTAAATTCCACCTCCTCCGCTAACCCAGTCATGGCCTACATAGATATCGTCGGACAATCTGTCACTTCCTCCCTAACAAGCTGCTTCTCTCCCGAATTATTAGTCAGGTCAGACTCATAGTCGTCTTCTGCTACTACAAAGAATTGGAATTGCCTCTTCTTGCATTGATGTCCAAAGGTGTACTTCTCATCACATCAAAAACAGAGCCCCTTCGCACGTTTCTCGTCAAAATCCTTACCGTTGACTGATCGGGACGTTCTATACTCCCTACCTGTTGTAGAGCGTAAAGTTGCAGGTGGGATAGGTAGTAGACCTCCAACATTAGTTGGACGTGGAAATGATGCAGCATGCATCGTTGGTGGTTTCCCACTGTCCATTAGTTGGGTGGATGGTGGTCGATTGATCATGGACGCTCCAGTCGTCGTCAGTATTGCTTCTTGTTTCCTGGCCAATGTATACGCCTGGTGCAGTGACTGTGGTTCATGTAGCTTGACCGCGACTCCGATTTCCGGTTTAAGGCCCTTCACAAAAAAACCTACTAAGTAGTCCTCCGAGAGTACCAATCGTTTAGAGTAATGATCGAACTGGGCGCAATATTCTAACACCATCCCCTTCTGTTGCAACTCCTTAAAATCTCCTACCGGGTCATCAAAGAGTTTAGCATCGAACCGTTGTGTAAGAGCCTTAGTAAACTCCGACCACTCCACTACGTCAGTTTTAAGGCTATTTCTGGTGAATAACCGATACCACTCCTGCGCCCGTTCGTCCATGTGTAGAATGGCGACCTTTACCTTCATGTGCTCAAAAGTTTGATTGATGTAAAAAAATTGATCACAACGATACAACCATGCCTTGACATTGTCTCCATCGAACATGGGAAATTCAATCCGACCCAGACGAATGGATCCACCATTGTCATCTTTGGTAGGTGATGCGGATTGAGGTTTAAATGGCGACTCAGGTAAACTATTGCCTTCCCCTGGTTTCACTCCTTCCGCGGAGAACGTCGATCGTAACTCACCCACGTCCTTCTCTAGTTTTGCGGTTCGACCTTGCACCTCCGAGAGCAACTTCTCGCTTCGATCTTGTAATTTTAATAACAGTCGTTCATGACGTCCTTGAGCCTCCATGAGACCTTTCAGAGCGTCCTCCAATCTCCTGAACTCAGCATCTCTTGTTCCTTCCGCCATGGATGATCCCAGAGTCGACTGCTCTGATATCATTTGTTATATAACTTTTTCAATAAGTCGACCAAAACACGTTTTCGAATATCCGATTACAGAAAATCGTTCAAGAGACACCAACAGAGAATTACAGAGAAGAAGAATCAGAAAATACACAAGACTTCACATCAGACATGTCGTACGAGGTTCTGGAACCTACGATATATTGTTCTTAACCTATATCCACTACACCCGCGTGCACGCATTGTGCCCTACTCTTGCTGTTAAACGCTGCGTAATAACCTGCATCTTCATACTGCATCGTTCCCATGTTTAAGTGTCTTCGTCTTCTACATTTGCCGTAACATTGCATGTGTGTGGTGAGGCAGCGATGAGGGTGGCGACTGGACACCGACTAGATGGCGAGTTGGAGCGCCAATGAGAGACTTGGGACTTGGGGGTTGGGAGGCATCCGAATGGGCAAGAGGAGGGACGAGTTAGGTAAGTGAAGGTTAAATCTTTTTCTTATTTTCAATTTAATCCTAAAGTTTGGAAAAGTTACAGATTTTACCGGTATTCAACAATATTTATAATACCGGCACTACCGTTTGATATGGTTGACATGGGCTGTACCATAAGCCAATACGGTATTAGGAATGGGAGTAACGTAAGAACGTAATCATAGGTTGAATATAAAAGAAATAAGGAAACAATAATTTTAAGAACAGGTGAATACGTACTATTTTTCAAGCTTTAAGGTACGGATCTCGCAATAATGCTATCATCTCGAGAAATAGATCAGCCACTGCGTTGATACAGCTAAAAATGATATACCGAGGCCGTTTGACAGCACTGAAAGTATGATGATGGAGACTTTATACTTTGAGGAGAAACTGGTAGATGCGTATAAATTCCAAGTTCCTGTTTCAGTTACATTTTCTGATGTTAGGGGCTTAAAACACTTGCAGCTGTTTCTGCTGGAAGCTACCCAATGCGAGAAGGCTTTATAGTTTGAAACAGGCATGTCAACTGTTTGATGAAATGCTTGGGCCAAAATCTGTTTGCGTTTACCAATTCTGTGTCAAGTGGTAAGAGTACTCTTTTATTGTATTATTACCTAAGCGGTGGAAAGGTCTTTAGTAGGAGCTCAAATTGACAAAGGCAGCAATGTGAAGAGATTGGTTTAGTACGAAGAGTACAAATATCATCACATGGAAGTGAAAAATCATTCTCCAAGTTTATCGTTAATTTTTGTAAAAGATTAAAGGAGTTGTGAATGGAAGACCCGTGATTGTCCAAAAATAATATCATACAAGAGGCAATATAGAGATTGTGTCAATCCGAAGGTTGATAAAAGCCGGCTCTTAAGATATGAAAATGGAAAAGTAATATTGAGAAAGATAAGTTTATCCTTTTTAAAAAAATAATATTTATTCTTCATGTGAAATATATTTTCATTTTTCCTCATTTTAAGGATTCAATAAAAGCAAACGAAGTAGACATCTAAAAATTGAAAAAGAGCAGCATTCTGACTTAACTAAATCTTGTTAAAAAGATTGATAAAGCAATACGAATGTTAAAATAACTATGAAGATTTAAACTCGACATTAACTTTTTAAACCTTTCATGATATAATTTTGGGTGTCATATATTTTATTTTATTTTAGATCTAGTTTAATTAGGATTATATTTTCAAAATGAATTGAAATTATATTAAATCTTTGATTTTTAAAAACTCAAACCAAATAAAAATTTGCTAATAATTGAATTTTATAATCAACGGCTATAGGTTGAATCATAAAATAAACTTAAAAACAATCATTTAAAAGAAAAACTCAAGTTAAAACCAAAAGCCCACAAAAGCTAAAACCTCTTCAGTGTCAAGCCGGTAATTCTTATTCTTTCCCCGTGTAAATCAAATATAAAATTCATTTAACGCCTTAAGTAATATCTCAAACTTTCGATACTTTCTTTGTTCCCTCGATTCCTTTAAATTTTAAGTCGTAAGACTTAACTTAAAGAATTTTCATTTTATTTTTAAGGCTTGAGGCCTAAATTTAAGCATTTCATTTTATTTTCAAGACTTAAGAATTAGCTCTAAACATTTCATTTTATTCTAGTATAGATGACAAAAAGAGTCTTGCCTAACCATGTCTTAAGTCAGCACATCAATCATAAATTGATCAAGGTACCGGCTGAGTTTGGACCTCAGGGAGTTGCCCGAAAGGCTTCACTTCTTTAACCAAAATAACCTCACTTTTTTATGGCACGACCCATTTCTATATCTTTTTTCAAATCCTAGCAATCAACTCTATCCATGTCATTTTAACTTTTCAAGGTGCTAAGGATTAGCTTTAGGAATTTTATCTTATTTTCAAGTACTAAGACTCAATTCTAAGCATTCGAATTTAATTTATAAGCTCTAGGAATCAGCTTTTTTTAGGCATTAAATTTTAATTTCCAAACCTTGAGATTAAACTCTAGGCATGTTATTTTTATTCTAAACTGTAAGAATCAATTTTAAGCCTTTTCTTTATTTTAAATCCTAAAACTCAACCCTCAAGTTTTTGCATTTTAATTCCTAAGATCATCTCTTGAAATATTAATTTCATTTCAAACCCTAAAATATAGCTCTAGGAATTTTCTCCATTATAAAACTAAAAACCCAGCTCTAGGCATATCTTTCTAATTCTAAACCCCAAGACTCAACTCTAAAAATTTTTTTCTAATGCAAGCCCCAAGACTCAGTACTAGGCATTTTTTTTGGCACCTAATAGGGATGCATTGGATGTTTACAAATTTCAACAATTTTTCTAATTAATGAACTTAATTTAACATTATATGTATATATATATAAATCAATCAAATAATTGAATAATAATTTAAATAAAATAAGGAAGAGAAAATACAATTAATTTATAATGGTTCGATAAACAACTCTTGCCTACATTTAATCTCAATGCTCTTTTTAGAATTATACTATAATTCTTCTTTCAAGATTAAAAAAAAAACATTTGTACGATTTTTTCTTGTAAAAGATGAAACCTTTTACAATCTTTTTTCATTGTGAAGAGAAACTTTAATCCTATTTGAAACACACATAAGCACAATAATATAATGCTCTAACAAAATTTTACCATTCAAAGTATCTCGCTTTATCACTTGATAATTTCAAAGAGGCTCATTCATACAAATATGAGAAAATAATGCTCAAATAACTGAAAAACATTTAGAAATATCTTAGCGCATGCATAAGACATAATTCAACATAAAGAATAAAGAAGTTTTGTAATTTCAAGTGATATTCAATAACAAATAAAAGAAATATCGACATATAACTTAAACGTAGCATAAAATTCCTCAAATATAAATGTACTATATGAAAAATTACCTCAAATACAAAAGTCACTCCCTTTGAACATCATCATTTCCCTTAAATTTAGCACCAATCTTTCCCCCCCTTTTTTTGAATCATAAAAAAGAAGTCTGTTATCCAAAAATGTATAATATGAAGTGTCATGTGTAAAGCTAATTTAGTTAAAAGACAAAAATAAATTTGTCAAGAATGGTAAGTTTGTTCAAAAAAGAGGAATGTTAAATATTTAAGAAGTCAAAATAATTATTTCAAAAGCATCCCTAATTGTTTCTAAAAATGATCAATTTTGGGATTTTTGCCTAAGTTGAAAGATTCAAGTAAAGCAACAATGATTTGATAAATTAGACATTAGAATTGTAATAAATATAAGCATAAGTACAATATCTGGCAATCAAGGTCATAAAATAATGTATAATTTTAAAAGCTCCAAAATTTCAAAAATAATTAAAAATGCCCAAAAACCAAAATTGAACAAACTCGAAGATGAATCGATGTAAGTGATAAGGAGACAACATTGACTCCTTTTACAATTTAACTATGGAAGCATCAATTTGAAGAGATAACTCTTATTTATGAAAAAAATTTAAAATCCATAAATTTAAAATCATGAAGAATGACAAAATTTTAATTTGATTGAATCCAATGAGATTTTTATGAAATGAGGGATGATGCTTTTCAAATAAAGGAGTGAATTATTTGGAATTTTGGAAGACATAAACAACCAAGATGACAAATAGGAGAAGAAAGGAGGAAAAGAGCTTTAATCATGAAGACTAGCCGACCACATGGCTTCACTAGTCGATCAATGTGTGTAATCAACCAAACCTATCAACTAACTAAAGTACGAACTCCATAAAATAATTTTTTTTTTAAAAAATCTATATTGTTTGACCACTAAAGTATATTGGTCAACTAATAAGGGTAGGTGTTTGATTAGTATATACCAATGTTTTACCGGACCGGTGACTGAACCAGAGAAACAACTGATTTAAAAGTCAATGGTTCAACCGTAATTCAATCGTGATAGAACCGGTGACTAATAAATATATAAATTTTTATTTTATATATTATATATATAAGATAATTTTTAAACATACCATTTAATTATTTATCTAACTTAAACCTTCAAACTTCAAAACATATAAGTTTTATTTTAAGTTCACCAACACAACACAAAATAAGATAACAAAACTCACTAGTCATATTTTATCAAAAAAAATAAAAAAATCACTAATAATAATATTTATTCAAGTCAAAATCAAATGCTCCTTCATCATTGCCAATATGAACATCTTCAACAGATTCCAAATTTGGTTGTTCTGTGATTTCTTTATCACCTAATTTCATAACAAACAATACTAGACAAAAGTACAC
>JAOSBK010000003.1:22724655-22739518 GCA_027568895.1 Erythroxylum shatona
AAGATTTGTTACACATATCAGATGTATATGATAAGGCATTAGTGATAAATTTATTGTAACATATATTATGTATTTAGCGACAACATTATTGTAATATATAACTTTCATACTTGTGACAAAATCTTTTACATAATATAGACACTGATGCAAATTTCTTTTACAGCTAATGTAATTCCGTTGATGAATTGATAGTTTCATTTGTGATAATAATAAACTATAATAAACATAGTTAGTGGATACTTTTTGTAAGAACCAATTTTCATTTTTGTGACGAAATGATATTGACACTATTTTATTAAAAATATTAGTGACCAAAAAGCAATGGACGTTGATAAAAAATTATTAATGACAAATACTTTGTCAATATTTATAATTATTTTAGTGGCGATAATGTTATAACAATAAAATAAAGTGTTGTTACGACTTTATTTGTCACTACTTTATATTATTTGTGTCAACAAACTTATCATAAATATATGAAGTTGCTGTGACCATATAGTGTTGTTACACATTCCATATGTTTTAGTTTCAGAACTTTTGTCACAATATAATGAGGTTACAACTTTATTTGTCACTATTTTACATTATTTGTGTCCAAAACCTTGTCATAAATAAATACAGTTGTTATGACCATATAGTGTTGTCACACATTTGATAGGTTTTGGTGTCGGCAATTTTGTCATAATAAAATGAAGTTGTATTACGACTTAACTCGTCAATACTTTATACTATTTGTGATGATAAAGTTGTCATAAATATTAAAGTTATTGTGACCATATAACTTTGTCACACATTTAATAAGTTTTAGTGTCAGTATTAGTGTTACAAAAGTTTTGCATAATTGTGGCCATTGTTTAAATTAGTCACAATTTTGGTAGTGACGGAAGTATTTGTGACGAGAGGTGACAACTTCAAATATTGGAAACTATTAATAATAGTGACAAATATTACTGCTTTTAGTGACAACTTTTACCTTCACTAAAAATACAATTTCTTGTAGTGAATCTTTTACAACTCCTTTCCTTCTTTAGGACTCATCCTATAGGACTGTTTGTGAGGAATAATAGCACCTGGTACAAAGTTGATTTCATGTTGAATGCTTCTCATAGGAGGCATCCCCTTTGGAAGTTATTTTGGAAAAACTTTAGGAAACTCTTCAATCAAACTTTGCACCACATTAGGAATTATTGACTTCGACTTCTCATCATATTCAACATCTAAAGGCACAAATGATGGCAATTCATCCATAATAACCTTCTTTTCTTCTACGTTCATTAAGGAAACTTCATGATCTACCCTTCATTTTACCTATGGTTTCAATTGTTTTAAGTAGAAACTTTCTGCCCTCATACCTCAGGGAATATGTATTGGCTCTTCCTTGATGGCTAGCATCCCTATCACGCAACCATGGTCTTCCCTATAGCAAATGACAAGTTGACATTGGAATAACATGACACCACACTTCATCTTCATACTTTCCAATGGTAAAAGGGACAAGACATCTTTTTGAAACTTTGATCTCATGCTTCTTGATAAGCCAAGTGAGCTTGTAAGGGCTTGGAATGAGCTCGGTTTTCAAGCTGAGCTCGTCCATCATTGTAATTGAAACCACATTCTCACAAGCACCATTATCAATCAAAACATTGCACTTCTTTCCTGATGTAACACATTTTTTGTGGAAAAGAGATTTTCTCTTTCAATCTTCACCTCCATGTTCACTATTAACAAGTTTAAGTGATGGGCCCCGAACGTATTTTTTAGTTAAGCATTATTTAAATAATTATAAGGTTTGGATAGGTCAATTTTTGAGAGTTGATTTTTTTTTATGTCTATGTTAGTAGAATTTATTTCATGGGTTAGTTGACTTAAAAGTGATAAGAATGCATAAAGGGATATCTTTGGTAGTTCACTTAAGTTTATAAAGACATAAGGTATAAAGGAAGGATAAAGTGGGCTTTTAGCATTCATTAAGGGTAAAATAGGAAGAGGAAAATGTTGTCTTGCTTTGGAGAGGAGGAAAAATGTGAATTGAAGATAGAAAGAAGAAGAGAACACCGAAAATAAGAAAGGAGAGTTAAATGTTTCAGTTTTTGTAAGAAAGGAAGGAAGTTGAGTTAGGGTTTCTTCATTTCATAGTTTTCAAGAGAGAATTTGAGGTTGTTCAAGAAGGGAGAAAGGTAGAGGAAGAGAAGAGCTTCCATTTGAGCCAAAAATCTCATAAATTGGTGAAGATTCAAGGTAAGTTTGATTTTTTTATCCTTTGAAGGGATTATGAAGCTTAGGAAATGTATGGGTTTAAGTACTCTAGGATCAATTTAGTGAATGCATTTTTTAAGGTTCTCAAATTTGAATTCCTATTGAATGGAAATTTTGTCATTTATGAAGTAAATCAAGAAGGAGATCAAGATAAGCAAGAGGAGCAAGAGGAGCAAGAGGAAAGACATCCTTAAGCCAATTTCATAAGCAATAAATTCAAGGTGGGTACATGTTTATAATAGAGTAAATAAGCCACTAATGTTTTCTTTGAATCAAGGAAGTTTAATGATTTAAATTGCATAATAAATTGGCATTTATTGCTTCTTGAATGAAATGGGAAATTGCTATATGTTTTATATATGAATTGTATTGATGATTTATGAAAGGCTTTGAAAATGATTCTTTTTAAAAAGATAACATGTTTATGAAATCATATTTCATAAATGGTTTTTGAAATATCTTATGTTCAGGAAAACAAGTTTTTAAAATGTGTCCTTTGGGCAAGCTGTATTCAAATCATGAATTATATGTTATGTGAGTTTGGTGTAGTCCATTCAAGTATGTCACATACACATTAACCAAGTTAAAGGCTTCTTCTGCTTGCCCGCTCGTGGTACGAAGTTCCTTCATGGACTCCCTTATGTTTGCGTCTACACAAAACTACTATGTGGGATTGCGATAATACGTTAAGTTTATGACTATACAGGACCATTATATGGAAATGTGTAGTTCATCATATTTATGGATCTACCCAAACCATTCTGATATGCTTAAGTGCCTATGATATGTCAACAAGTTTGATGCATACATGATTTGCAATTTGTGAATTCTAGTTAAGAATTTGAGAACGACACGTTTTATGACTTTAATTAGAGTTGTTTATTCACAAATGAACATGTCAAAGGTTTTGTTTATTTTTTTGTTATAAACTGTTACCCACGAGCTTTAAGCTTACCCCTCCATTTCTGTCCCATCTTTAGGTGAAGAGCATGAGATCGAGTAACCAAGGGCTAAGGCATCACTCCGATTATGCATCTTTTTGTACAGTAAGATAGACCATCTTTAGGTGAAGAGCGTGAGATCGAGTAACCAAGGGTTAAGGCATCACTCCGATTACGCATCTTTTTGTACAGTAAGATAGATTTGAAAACACAAGGCTTTAGTTGCATTTCAAGAAAATTACTGTTCATGTATCTTTTGTATTTTGAGATTTTGAGATATTGATGTATTATGGCTTGAAATGCTTATTAA
Source organism: Erythroxylum shatona (assembly GCA_027568895.1). Classification (NCBI taxonomy): domain Eukaryota; kingdom Viridiplantae; phylum Streptophyta; class Magnoliopsida; order Malpighiales; family Erythroxylaceae; genus Erythroxylum; species Erythroxylum shatona. The sequence goes on from JAOSBK010000003.1 coordinate 22,728,163, forward strand.
TGCTTTATAAAACTCTTATCTTTTGATATTAATGGAATATGATTGCGTTTCTGCTCATGACCCTCAAAGTTTCTATATTGCATTTTCAAGTTTTCATAGGGGTAAGAATTTTTGTTCTAGCTTCTGGGAAAAAACTATATTGATCTAGGCTAAATTAGATAAAGTTGTTTTCTTAGATTTTGTAGTTTATCTTTCTATCTTTTTAACGCTATATAGTACAAAAATTTTAGACATTAGAGTTGAGAGGTATGATCATTAGAAGTTTGTGATGCTGCATAGAATGGATGTAAGAACCATTGGAGATGCTTTGGAGAGTGTAGTTAGTGATTTAGAACTTTTGGTGATGTGAGAAATACCCTGTAGAAATCCCTTCGTCTGATTCATCTTAGACTGAATCCCTTTTTTTGATTCATCTTAGACTGAATCACTTCATCTGATTTATCTTAGACTGAATCACTTCATCTGATTCACCTTAGATTGAATCCCTTCGTCTAATTCATCTTATACTGAATCACTTTGTCTGATTCACCTTAGACTGAATCCCTTCACCTGATTCATCTTAGACTGAGTTCCTTTGTCTGTTTCACCTTACACTGAATCCTTTTGTTTGATTCATCATAGACTGAATCATTTCATCTGACTCATCTACACTTTTGGAAATTCGAGATTTTGACCCTCTAGATGGCAAAATCTCTCTTCAAGGTCTTTATGAAAATCGTAGATCTTAAAGTCCTCTTTTAAAGTGCCCTAAAAAACCACAATCCGATATCTTTAGTGAAAGTTATGCCAATTGTCCCAAGATAGGTACAATATGATTGAGGACATAATCATGTTTGATTCTTTTGACCATAACTTCATCATCCGACCTCCAAATGAAGTGATTCTTGAACCAATAGATTCCTAACATATTTTCATCTCTTCATAAAAATTGAAAGCCTTTAGTCTTGATTTGAGAAAGATTGATGAAAAGAAAGTGAAGGATTGGTTAGGAGAACATGACTAGGTTATGCAGATACTTCAGTATTTTAATCATATATTGATCGGTAGAGCTTTGAATGAGATGATTTTTATTTCAAAATAAAATAGAGACATAGATCTAAAAATCATATAAAGAAATTGAATTTTAATTCAGTCTCTAAGACTTTCAATTTCTGGATGGAATTGAGTATAATGTACTGTTTCAGTTTAATAATAGCCCGAAAATATTTGAGGTGTAACTTTCAAATTTCTGAACCAAATTAAATGATTTTGTTGTCATCAGAAACTTAAGACAATGGGGGAAAATGTTCTGAAGAGTCAAATTGTAATTCCAGTTTGAGGTTTTCCAAAATCTGTTCTGAAATAGGAGAAATGAGTTTGTTTTTGATGTTTGACTGGTATGGGCACGTCACCCTTGTGAGATGAGCATTTCGATATCACTTAAGACGTCAGGTCCGTGACTCGTGAGGGTGGGGTCCCAACACTAAGCGAGACTAACATTTGAGCATCTACTTCTTCTCCACTGGCAACAATTGTTTCATTACTTCCATGTTCATCTTCATTCACTTCATCACTAAAATGGACAAATTCTGCAAGTTCATTGTCAATTTCATCCATTTATTTTAAAGTCATAACTTTCCTATTTGGAAACTCCAATTGAAAATGTCCATAGCCTTGACATTTAAAACTTTCCTATTTGGAAACTCCAATTGAAAATGTCAAGACCTTTAATAAACCTTGTGATGATCACTTCTTCAGTTTCCTCCAAGCCACACTTTAAAATGTACTGCTCAAATTCCATAATGTAATCCTCTACTAACCTGCCCTCTTGAGTCAAACCAAACATTTTTCCAACATTTTCTGCCTATATTGCGGAGACAAAAAAGTTTCTTCTAATTCAATCTTCATTCGGTTCTAATTATCAATTTGAGGCTTCCCTTCTCTAACTCTCCTATTCTATAAATTACCCCACCATAGGGCAGCATACCCTTTGAACTTTATAGCCTCAATCTTTACTTTCTTATCCTTAGCTACATATTTCAAATCAAAAATTCGTTCAACCGCATACAACCACTCTTGAAAAACATCGACATCAATTTTCCCAACAAATTTAGGCACATTAACCTTAAAATTAAACATATAATCTCTATCATTCCAAAGTTGACCAACATTTCTAACAACAGTCATACAACCTATATGATGAGGGCCTCTCCCTCTCCCTCTTGTACCAGCTCCTCCTAAACGCAAAACATTATGACCATAAGAGTTAAATTGAGTTACCTAATTATTAAATTCATCTTCCACGGACTGCTTGGTTTGGGAATTATTTTCAGGGGCTTCATAGGTGCCTATATCAGTAAAAGGAGCGTCTCTAGCCTTCATAGCCTCAAACTCGAAGTGTGTAACTTCAAACTTCCCCATTTGAAGGCTCATTTGATCGATTTTTGCAAACAGTTTCTCCAAATTGTTTTGCGTCAATCCTGACATGGCTGGGTGTTGAATAACCTGGCTCTGATACTAAAATGATGGAGAATTTAAGCTAAACATGAATGGAACTAGTCTGGTGGTCATGGGAAATGTGTGGAAAATTTTGAGTTTTATCCGGTGAATTGAGAGCTAGGTGTTTGAAAGACGTTTTCTGGGTTATGGGCTGGAAATTTGGTTTGGATGAATGAAACAAGTTTGTAGAACTTTTTATGAACTACAAATTCATCTAAGGTTCGGCTCAAACAGGTAAATGGTTGAAAAGTTATGGAAAGTTTTCTGGGAACATATTTGACTGGGTGATAGAATGAAGATGGTCGAGAAAATTGACATTTTTGGTTAGGCTGGCAATGTCTTAGATGGATAACTTTAATGGTCCTCCATCAATATCTCACCATATAAAACACGCTTTTGGTCATAAATTGTTGACATTTTAGTAATAATAGAAGTTCCAAAAGTCATATTAGATTGTTCTGACACAATAGAGAAAAAAGGGGAAAAAATTACTATATTGATTTTACGTGGAATAGTTTGGCTATAAAATAAAAGTTAAACAACAAAGCACTGAAATTTCTGTTTGTTTGATCCAAAGTTGTATAGCGATTTCATAAGATGGTTTAAATTACAATAAGATACCAACTTTGGCATGTATATGTTACCTGAATAAATAGACCTTTTAAGTGAAGAAAAAAGTATTTTTGCTCTTTAAGAAAGAAATACATATTATGGTAGTGGAACCATTAAGCGAGCATCAATTGGGGTAGTCTTGTTTTGCCCTACATCCATACATTAATAACTAATTAAAACGTAATTGATTACTAATGTACTTGCATAAGTTAACAGTGGTTAGTTACAAAACAAGTAGGGGAAATTGTAAAAATATTTAAGAATAATAATTGATAACCAATTAATTAATTTAATTGTGTGCTCACTTAGATTCAAGGGGAACAATTAAATTAATGTGATGACTTCCCTAATAATTCTAATAATATAAGACTAGACTATATAAAGGATAAATGACAACTTTATATTCCATTTTTCAATATCACAAAAATCCAATAAAGCGGACAAATTATAAGATTTGCTAATTTAATGTGACACAGGAAGAAAAGAGATATCAAGAATAGATTATAATGAATGAAAGAAAATAAGAACCCAGATTTTAAACAAAGTTTGATTACTTGGTGTATATAGGTTATTGAGAGTTAAACATGATTATTTTAGGCATATCAAACTACATTAGCATATGTTATCTTATTAGGATTTGGTTGTGCGTAAGTTTTTATTATTAACCCTTGATAATCTGCAAGCGCACAGTTCGTTGGCATAGTATCGAAGGTGTCGATCCCACGAGGAGGGAACTAATCTAATCCTAAAATCTAAGGCTAGAAATAAATAATATAAATTTAAGATGAAAAGAAACTAATAATTTGCAACACTCCCAATAATCAACCAAAGGAAATTAGCACCTGAGAGAAAGAGAATTTTACCTATCCTTAATGCTAACATAACTAATTATGAATTATTGGATTGTTGTTTTTATACTATCCTAGGATTGATTACTCTCTCTCGAGTTATAACCATTAACCCTAAATCATAAACTCTAATAAGATTATGGAGATTGCAATCTCTCAATTCACAACCTATCCAAAACCCTAATTAGTTCTTAAGTTCTCTAATAAACTATCAGAAATCTGTACAAGATCTCTATCTAAACAAATTATTGATCTGATTTAATTCTAGTCTCTATTAAATCACCTAACTCTCGTTAGTCTAATTTAATCGTTTCTAATTCGATTCACCCTCTCAGTTTATTATCGAATTATGTAATAACAGAATCAAACCATAATAATATCCAATAAACACATAAACAACCAAAATTCTCAGGAATTTAAGAATAAAATTTCGAAGGTGAATTTAGAACATCCTCGATATTTTAGATCTTGTCATCAACTATTCAATCCAATTCTATGCAATAATAAAACTTAAAAGAACAAGAAACACAATCCAAAATAGATGATGGGGGACAGTGACGTCGGGAAACCTTCTGATTCAAGAAATAGTTTGAGTTAGTTTCTTCTCCTCTTTTCTCTTCCTTCTTCTCTTCCTCTATCTCTCGAAGATATCTCACTAGGGTTTTACAAGGTGGCTAATGTAAAAAGCTCTTTTCTCTACCTATTTTTGTTCTTTTTATATCCCCTTATATTTTGGGTAACCTTAGGTTTTCCCAGGGTTTGAAAGGTCCAAAAAATATCTCAAAATTTGAAGTTTGTGAGTGTCTACACGTCTACCCGACGTAGGCCACGATCTAGCTCACATTTAAGCATGATCGTGGGCTAAATTTGGAGGTTTTGTTATGATCGGGGCTTGATATGGTATGATCATGAGTCGTTGTTTCGACCCGAATGTCTCTAAAACTTCTTTGTTCTTTGATATTGACCTTGAAATACTAGCAAACACTTTAAGGTATCTAAAAAACATAATATTTAAGCTCAAAGACTTGTATTAACCTATAAAACATTTAAAACATAAATAATTAACAAAAGAACACAAATCAAACCTAAACATATACTAAATAATTGAATTAAAGGCTAAACACATATCAAATTATGCCCTAAAACATGATAAAATTTACAGTTATCAACATCTCCACACTTAAATGTTTACTTGTCCTTAAGAAAACAAAACAACAAACAACACAAAATCACGAAGCACACAATGCACTAATGAGACAATGACTTCAACTTCATGAAACAAGTTTAATTCTAAATACAATCATTCATATTATTCCAAATCATTAACATGCAAAATTTGTGTTTAGGAGCTCTGGACTAAATATACATATTAATCAAAACCTAAATGTTAAGTTATTCACCCTTTTCAATTGTACACACACATTAATAATTATTTGGTCATTTAAACTCTATAACTACTCTTAAGTAAGTTTTCATGAAAAGTTAAGCTACTTACAAGTTTGGTAGGTTTTATTAAAAACCATTTTTATTACTTTTTTGTGGACATGAACTTAGTCTTTTACACGAAGGCAAACACTGGTGATGAAAGTCAATCTAGTTATTCTACTAAGTCATGTTTTTATTAAGTTGCTTGGTTGGAACATCATTATAGCCTTTTAATATGAAGGCGCACGTTTGTGATGCGTGTTGATTCAGTTACTCAGCCCCATCACTTTCTCAACTGGCTCCTAGCTCTATTCATAACCCGAAGGCCAGTTGAATAGTTATTTATTTAAATTTTACAAACATATTTATTTATATATAATAATAATAATTACTATTATTATTTACTGCTTACCTTGTTGCTTTAGCTACTCGTTTTTATGGAAAAAAGTGGCAAAGCTACTTAGTTAAAAGACCTAAAATTATGAATGAATGTGACAACTTATGGGATGATAAACTAACACTAAATATTAATTAACTTGCATATTTAGCTAAAGAACCCAGATCATTAATTTCGCGAGCTAACGATTATTCACAACTTAATAGATTATGTTCAAAATTAAATCAATTTCATTCCATCTAAGCCATCGACACTTTCACACAATTCACAATATGCAACCTAACAAACTATCATACAATATACAAAATTCACACTCAAAGCAAAACACACAACCCTCCCCACACATTGTCCTCAATAAGAGAAGGAGACAAACAAGCACACATGGAAGGGAAAAACATAAAATAAAATAAAACAAAAACAAAAATAAAGACTAAATTTAAAAGAAAAGGGTTAGAAACAAAACCTCACGATGATGGAGGCGATGATGGTGAGGGATTGAGAACAAATCCGTTAGACGCCGGAGATTGTTTTCTTATCTTATAATTGTTTAAAGAGAGAGAGAGAATTAGTGATTCCAGATCAATTCAAATTACTAAAGTTTTATTTAAAATTAAAAACAACTTTAACTAAACCTAACAATTTCAATCGACCTACTGAATAAGCTAATTTATGGTCATTAGCTTGACTTTACATCCATAGAGGCATCTTAATTATTCGAACAGAAGGAAATCACTTCTATGTACTTGGGGATCGCTCCTTTTAGATATAGTTTGCAACAATGCTCATTGACCTTAAAAGTTTCCTTATTAACATTATCCAATTTGAGGGATCCATGATCGAAAACTTGAATGAGTGTAAAAGGTCCAATCCATCGTGTTATATAGTAGAACTACATCTCCTACTTTAAATTTCTTTTTTTAATATGAGAATCGTGCCATTTCTTTACCTTTTCTTTGTAGAGTTTGGCATTTTGTACATATTATAACGAAACTCTTTAAGTTCGTCCAATTGTAGAAGTTGCTTTTCTCCTACATGCTTCTAATCAAAATTTAACGCTTTTATCGCTCAGTATGCCCGATGTTCTAGTTTGATTGAAAAATGACAAGCTTTTTCGTATACAAGCCTATAAGGAGTTGTTCCAATAGGTTTTTTGAAAGCAGACTTATAAGCCCATAAGGCATCGTCTAACTTTATTGCCTAATCCTTCTTGAAGTTGTTCACCATCTTTTCTAAAATTTGTTTAAGCTCTTAGTTGACAACTTCCACTTGGCCACTAGTTTGTGGATGGTAAGGTGTAACAACGTGGTGGTGCACTTCATATCTTTTTAAGAGGGCATCAAAAGATATGTTGTAGAAACGTGTACCTCTATCACTTATTATCGTACGTGCACTCTAAATCAATTAAATAACCGTTTGATAAACTTTGCACTGCCTTTCCATCACTGGATGGAGATGTCACTGCTTCAGCGCAATGCGAGACATAATCCACCTCCACTAAAATGTACATGTTTCCCATTGAAAATAGGAAAGGGCCTATAAAATTGATGCCCTATGCATCAAAGACTTCCACTTCTAAAATGTTGGATAAAGGCATCTAATCTCTTTTGGAGATTTGACCTATTCTCTGGCATGGATCGCATTGTGTCATAAAAGTTTGAGCATCCTTAAATATTAATGGCCAATAAAATCCACTTTTGACTATTCGAGCTGCCGTTTTGTTAGCTCCATAATGTCCAGCATATTGACCTTTATGACATTGCTTTAAAATGTACAACATTTCCTCCTTCAGAACACATCGTTGCATTAATCTGTCAGCACATGTTCTATATAAAATTGGCTCATCCCATAGATATCGTTTACAATCATATAGGAATCTCTTTCTTTGTTAGTAAGATAAATCATAAGGAAGTTTACCACTAGCAACATAATTCGTGATATCGACAAACTATGGTGTAGCCAAACTTTCGAGTAACATCAGGGTTTCATCAGGAAAATTTTCATCAATATCTTTTCTTAGCTTGCATTCCATTCCTTCTAGTTTGGATAAGTGGTCTGTAACCACATTTTTTTCTCCCTTTCTATCTCTCACTTCTATATCAAATTCTTGTAAAAGTAACACCCATCGAATGAGCCTTGGTTTTGCATCCTTTCTGTTGAAAAGGTATTTTTAATGTCGCATGATTAGTGAATACGATTATCTTTGATCATAAAAGGCATAGTCAAAATTTATCACATGCGTACACTACTGTGAGTAATTCCTTCTATGTAGTGGTATAATTAAACTGAGATCTTGTAAGGGTCTTATTGGTATAGTAGATTGCATGCAATCTTTTGTATTTCCTTTGGCCCAATACATAACCTATAGCTTGGTTGCTTGCATCATATATAACCTCAAATGGAAGTGTCTAGCCTAGTGGTGATAGAATTGGTGCTAATGTTAATGCCTCCTTTAGTTTGTTGAAGGCAGACATACACTTGTCATCAAACAGAAAGGGCAAATCCTTGACTAACAAGTTTGTCAAAGGTCTTACAATTTGCGAGAAATCTTTGATAAATCGACAGTAAAACCAGGCATGACCTAAGAATCCTTTGCTTGATGGTGGAAGTTTCTCTATAACTTCTGTTTTTGCTCTGTCGACTTCAAATCTTTGGTATGAGATTTTATGCCCCAGAACCATCTCCTTTTGAACCATAACATGACATTTCTCCTAATTCAGCACCAAGTGTGACTCTTCACATCTTTGAAGAACTCTATCCAAATTGGTTAAACACATTTCAAAAGAATCTCCAAAAATTGAAAAATCATCCATGAACACCTCCATTATATCTTTTATCATATCGACAAAGATAGACATCATATATCTTTGAAATGTAGTTGGGGCATTGCATAGTCCAAAAACATCTGTCTTTATGTGAAGGTACCATAAGGGCAGGTGAATGTGGCCTTTTCTTGATCATCAGGGTAGATGAAGATCTGATTGTATCCTGAATATCCATCTAAGAAGCAAAAAAACAAATGACCAACTACCCTTTCTATCATCTAGTCTATGAATGGGTGAGAAAAATGATCTTTCTTAGTCACTAAGTTGAGTTTGCGATAATCTATGCACACTCTCCATTTTGTGATCATTCTTGTTGAAATTACTTCTCCACTCTCACTTTTTATTACCGCCATTCCACCCTTTTTAAGTAAACATTGCACTGGACTAATCCATTCACTATTAGAGATGGGATAAATTATCCTTGCATCTAAGAGTTTGATTATTTCCTTCTTGATCAACTCCTTTATGTTAGGGTTCAACCTTCGTTGACGCTTCCTCACTGTTCTACATCCTTCCTCAAGGTTTATTTAGTGCATGCAAACATTTGGGCTTATACCTCGAATATCTGAAAAGTGCCATCCGATGGCTTTCATTTGCTTTCTCACAATTACTACCACCTCACTTTCTTATTTCTCATTCAATTTATTGGAGATGATTATCGGTAATGTTTGACCATCACCTAGAAAGTTATATATGAGATGTGTAGTTAAAGGTTTAAGCTCTAATGTGGGTGATTTTTTTGTGGATAGTGGTATGGGTGCTTCATTTGGACTAATTTATCTTGATGCATTTGAACGTCCGACTCTTACATCTCATCATCTCCTTTAGACTCAAGTTTCTCATATCCTTTATTTGTCTCTATGCCACTGATTGTACTTCTATAATGCAACTCTCAACTTGTTTTTGCAAATTTTGATCCATAATTTCAACCTTTATGCACGTGCTACTTGCTATTGGGTTCTTTAAAGCCTTATTCATATTGAATTTGATATGATCTTCGCCTATTCGAAGTGTTAATTTCCTTTTGTGAACGTCAATTATGGCTTTCCTTGTATTCATAAACTATCGATCAAGGATCAGTGGATAGTTCTTATCTTCTTCAAAATTGAGAACCACAAAATCTATATGAACAATAAACTTGTCCACTTGCATCATAACATCTTTTACTATTCTAAATGGTCTTTTAATGGATTGATCAACCAACTGAATTAACATCGATGTTGGCTTGCTTCTTAAATATTGATAAAGGCATAAGATTAATACTTGCACCTAAGTCACACAAGCACTTTGTGAATTCAAATTCACTAACCACACAGGGTATTGTGAAACTCCCTAGATCGTTCAATTTAGATGACATCTAGCTGGTGACTATGGAATTGTAGGCGCTAGTTAGAGCTACCGTCTGATTATCTTCCCAAGTACATTTCTTTGATAATATGTCCTTGAAATTTTTTGTATATTTAGTCCTGAGTTCCAAAGCCTCTACAAATAAGAGATTTATTTGTAAAATCTTTGATTTCTCAACGAATTTTGGAAATTGTACATCTAGCTTCTTTTTTTATAATCATTAAGGAAAAGGAATCTTGGGTTGATATGGTGGAGGAGCAATATAAGGAAGGTATTTGCTCATATTCACTTCTTTATCCTTTTCTTGATCTTTCTCAACAGGAGGGAAGGGCTCCTCTATTGTCTTTGTGGGTGGTTCAAGTTCCTTCTCACTTTGAAGTGTAATAGCCTTTAGTTACTCCCTCCGTTTTGTTATTCCCACATTTTGCATTAAAAAGGGGTTTGACAATTGGTTTAATTTGACCTCTAGATTGTGGATTGAAGAGACATGGTTCTTTGTTACTTGTTAAAATATACCTTCCAGAATCTTTTATGCATCATCTAGGGTCCCAAGCTTGTTTAAAATTTTGGCCTGTTTGGATTCCATTAAACTTAGTTTATCTTGTTGGAAACCTGGTGGTCCTTGAGGTTTGAATTATTCTCCAACATTGTTGATCTAGGAGAAATTAAGGTGATTCTTCCACCCAGGGACATATGTGTTGAGTAGGGATTGTTTCCCACTCCTTATCCATATTGAGCTCCTATATAACTAACTTGCTTTCGCATCATTATCCTTCATGAAGAAGCAATCCACTGTATCATGATCCATTTGTCCACAGAGTTCACACTTTAGTTGCATGGCTTTTACTGAAGCTGAGGAAGAAACCTTCATGATGTTGAGTTGTCGAGTTAATTTATCAATTTTCTCTTACATCTCTGCCATTTGATCAACAACTACCACTCCTTTTTATTCTCAAAAGGTAGTGGGTTGTCTACTCCACTTGTCCGTCCATAGGCAACTATTATTTTCCATCTCCTTTATCAGCTATTCTACTTCGTATATCATCTTTCTCATCAGTGATCCTCCTGAAGCTGTATCAATCATGCCTCTCGTGTGTGGGGTTTACTCCATTATATAATGTTTGCAACAAGAACTCTTTAAGTAAGTTATGGTGTGGGTATTTTCCCTTTTATTATTCCCATGTTTCATAAATCAATTCCCCATCACTTTGCTGGAAGTTGGTAATGTCCTTGATAATCTTTTTGGTCTTAGTAAGGGAAAAATACATGTCTAAAAAGGTACGAACTAGTTGATCCTAAGTGGTGATTGGCTGGGATGAGGGAGTGGTACTAGGCCTGTTGGACCAAAGATGGTTGACAAATTAAATCCCACTTATGTTTTGATAATAACAAAATGTATAGAATTGGTTAAGAAAATATTTCAGGTG
>JAOSBK010000003.1:22745607-22760945 GCA_027568895.1 Erythroxylum shatona
TGTGTGAATTAACTTCTGATCTTATTGTAGAATTCTACGAAAAGCTTAAGAGATCTATTCAACCCCCCCTTCTAGATTGTTAACAATATATACAGGATAGCGATAGTAATTGATGAGAGTTAATTGTAGTGATGAATCACATGAATAGAGATTAGAGAGTTTAATGAAACAAAATTGGTAGTTGAAATGTTATGAAGTAATATTGCACTAAAATAGTTGAATTTGGGAAGAGTATGAGTGAAAGTGATGTTAAGATGGATGTAGGAATCATTGGAAAGGCTTTGGAGGGGCTTAGATTTCACTTATGTCCGTTAGATGGACTTTAGTCCCACTAAATGGACCTTATCAGGTCTAGAAATGTTCCCAACCTTGTCCATGTCTATTAAACAGACATTAGGTCCATTAAATGGACCTTCATGGGGCTGGAAAACACTCCAGACCCCGTGTACGTTTATTGGGTGGAGGTGTATGTCTGTTAAACAAACATACACTATACACTTTCTGAAATTCACAATTTTGACCCTTGAGATGGCAAAATCTCTCTTTGGAGTCTTCAAAAAATTTTTATATCTAGAAGTCCTCTAAAAAACCTTCCTAAAATGATCCCAATCAAATAACTCTAGTGAAAGTTATGTCAATTGTCTCAAAATAGGTACAATATGATTGAGGACATAATCATGTTTGATTCTTTTAACCATAACTTCATCGTCCGACCTCCAAATGAAGTGATTCTTAAACCAATATATTCCTAACAAAATTTTCTATCTCTATATAAATATTGGTAGCCTTTGGTGCTAATTTGAAAAATATTTATGGAAATAAAGTGAGGGAATTGGTTGGAGTAGCATGATTTAGTTATGAACATACTTTGTATTTTTAATCATATCTTGATCTATAGAGCTCCGAATGATATGGTTCTTATTTCAAAATAAACTAGATACATAGAGCTACAATTGTTCTAAAGAAGTCAATTTGTGATTTTTGGTGACTGACTGGTGTGAGCTTGCCACCCTTCTAGGATGCGTGTCTAGATGTCATGCAGGATATTGGGCTCGTGTCTTGTAAGGGTAGGGTGCCCAACACATACTCACAATTTTGACCTTAAAAACTTTGTAGTGCCTTACATTCAACCTTAAATAACTATCCCTTTTAATTGTTGATCTTTTCATCCTCTCTAAAATGTCATTCTATTGTGGTGTTTTTGAATTGTTTAATATCCTTAAATTCCATGCTTTTTGTATGATTTTTATAATTGTAAGTCTGTTAACTCAATACCATATTTTGATTAGGTACTTATTTTTTTGCTTATCTAGTTCTCCATCTTAGCCTTCCTTTTTGTGAATCTTGCAAAGACCTTGGAGTTTTACTCCATAAACTATAACTATGCTATCCTTAAAAAATCATTGTTGAATGCTAAAAAATATTAAGATCCACCCAACGAACATCTCTCTAGTAAGAATCCACATGTTAGTATATACATAGTCTAGAATTCCTTTGATTTTTTGCTCCCCCATCTTGAATGTCAACTTATTCTATTTACTAAAAAAATAAAACTTATAGAAATTTAACTTAAGTGTTTGAAGCCCTTCAGTAGGCTCCTTTTATGAACTTTTGTCATCCCTCATTCATTGAGAGGACCCAATCACGTACTATCATCATTTGACTTAATTATAGAAACCTCTCCTTCTACAATTATACTCCTCATTACTATATAGATTGTTACTGCTAATCTTAGCTCTTTTTTAATTATCAATTCACTCTTTTATCACTTTAATATTGTTTTCATGATTTTATAATCAATGCCATTTACATGTAAATATCCTAAATAAATCTTGTTCTTCCTTAAATCTAGTACATTTTGAACATCACATAGCATCTTGACAATACTATCAGACATCTTAATCTGCCTTATTATGAGATTTTGCAAGATTTATCATCCCTTAATTGGACAGTGCAAAAGTTATAACATGTGTATGATATAAATCAATTCTTATTTGATTGCGTATGATGTGAGCATCTTATATAAAAAAAATTATGATTCTTAAAGTTATGTGGTTGAAGTTTGGAGCATATCTCTATCACTACAATATGAGCCCCCACTTTGCATTACATTAGTAGACCTTGATGAATTATCACTTTCTTTGGTCATCATGCCTCTTCTTGTTTAGACAATATCTTCTAATATATCCTATTTTCTCGCACTTGTAGCATTAAACTATCTTTTTTACTATTGGATTTAGATTTATAACTCCTCTTGAAAGAGCCATCTTTATTTCACATTCTTGAATGGTACTAGTTCCCCTTTAAAAACTTCCCTTCACCTTAAAGATTTCATCAATATTGAGTCTCTATTAATTGATAGCTAATAGTACCAAAGTGATGTCCTCTAAACTAATTATCTCTATACCTAATGTGAGCACAGTCACTATATTACGAGAGAAAGAGGAAGGGAACAAAGTAGGATCATTGCTTTGTCCTTATCAGTAATAGTCACCTTGAGTTTTAATAGTTTACTAACTATTTGGTTAAAGGTATTGATGTATTGTTCTAGATTTGCTCTTTCATACATCTTCATCTTATATATATTTTTCTTTATATATAACTTATTTGTGAGAGATTTTGATATATACCAATTGTCCATTTTCTTTTCTATTTAGACAAGGGATGCAATCTTCATAAAATGTTGCATTACCTTGTCTGCTACAAAAAGTTGTATGGTTCAAACTTCTAATACATGTAAATCTTCCTAATTATGCCCACCCATGTCTACTTACTTGTTCTCTTATAACCCATTCAATATGCCTTACCATAACAATAAATCCTTTACATTGTATTACCCTATTTTAAAATTGCTAGTTCTATTAAACTTTGCCACTTCAAAATTTGCAACCGAAGTCATTGTTTCCTCAATAATGCTTTACCACTTATTAAGAAAAATAGATAATAGGAATAAAGAATAATGAAAGAAGGAAAATAAAAATATAAAAAGGTTTCTAATGAGATTTAAACATTTTGGTGTGCCTACTTCCTCGTGAGGCAAAAATGATTATTTCGCTATTGTATAATAAGATGATAGCCATACACACACACGCACATTCACACACACACACACACACATTCATATATATAAACTTCAATTGACATAATTTTACTTAAATAGTCCCATTACTAAACCAAACATAATTTAACTATGACTTTAATAGGTCTTAGATTCCTTCTAGGGATAAAATCCACCAAAGATTGCATTTTCAAGATAACATTGATTATGCTAAAATGATCCGGGGACTTGGTTGCCCTAAGCTGTGGTTTTTATAACTCTAGAACATATCAAAGGCTTTAACATGCCTATGTCCACTAATCATGGATCCTTTAGCTTCTTTGCATACTAAAACATGATCTAAGAAATAGTTGCATTCTTAGGCATGGATCTTCCTATTTCTTTATACATGAGACATGATTTACGAAACAACTATGTCCCAAAAAGTAGATATGATTTATGTAACACCTATGTCAGAAAAAAATGTCTCCTTTAGAAAAATAACTTTGCCACACTAATATTCCTGTCTCATTAGCCTATTCCTTTACCTTTAATTTCTATAATACATGCCCTAAGCCACACCCATATCTTAGGACACGTCCATTTAAAGAACTTCCAATAAGTGCTTATTTCCATCTAAAAACTATAAGATCACATGCCCTTATATATGAGCCATATGTAACAAATGAGAACCAACTCATACTCAGTCAAAAAAAGAAATATGTTAAGTAAGGTGAAGTTTCAAATCATAATTTTTATGATAACAAAATATTTATTATTATTATATTTTATCTTTGTAATATTAGTAATATAATTTATTAAATAATTAAGTTATATAGAAGAATCATGATAATGAGATCTACATACAAAAATAAATATAATTTAATAAGTTAAATAGAATAAGAAATGCATTAAAAATCAAAATGCACAAAAAGGCAATTCAAACAAAATGATCAAATCAAAAAGTAAAGTCAAGATGTGCATGAATGAATAAAATGAAGTATAAATAAAACTGAAGAGTGTTTATAAGCAATTGTAGTAAAGTAGACCAAGAACAAGGAATAATAAATATTTGCAGTATTATAAACGTAAATTCCTTATAAATTAAGCGATTCTAGATTTTCTATATAAGTATAGAAAAGTTATAGAGTGTGATGATTTATGAGTTTTAGACTTTTATTAGACATTTGACTAATCAATATGCCAATAGAAGAGAAATTGATCAAATATCTTCGTGGCACTCTTTCAATAATAATTAAGCTAGTTGAGCCAATCATTTGTTTATTGGAATATTTCCCTATATTAGAAGAATATAATGACATAATTTGTTTTATTTTAGGGGATTAATCTTTAGTTAGTAAAGAATGATTCTTATGTCCCAATAAAAAATATTATTGATAAATAAAGTAGAAATTAAGGTACTAATGGATATAAATGAGTGGGCCACTATATTAAAATCAAAACCATGCATATTTTATACTGTCCTTTTTCGTAAACTTAAATGAATTGTGTATTATAAAAGAAAGTAACTTAGCCTATCTAGTCTTAGTACATGGTTTCCATAGGCTTAGAAACATTCTAGAAAAAACATATACATAAATTTATAAGAGATTCTCTAATATTTCAATAACTAAATTTTCTTATTGGCCTACATGTTGAGAGCATATAAGGACTTGTTCTGCTAAAGGTTGAAAGTATAGAGAGCTCAACCATCCCTTCATAAAAAGTTAAATATTACTCTAGGGATCTTAGCATTTAAGTTTCCATATTTTTCTCTTCCACTCATCATACTAATCAATCAGTTACTTCTCAGTATTACTTATATTTTTAGGTGAGTTCCTATATTGAAAAAGGAGAGCTATAGTAAGGAGGATCCTCGATAAGTGATTTTCCTGTGTTATTATTTCTCCCTCCTTATTAGTCTCCAATTCTCCATGATTATGCTAGCTCTTACCTAAACTATTTTGCATTTTTTTTATTATGATGAGCTCTTTAATCCACTTGGTAATATCATCCTTGACTTCTGGAATAGTATGATATTCATTTCTAAATGACCTGTGATCCCTCCTTCCATAATAATTGTAGGTTAGCTCTAAGAGCCCTATATATTATAAATTTGTTCGTAGTGTGTTGGCCTTTAGGCTCTAAAATCCATTCAAGTAAATCCCTTTAGTTGTTGAGGTTCCTTGAGATTTGGCTAATGTTTAGTATGGCTCTTTAGATTTCTTTAGAGAAAGCACACATAAAATAAAGATGCTCTAAAGACTCAAATGTACATGACATAGTTTATAATTAGATGGACTAGATAGAAATGTAGCATGTCTAAAATCAAAACCCTCCCCTTGAACATTAGTTAGAGGTGAAAGGATGCCTTAGGGGAAGAGTTTTATTCTATATTACCTTACTCCATCTCATTTTATCACCCCAATTTCTAATACAGGCTTTAAATGAGCTGTTAGTAAAAACTCATGTAGAATTTCTCATCCATTTATATATGTATTCCTTTGAGTTATCTAGGTCATAATATAGAAATATTTGAGTTAGTTCCTTAGAAAAATTGCAATATAATTAGTTCCCTAGAAAAATTGTAATATTAGCTCCTATTTACCCATTGCTTCACCTTTTTTTTTCTTCAGGAATGTTTGTTAAACTATCCTAAAGTTTTTTTATTTATTTAGGATACCCACCTTACTCCAATTATCAAATAATATGGAGGCCTTTTCATCATTACCCACCACATAAGTTATATGCCTCGACATAACTTCTCTTAGTTTTAAGAGCCATGTAAGAAATAAAGACTGATTCTTGGTAATTTTTATCTCCCAAAATCTATTATCCTTTAAATAATAAGCACTGATCCTTTTAGGCCACTTTATCCATTAACAATCTCAGTACCCTTTTTGCCATCATTATTTTATTAAGGGAGCTAGCTAGCCTAGTGTATTTGATTCCTCACTCTCTCCCTCAATATACAAACTTACTTAACACACTTTGGATATGAACTTAGCTTCCTTACATCCTCTCCATAGGAATACCCTTAACATTTTCTCCAATTTTTTGTTGTTTTATCTAGGAACAAATCTAAACTCCAATATATGTGAATTGAATTCAAGATTGCCTTTATAAACATTATTCTTCTAGTAGAGGATAGGAATTTGTTATCCCAATTCGATATTCTCTTTTGCACTCTTTCTATTAGGGGTAAGCATTCCCTAAATATTAATCTTCTTGATGTTATAAGCAATCCTAGGTACATAACATGTTGTTTTAATTGCAAACTTGCAAAAACTTCAAGTTAAAGAGATAGTTAGTTTGCACTCTTTGAAATTATGAGGTGATTTTTCTTCTTATTGACATTCAACCCTAAAAATTCCTTGAATAGGTGAAGAGAGAGCATAAAGAAGTCGACTGATTTATCATGAGCCTTGGCTGGAAGCAAAAGTCATTAGTAAACATAAGGTAGGATATCTTTGTCTCCCTATATTTGAAGTGAAATTTAAAAGTTGACTCTAACATGATGTTATGATCCAACAATCTAGAAATACCTCTATACAAATGGTAAAAATGTAAGGGTATAGGGGTTCCTCTTAACTTAACCCTTTCCTTCCTTTGAACAT
Source organism: Erythroxylum shatona (assembly GCA_027568895.1). NCBI lineage: Eukaryota > Viridiplantae > Streptophyta > Magnoliopsida > Malpighiales > Erythroxylaceae > Erythroxylum > Erythroxylum shatona. The sequence goes on from JAOSBK010000003.1 coordinate 22,752,262, forward strand.
CCTTGTAGGTTCTCCATTGATTAGTATAAAAGGAGATTTAACACAAAAAAAGTATCCACTTTTTGAACTTTTCTATAAAATTAAATACCTCTAACAAATGCTTAATGAAAGCCTAATTAACTGAGTCATAAGCTTTGCTCAAGTAAATTTTCATAAAATAATGCCTTGGGCCTTCTTCTTATTAGAGCCCTTAAATAACTTCTGAACAAAGACTAAGTTGTCTCCTATGCTCCTCTTTTCCAAGAATGTTTGAGAAAAAATTTATAATGGGGTTTATTACCTTCTTTAACCTTTTAGCCAATAATTTGGTATAATCTTGTATAGAAAGTTGCAGCATGTTATAGGCCTATAATCTCCATATGTAGCAGAATTAGAGGACTTAGAAGCAAGGCATATTGATTTTTTATTTATCTTTAATAACATTTTTCTGAATCTAATGTTTCCGACTTTACTTTGAGTACCTTATCCTTTATCTTATGCCAATCATTTTAATAGAAAGGGCCATTTAATCAATCAGGCCCTAGAACTTCAAAGGGATTCATTTTAAAGACAAATTTTCCACTTTACTTCACCTAAAAGGAGTTGCAAGATCCTTACTAGTCTCATATATTAATTGATTATGCATAAAGGATTTAAGGAGTTGGGATGAGGATAATCTTAATACATTTATACCCAATGGGCCTTTGAAATAGTTACAAACCATTTCCTTAATGTCATATTAGGAAGAAAAAGCCTCTCAATTTTGATTTTTAATGAAGTAGGTCCTATTTATATTCCTCGTAGCTAGGATCACATAATGGAAGAATTTTGTATTCCTATCCCCCTACTTTAGCCACACTACCCTAGCTTTATTCTTTAATAAAGATTTATGATCACGTAGGGTTTTAGAGTATTTATAGATGGCCTTGTTCTCCTGATCCTTCCATAATTTATCCCCTAGTTGTTTGTAAAATTCAAAGTGAATGTTTTCCAAAATCCCCTTAGTTTGTTCAACTTGAAACCAAGTGTTACCTTTAGAGTCCAATTTTCTTTAATTAAATTTCTCTTTGATAAACTTTAGTTTTTGCATACGTAAAAATGAATTATAAATATGAAACTCGTTATGCTCATCCTCTTCTTATTGTATTTAAGAAATCCTTACGTTTTGATATGAAATCACCAAATCTAAATGGAAAACTTCTTCTAGCTTAGGTAAGGAAGTTGAATTTTTGGACCATAATAGGAAAATGATATGAAATATTAGTGGAGAGAAATTTTCTTTGCTCTTTAGAAAAGAGTTCAACTAATTGCTACCTACCAATTCCCTATTGTTTTTCTTTCCTACAAACCACCTTGATGCTTGTTTATTACTCACCATATAAAAGCACCCCTCAAAATTTAGGTCTATAAGTCCCAGCATATTGACTTACTCGTTAAACTCCATAGAGTGGTTCCTTAGACATATATTAACTTATGATTTAGACTAAAATATTTTACCATTAAAATCTCCAATATTAGCCATGGGTGTTTGATACCCTTAAGATGTCTCTATAACACTAGGCTTTAGAAACCAAAGTTTGAATTTTATGCAAAAGTAACCTATAAAGTATTCTCTTTCCTTACGTACTTAATCTTTTTATATAATTATTTGTCACTAGAATGTCAAACTTGAAGTTTAATGTAACATCCCATTACCTGTGGGAAGGTTAAAATAGTAAATATGAGGGATTAAAGAAAGGCTTAGAAATGCTTCTTCATGCTCATGCATAATATGCCATACACATATACATGAATAGTGAATTTATCTGCACATGAAAATAAGTGTACATGCATTCATGAATAATTCCGGGTATAATTGGATTGATTTGTGAATTTTTCAGAATTATGAATGTTTTTACATTGTAAATTTTATGGGTTAGTAGAATTGTATTATTTTTGAATTTGGTGAATTTAGGAATAATTTCAAAAATTTTGGGATTTTTATGGAAAATAAAAAGCAGGAAAAAGAAATCAAAAGAATATTAGGGATAATTGGATTGTAAAGATGATAGTTGTATTGTAAAGAGGAGAGCTAAATAGAGTTAGTTTCAAAAGAAACTAAGTTAGAGTTTAGTTATTAAAAAAGTGACAAGTGTCACTGATTAGAAAGTTGCTTTTATAATTCGTTAGTAGGGTTCTCTGACAGTTTAAAAGACTTAGTGAATTATTTAAGTTCCTCCTTCATAGTCATCCTCTTCGGATTTCTTTCCACTACACAAAGTTGTTCACCAAAATCCTTTTGAAAGATTTCTTTCCACTACACGAAGTATATGATTTTACATGGAGTTAGGGTTTTAGAGATAATTGAAGATTGTGAAGTTTTTAATAAGTAAGTAGTGAATAAATCCTTTAGAGTTATAGGTTTATGAAATAAATTTTATGAATTACTGCCATCTGCATGACCATGGAATTTTCGTGTATATATATATACATGACTACTGTGATAATGGAATGAAAATATAGATAAAGTGTTATTTTAGTTTTTATGGATTTTAGTGATCAGGTGATGTGGAATTGAATTTTGGAGTTTGAAATAGCAATAAAATGGTGTATCAAGTGAGTAGAAAATTAAAGAATGAAAAGGTGGTATACTTTGTTTCTTGTTTCTCTTCACTATGCATGAATATACATATATGTGTGTTTACGTGAGTTGGTGTTTTCCTTAGAGATGATCAAAATAGTGGTATTTGAGTTGAACGGTAATTGCAAAATGATGGTTTGAGATGGGAATGAGTGTTTAATGGAAGCTGAGGGGAAGAATAGTGATTGAGAATAAAAGTTAAAAATGCAGAAAAGTAATAGAGTATGAATAGGATGAATATGAATTTTTGGCTTTTGATGATTTTGATGAAACATGCATATTTTGAAGTAGTATGAATTTATGGTGAATGAGTTGATGGAAATGGAGTAGAAAAACTAGAAATAAAAATTTGAAATGAGGGTTTTTCAAAAATTGGAAGTCTGAATTTTCTGGGAATGAATAGTAACAGTGTTGAATTTTCAAGCTGAAACTTTCAAGAATTTTCTGTGTTTATCTAGGAAGATTTTGACAAAATTTCTTTATGAAAGTTATATATCTTATTTTTAACTTTTCATTGATATAAAGTATGAAATTTTTGGAAATTGACGTTGAGAGATATGATATTTAGAAGTCTGTGATATTACATGGGATGGGCATTCGGTATAGCTGCATTTATTTGAAATTTTGACCCTTATAGAGGCAAAATTTGTTTTTGAGGTCTTCATGAAAGTTGTAGATATGGAAGTCCGCTTTAAAACGGTCTTTGAATCACATTAATCCAATATTTGTAGTAAAAGTTATACCTATTTCACCAAACAAGTCTGAAGAAGAAGAGAAAAGGGAGGAAGAGGGTGAAAGTCGTGATCGCGACTTTGCCGAAGGCGCGTGCAGATCGTGATCGTGACCTGCAGGTCCTCCTCCCAGCCTGAACATATTTCACTATTTTGTCCATAACTTTTTCGTCTGACGTCTGACCTTCAAATGACCTAATTTTTAAAACATTGGATTCATAACACATTCCTTTATCTCTCCATAAAAATTTATAGCTTTTGGTTTTGAATTGAAAAAGATTGATTGAATCAAAGTGAGTGGATCGGTGGGAAGAGTATGAGTTAGATATTTTTACAGAGCATGCTTTAGTATTTTGGTGATATCTTGATCTGTAGGATTTCAAATAAGATGATTTTTAATTTGGAGTAAACTAGAGATATAGGCCTACAAATTGTATCAAGAAGTCGAATTTCAATTATTTCTCTAAGATAATGAATTTCTGAATGGAAGTTGTACATAGTACACTATTTTTGAATTTGGATAACTTGATAATGTTTGAGGCTTATCTTCCAAATTACTGACCTAAATTGAGTGATTTTGGCATCAATGGAAATATAAGACATAGAGGAACATTTTTCTAGAAGAGAGTATGACCAAATTATAGTAGTTTCGCCTTCTAATTGAATGTGAACAGTAGACCCAAAAGTGTGACATTGGAAAAAAATTCTGAATGTGAGTCAATGAGAAAGAAATAGAGAGTTTAATGGTTTAGTGAGGCATAAATCTAAGTATCAATTATAGTTAGATGAGTTTTTATATGAGATTGATTTTGTGATGAAATTGATGGATAAATACCCGGTATTATCATGAACATGCATTGTACATAATTCATTTCATACATATGCATTATTGAACAATTATAATTATGCATATTTTGATATATGTGTAAGTTGTTTAATATAGAGAATCGAATTGAGCACCATCCTTCAGACGTAACCTAGATGGTCTCACTTAACCTAGATGGTCTCATTTAATTACTTGTTTTCTTAAATTATGTTTTGAATGATAATTGAATGTGTTTAATTGTGGATTCCGGACAGAAGGTTCGATGAATGTAATTGTAGATTGAGATATTGAAATGGTATTTGATTGAGCCCAAGTTTATTATCTAAATTGGCAACATTTTCATGGCCTTAGTTATACTTTTTGACTCCTAATTCTTAATTTTGTGCTTAAATTAATCCTTGAAATGTGCACTATTATTATATGCAATTTGATAGTAAAAATTGTCACAATTGGTATTAATTGCATTTCTTAAGTTTCTAAGAACAATTGATACTGCAAATTTCTGTTTTTGATTGTAGGATCCTCAAGGAGAAGGGAGTCAACGTGCTAAATTGAAGTCAACAGGAGATCATAGCCTTCGGGAAAAGTTCACTGCGGTGAGCCCATCTGTCCCCGTGGTGAAGAACGAGGAATCCAGGCTGAGCTTTCGGGAAAAGTTCTCCGCGATGAAGATTAATTCTTTCGCCACAGCTAAGGATACAGAAAATGAGCAAAATCTTTCGAGAAAAGTACACCACGGCGAGCCGATGAAACGTCAAAAATCCGAACATATTTGGAAAAATCTCACACTGTTCTGACCTGACCCGTGAGCCAATATTTAAAAACATGCCAAATTAGGTTATCAAAGATATTCTACAGAGAGAGCGGACACTTCTACATAAACTTCATCCCTCACTCTCGACCTTCATCCATCAACGTTTTTCACCTCTCATCGTCGCTTTCATCACTTGGTTGCTGCTGCCATAGATGCTATTGGTGTGTCTACAGTTGTGAGTGCTCCCGGAGTGATGCTTGGCTAAGCACCATTTCCTCTTGAAGATGTAATGATGACTTGAGTTTGATGGGCTTCAAAGGGGAGTGGTTCATTTATGTTTGACTAGATTGTTATGAACTCCTAAGTTAGGATTTATACTTTGTAGTTGGATTTTCTTGATTATAGTTTAATCAAATATTGAACTATGTATTGTGTTATGGATTGGTTGATGTAGAACCTTGAACTTTAATAAATGAAGTTTCATATATGCCTTTTTGGTGATTGTGTTAATTCTCTTTTATCTGCCCAGTTGTGTTTGATATTGAGATTATGCTTGATCCAATTTGACCATTTGCATTAACTTGCCCATTACACACACTAAGATGCATCCAACAAGGTTTTAAGAAATGGAGTTCATTGACTAAAACCTTGGACTTAAAGAGTTCTTTAAGGTTTATCATTCGAAAACTACTCTTTAAGGTTTATCATTCGAAAACTTAGTGAATTTCTCTCCCAAAAGATTTGTTTTGAACCAGATAGCCAAAGCTCGTTTTTAAGAGGATTTTATCACATTCGATCATTGTTTGAGTTTTCACTTTTACCTTTTTATACACTTTTCTTTCATTTAGTTAAATTCTCTTAGTTTTATCAACAATCCAAAACCCACTTTTAATCAACTAGTTTGCATTACATGACAATTAGGCTAGCTTAGAGCTTTTGCACTAGGTTTCGTTTAAGTGAGACGACCCGAGGTTGCACTCCATATTGCAATCCTTGGAATTAAATTTTTGATTCAGTTTTCAAGAGAGTAATCCAAAGACTTAACTAAGCACCAATCAGGAAGGCTTGGGATAACTCTTGCCACGTAGTTGTAGACCCTCGAGGTAGAGAGTAGAAGCATTTACTTGCACGATCCCTCAAGGAAAAGAAAATAATCTGAGGCAAATTGCATCGTTAGATACCCCATTCTGCTTTAACATGCTACATATCTTAATGAAATTCTCAAAATGAATGTGGGGATTTTCTAAAGGGTTGCCTCCAAATTGGGACTGTTGGACCATCTACACAAGTTCGGTCTTCATTTCAAAGTTATTAGCTGTAACTGGAGGTGTCGCGTTGCTCGATTGGTAATCCTCAAATTTCAGTGTTGCATGGTCTCGCATTGTTCTCTAATTTTGCCCACCATTCTGCATTTATTCTGCCATTATTTGCTCAATTGTAGTATCAACAGGTTCGATTTCTATTCGTTGGCTACCCTACACAGATTGTACTCTTAGTTATTTCGTAGCTTTTCGAAACGCCTTAGCAGTCTTTCCAATTTCTGGATCAAATAACAAATTTTCTGCACTATGAGAATGTCTCATATACATAAAGAATCACCTGCAAATCAAAAATCAAAAAGAATACTCCGACTGAAGAAACAAGCTACGAGATGAAGTAAATAAAATGGAAAATAAAAAATGATAATAATAAAAAATGCCCAAAGTAACCAAACAATTGATCGCTTAATATTGCCCAAAGGAAAATTCTCTGGCAACGGTGCCAAAACTTATCCGAGGCCCCGCAAGTATAGGCCATCCAAGTAAATAGGAAAGTAAGAGTGTCGATCCACAAGGAGTTACTGAACAATTACTAGGCTAAAAGTATTCAATTATTTGGGTTGATCACTTAAATGTTGATTATTGATAAGTTAATTAATTAACGAATTGCTAAAACTAATCCTAAAACAAACAGAATAACTGTGCAATTTATGACTATAAGGAATAAATCAGATATTTAAAAGACAAGTTTCAAATTTGCTTTCATGATCGACTTCTAATTATTCTCTTCTGGTTTATTCAGTAAACTTGATCCATAGAATTTGAAGGAAACTGGATCTAAATTATCTATGATTCTCTATCAAGATGTTAAAGAAGTATCGTAGTTAAAATTAATCCCGACTATCGTGGCTCATGAAACCCATTAAGATTTTTATCTTGTTGGTAATTCCTCTCAGATTTTTGCCTATGTCTAGGTCTAAACCTATAAGTTCTTAATTTTAGTTTTCCACTACCGATTTTCACCTTTCAGTTTTTCAACTGATAATTTCAACACAAATTATGTGAGGCTTGACACATAACAAGCACAATAATACTGAAAATAAGAATCAAAAGCCACGAATCAATTTTATTGAACAAAATTCAAAATCAAATCATATAGAAATTCGAAAACTACATCCCATCTTTGAAACCTAATAAGAAATCTACTCAATCATATTCATGTTCAACAAAATAAATATCAAATCAAGGATAATAGACAGGAAAAGAGTAAGGAACGAAGAACTCAGGTGAATCTTGAACAACAACGTTAAAAACCCAGGTCTAAAATGGGTCTCTGTTATGTCTAGTCCTCTTCGTGCGTGAAGCCTCATGAGAATATCACCTACGTCTGGTTGGAGCTGCGTCCTCCTTTGTGTGATAGCTCTCTCTTTTTGTTCTCCTCGTGTGCGTCAAGGCCCTGGAACTGCAGCGTGCTTTTGGTTTTCTCTTGCGTCCAACCCCAGTTGAAAACGTTTTTCTCCCCCCTTGCCACTACTCCAAATTCCTCTTTAATTAAAAACCTTTGTTGTCGCTACTCCAAATTCCTCTGGTCTTCTGCACAACTGCGTTTGTCGTCCTCTTCGTACGTGATATGGGGGCTACCAATTAAAAACCTAAAAACATTGTTATAATTCTCAAGTCCTCCCCCCCAAAATTTCACCTAGTCCACCACTCTTTTGACTCTCGTGTGCTTCCATTTTGGACTATTTCCAGCTGTTGTTTACTATGTGGTTTTTGCTACTAACTTATTGTTGTGTTGTCCTTTTCTTCTTTTATTCACCTACTGCAGTGGTAACTTCTTAGGTCTAATTTGAAGCCAAACTTTATACTTTCCACAAAGAAACCAAAAAAATAAAATAAATAATAAACTCAATGAAAATAAATAAATTAATCTAAAATGCTACTAAAATGAATGAATGAATATGCAAAATAAATGCAAATATGATCTAAATACCTATATGAATTTGACTAAATAGGTATTTCTACTTTCTTATGGCAAGACCCTTGGCATTCTATAGGTATCCTAAAGGATCTCTCAACTCCTAGAGTTATCAATGGATCAGAACTTTCGATGAATGCAAAAGTGGCCGATGTTATTAGAGACGATGGATGGTGCTGGCAAGGTGCCACAATTGAGACCATTCGTATGCTAGAGCCATTAATGAATCAACCCAATTGGTCCCAACTTGATAGATTAGAAAGGATTGCAAGCTCCACAAAAGCTTACACAAATGCTTTAGCATACAATTTGATGAGACCTCCTGTTGGACCCCGAACTTTCGGTAGAAATTAGAAATATTAAAATGAATTCAATGAGTATTTTCGGATATGAATTATGTTATAGAAGTTTTATTCCTTGAGGAAATTGATGAGAAAAAGAATTTTTGGTTTTGATGACCTTGAAGATTAGTTTTGGTTATGAAAGTTTAAGTGGATGAGATGATTGAAAGGGAAGTTGAAATCAAGAAATAGAAAG
>JAOSBK010000003.1:22814942-22830260 GCA_027568895.1 Erythroxylum shatona
ATATTTTAAATACTTTGTATTATTCTTAATTTTATAATTGTATGATGATAATTGTCTTTATTTATATTAATTGTGGTCATTATTTATATGTAAAATATTTAAAAATTATTGTTATTTCATATTAATTGTCGTTATTATTTATTATTAAGATTTTTGAAAGCATGGTTGATATTATACAATACAACTATATAATATACCAATATGGATTATTTTGCAATTTTTAAAAATTTTAGGGACTATTTTATAAATTTAACAAATTTTCTGAACCGAACCCGGTACGGTATTCATAACATTGCATCCAATCCATATTTTGATGGTCTCTATGACCATTAGAGCATGCAAATGGAGAATTTTTTCAATCAAAGGAGTTTCGTCCAATTTTCAAATATGCAATTCAGAGGGTCCTAAAAGGCATGACATTAACAAACTCCCAAAAAACAAAACTTAAAGCTAGAAGGTTAAAGGATCTAAAAGTAAAAAATTTTCTTTTAAGTTGTTCATCATCACATCATAGAAACTATTCTTTGTAAAAAAATTCAAAGGATATTTAGGATTATATGAAAAAGAAATATCAAGGCTTTATTAGGGTCAAGTATGTATAACTTAACCTTAATAAGGGATTTTAAAACACTTGCAATGAATGACTAATAATTTGTCACCAACTACCATGTAAAGACAAGATATGAACAATAAGTTGTGATTTTATAATGAAGACAAATGATGTATCTATTGTAGAAAAGCTTTTTTGTTTCTTGAAACTAAAAATTAATTTTTTCTGTTTAATTAACGAATCAAAAGGCATAGATTAACTCTTTTTAATGAATTATAAAGCTCCTTATTAGTCTATGGATTGAAAATGAATCAAGGTTCAATATTAGAGGAGCAACCATTAAGGGTTTCTACCAATACTCATTCCAATACTCATTCCAATAATTCTATAGAAAGAGTAAAAATAGAGGAAGAGCTAGAGGACATGCAGATCATGGAAATAAAGATGTCAACAAGGATTTTAAAACCAATAATGACCAATTTTAAGGCAAAGATGGAGGTCAAGATTTTAAAAATACAAATGGTGAGTGATTTAGATGTCACAAATTTAGTCATCATACATTTGAATTCTATATAGACTACTGAACAAAAAAAAAATAAAAAGAAAGAGAGCTTAATTTTTTCCAAAAAGAAGGAAGCATTAACATTGCTGATGGTTGTTTAAGATGGAAAATAGCTCAAGTTATACATTTGACACGTAGATATAGGCTAATATGACCACATAAGCAACAACAAGTCTTCATTTTCTTATCTAAATGAAGAATGCTATTCTATTGTGATTTTTAGTGATTGCTCTAATTGAAAGTGGAAAAAATGATATAATGATAAAAATCAAGAAAGACTTTATGGAAGTGATCTCTAATATTTTGGAAAGGACTATGGATACCCAAACCCTCTTTTATCATTTGGCTTGTTGCTAGATAGAGATCAAAAACTAAAATATAAGGTAAAGGGATCCAAGTCTTTGAAATTTGGTGCCTAAAATTGCAATTCATCTTTTCTTCCAATGCTGCTTTTCTGCTATCATGTGGGCTAGATTGCTTCACATTATGAATATGGCTTATACAAATGGCAACGGGATGAAATCTTGATATTGGCTGAAAACCGATACAAAAGAATGAGAGAAGATATAAAAAAAGCGCCTAAGCTTAAGTGATGCTGATCAAGATACTGATCGGATGGCTTTAGATAATGTTAGCAAATTTTCCCGAGACCCAATGCAAGGAATTGGAGGTCCAATGACTAGAGAAAGAACACAATGAATGAAAGAAGCTTTGTAAGGATTAATCATAGAGATGCAAAAAAAGGAAGCTATTATTGAAGGTGTTAAGGCATTACCAAGTTAATTACTTATCTTCACGTACAAGATGTTGAACAAGACTCAGTACATGGTGAAATAAGTTTGGAATCCAAGATACAAGGTTGATCATCACACATGGGTTTGAAAGAAGCCTAATCTACATAATTAAGATGCAATCAACAAGTGAGCTAGTTATGTTGATTTAATCAAGCCCAAATTTACGTTTTTTGAGTGAATAAGGCCTTATTAAGACTTGCTCCGTAATAATTTTCATTCACATCTTGATAAATCATATTTTTCCTTTAATTTAGGAGATATCCACATTCAATATTGATTTATATCCTTAAATAAAGGATTCCCTTTCTTATTTACGTCTTTCCTTACTTAGGTATGAACTAGGAATAGGTAAGAAAACCCTTTCCTTATAGGATTAGGATATTTGATGCCTATTTAAGGGGCTATTTGATGTATTACGAGATCATCATCATTAACAATAAAAATTGAGATATTTTCCAGCAAGCTTTACTTGTTCTTTTGTGTCTTGGTGGAATACAAATATGAATTATCAAGGGAGTGATCAGCCTTTATGGTGTCTTAAGATTGGGGTTTTAAGGATTCAGCTTCCTTAAGTTTCTAATCTAATTGTTCAACTTGTTTTGTAGGATTCTGCGCATGCATAACAAATGGATCAAGAATTCCTAAGGCAAGTAGCCTAGTGGGTTCGTATCATTTGGTACTAGAGCCTTAGGTTTGCAAAAATCAGGTTTCTATCCTTTCGTTATCATTTTTTGGTGTTTGTTTCCTTTTTCCTTTGTTGGAGTCCTTGTGATTTACAATTTCAATTCATTCTTTAATTTAAGTTCAGTTTCAGATTCAATGCAATTCTTTTGTTGCTATCTTTTAAAGCTCAGATCCTTCTTTTCATTTTGAATCAATTTCATTCTCAAAAAAAGAAGAAGAAGAAAACCACATTTAAAAAAAACAAAAAAAAGAGAAAAGAAAAGAGACGTTGTGAACTGATTTATGTATCGTGCATCTGATTAAGTTATCTATTAGGATTGTAATTTGATTCATGTTTGTAATCAAAGAATCACATTCTAAGACAATCATTCATAAGATATTTTCTTTCCTTTTCTAAGTTTGGTTAATTTATTCTAGATCATTTGTCTAATTTTTGAATGATTTCGTGCTCCTCTCTTTGTTAGACAATTTATGCATGAATAGAAATTACAAGTTGCTCACTTCTATTTTTGTGTTTTCTTTTGCATGTCTTTTGCTTCTTCATGAAGTTATCTCGTTTCCTTAACTCCTTCATTATTATTTTCTTTATGTTTTCCTTTTGCCTCAACTAAGTTTTTAAAGTTCTAATTTTTAATATTTGCCATCATCTAACTGATTACTCCTCTCGATTTGTTAGTCTTAATTCTTTTAAGATAAAAATGGGGGGCTAGTTTGAGTGAAAAAAGGCAAGAGTGGCGAGATTAACATCATGAAAAACAAAAAATAGAATGAAACAGGAGTGGAACTTACATTATTTTCAGAACACAAGAGTTCGTGTGTGAGGATCCTATTCTGCTTTGCTACTAACTTTTTCTTGTAGGTTATAAACATGAGTAGTGAAGGAGAACAATACGAAATTGACATGAAAGTGTTCATGAAGTCTATCAATGAACAATTTAAGAAGTTGAACACCAAGTTGGATGGTTTACAATCTTCATTAGTTTCCAAATTCACTAGAAGGTGTGTGTTTGAGGAGGAAGAGGAAGACAAATCAAAGTATGAAGATTCCAATTCTAGAAGAGGCAAGAAGGATATTTCTAAAAGGGATAAAAATTTAGGTAGCATAAAGATGACAATTCTAGCCTTTCAAGGAAAGAATGATCTCAAGTTCTATTTGGAGTAGGAAAGAAAGGTTGAGCACATATTTGACTGCCATAACTACTCTGAGGAGAAGAAAGTGAAACTTGCTTGAATTCATAGATTATGTAAGTATTTGGTGGGACCAATTAGTAATAAATAGAAGGAGGAATGATGAGAGACCAATTCAATCATAGGAAGAAATGAAGATGGTAATGTGTAAGAGATTTACACCTAACCATTACTATAGACATTTGCATATAAAGTTGCAAGGGTTGGTTTAAGAGTCCAAGAGTGTAGAAGAATATTACAAATGGAGGTGGCCATGATTAGAGCAAATATAGAGGAGGATCGAGAGGTAACAATGGCTTGATTCATAGGTGGTTTAAACAAAGAGATTGCTGATGTGGTCGACTTACAACACTATATGGAGATGGAGGAATTGCTACATAAGGCCATTAGGGTTGAGAAACAACAAAAATCAAGAAAATCAGGTTCGACTTCTAACTTTTCTTAGAAGTCAACTTGGAAAGATAGAGACACCAACTCAACCTTGAAATCGAAAGAAGTTGCGAAGTCAAAGGATTCGGTTGCTGTTTCTAAAGGTAAAATTGAAACTAAATCTTTTTTTAAATCTCATGATATTAGGTGCTTTATGTGTCAAGGGCTTGGACATATTACTTCTCAATGTCATAAAAAAAGACTATGATTGTATTAGAGAATGATGATGTAGAGTGTGTCGTTTAAAGTGATGATAAAATGCTACCATTAGAGGACTGCCCTAATGTTGATGTTGGAGAACCCATGTATGGAGATATGTTGGTCGTAAGGCGTGCTCTAAATATTCAGTTCAAGGATGAAAATGAAGGGGAGCAACGTGAGTGCATTTTCCATACTCGCCAAATTAAAAACAAGATTTGTAGCATGATTATTAATAGTGGCAGCTATACTAACGTTGCTAGTATTTTATTAGTAAATAAGCTGAAATTCGATACCTTCAAGCATCCTACACCATATAAGTTACAATGGTTGAATGAATGTGGAGAAATTAAAGTGTCTAAGCAAGTTTTAGTTTCTTTTTCTATTGGTAAATATAGAGATGAAGTTCTTTGTGATCTAGCATAAATGCATGTTAGACACATTTTATTAGGTCATTCATGGCAATTTGATAGAAAGGTTAGACATAGAGTATATGAACTGTTACTCTTTTATACTTAATAACTGAACCATTGTACTAACCCCTCTTAAAACTTTGCAAGCTTATGAGGATCATATTAGGATAGTAGGTGAGGATAAAAAGAGAGGAAATCATATTAGTGAGCAAGAGGGAAAGAAAAAGAAAGGAAAACAACAAATGAGAGAAAAGAAAGAGAGTGAGGTCAAGAAGAAAAATCAAGAGAGAGGTGTTCAAGAAAGGGAGAAAAGAAAAAAATTAAATGTAATTGTTGGAAAAAGTGAGGTTAAGAGTGCTATGTTTGCAAGGCAGCCATTACTTGTACTTATGTACAAGGATGTTTATTTTTTTCACTACTGACCTTAACCCTACTTTGCCTAGTGTGGTTGTTTCTTTATTTAGGAGTCCGAGGATCTTTTTCTCAAAGAGATACCACATAGACTCCCCCCCCCCCCCAAGAGGAATTGACCATCAAATAGATTTCATTACTGGGGCTATTATTCATAACTGACCTGCCTATAGAGCCAATCCCGAGGAAATAAAGGAGATACAATGACAAGATGATGTCCTGGTGCAAAAGAAATTTATGAAAGTTTTAGCCCATGTTCGGTTCTCATAATCTTAGTCCCAAAGAGAGATGGGACATGGCATATCTATGTAGATTGCTGAGCCATAAACAAAATAACATTTACGTATAGACATCCTATCCTTGATTAGATGATATGCTTGATGAATTAAATGGATTATGCTTGTTTTCTAAAATTGATTTAAAGAATGACTACTATTAAATTCGCATGAAAGATGAAGATGAATAGAAAATGGCATTTAAAACTAAATATGGATTTTATGAGTTGTTAGTAATGCCCTTTAGTTTAATTAATACACCTAGTACTTTTATGACGCTTATGAACCATGTCTTGTGTGTTTTCATTAGAAAATTTATGGTAGTTTACTTTGATGATATTTTAGTTTACGACAAGAATTTAAATGATCATGTGGAACATTTGCATGATGTTTTTACTGTATTAAGAGAGATACAATTGTATGCTAATCTCAAAAGGTGTATATTTTTCATAGAATCTCTTGTCTTTCTTAGATTTATTGTTAGCTAGCAGTGTGTTAGTATTGATGTAGAGAAGGTAAAGGAGATAAGGGACTGGCCTATAACTAAGAATGCAAATGAGATGAGAAGTTTTCATGGTCTAGCAAGTTTTGATCAAATGTTTGTTAAAGACTTTAGTTCCATTGCTACATCTTTGAATGAATTTGTTAAAAAGAATGTTGTTTTTAAGTGGGTTGATGTGCATGATAAAGCTTTTAATATATTAAAAGATAAGCTAATTAATGCACCTTTATTGCGTTTTCCCAATTTTGATAAAGCTTTTGAAGTTGAATGTGATGCATCTGGAATGAGAATAGGGGTTGTATTGATGCAAGACTATAAACCAATTGCTTATTTTAGTAAAAAGCTAAATGGGGCAGCTTTGAATTATCCTACTTATGATAAAGAACTATGTGCATTAGTAAGAACTCTTCAAACATGGCAACACTACTTATGGCTAATGGAATTCATCATTCATTCTGATAATGAGAGTTTAAGGTTCCTGAAATCCTAAAGTAAGCTCAATAAAAAGCATGCCAAATGGCTAGAGTTCATAGAAACATTTCCTTATGTCATCAAGTACAAACATGGAAAGGAGAACATTATAGTTGCTACATTGTCTAGAAGGTACGCATTACTTACTTCTTTCTAAACTAAAATACTTAGTTTTGAATTGTTTAAAGAATTGTATGCAAATGATTATGATTTTGGCCAAGTGATTAAGCCCAAGTTTATTATATAAATTAGCAACACTTTCATGGCCTTTACTATACTTTTTGACTTCTAATTCTTGATTTTGTGCTGAAATTAATCCTTGAGTGTGCACTTTTATTTTATTCAATTTGATAGTAAAAATTGTTACAACTAGTATTAATTGCACTTCTTAATTTTTAAAAACATTTGATACTGCAAATTGCTATTGTTGATTGTAGGAACCTCAAGAAGAAGGGAGTCAATGTGTTAAATTGAAGTCAACAGGAGATTGGAGCCTTCAGGAAACACGAAGAAATCCAGGTTAAACTTTCGGGAAAAGTTCTCCGCAGCGAAGATTAATTCTTTCGCCGCAGCGAAGGATCCAGGATTCATGCAAAAAATCTTTCAAAAAAAGTATGTCGCGTGTCTTCACGGCGAAACATCAAAAACTCAAACATATTTTGAATAATCTTTCACTCTTCCGACCCAACCCGCCGACGTTATAGAGAGTAATTCTTTACAGAGAATAGCCGACACTTCATCTCTCTAACTCTCGACCTTCATCCATCAAGCATTTTTATTTTTTTTATCATCGCTCTCATCTTTTGTTGCTGCTACCATGGGTGCTGTAGGAGTGTTTACAGTTGTGAGTGCTCCCGGAGTGATGCTTGGCTAAGCACTATTTCCTCTTGAAGATGTAGTGATGGCTTGAGTTCAATGGGCTTCAAAGGGGAGTAGTTCATTTATGTTTAACTACATTGTTATGAACTCCTAAGTTAGGATTTATGCTTTATAGTTGGATTTTCTTGATTATAGTTTAATCAAGTATTGAAAAATGTATTGTGTTATGGATATGTTGATGTAGAACTTTGAACTTTAATATATGAAGTCTCTTACATTTCTTTTTGGTGATTGTGTTAATTCTCTTTTATCTGGCTAGTTATGTTTGATATTGAGATGATGCTTGATCCCAATTGACCACTTGCATTAACTTACCCATTACACACATTAAGATGCATTTAACAAGGTTTTAAGAAATGGAGTTCATTGATTAAAACCTTGGACTTAACGAGTTCTTTAAGGTTTATTATTTGAAAATATAGTAACTTTCACTTCCAAAAAGATTTATTTTGAACTGTGATAGCCAAAGCTCGTTTTTAAGAGGATTTTAGCACATTCTATCATCGTTTGAGTCTTGAAATTCCTTTCCTAAAAATCCAAAAATATCTTTTTATTTACTTTGCTTTCAGTTAGCTCAATTTAGTGTGTTTTCTCTAAGATCCAAAACCCCTCCTAACTAATTTAGATTGCATTTCATGACAATTAGGCTAGCTTAGATCATTTGCACTAGGTTCTGATTAAGTGAGATGACCTGAGGTTGCACTCTATATTGCAATCATTGGAATTAAAATTTTGATTTGGTTTCTAAGGGAATAACCCAAAGATAAACCGCAGATCAAAATGGCACCGTTGCCGAGGAACCAAGCAATTGGTTTTCTTTAGGTTAGCCATTGTCATCTTTGTTTGTCGTTGATGACAGGAACCTTTTCCTTTAGACTTCATTTTGGATAGTATTATTTCATACTTGTCAATAGTATAAGTTTTTAATCTTTCTTTACATAGCATAATTTTGAAAATACAAATAAAAGCATACTTTCACAATTGGATTTTTCATACTTAGCATTCGTCCATGCATACACATTTTCATACATACGTTTACACACCATACACTTGCATCCTTCACATCTCACCTTTTATTTGATTTTGTGTGCTTGTGAGTCAAATTTGCTACAATATCTTTCATTTGACCTATTTCTGTGCATGCCCCGAAGAGCTAGACTTGTTCCTTTCCAACCTGAAATTGAGAGACTCCTAAGGAAGATTAGAAAAGAGAGGAAAGAACAAGAAAGAAGTAAGGTAGTTGTGGAAGAGGAGTCGAGTTAGCCAACTAACGAGAGTGAGTCGAGAGAAAGAGTGATCATGGCTGAGAACCCAGGTTTTATACGAAATCCTAACTTTCCTGCTAAGCAACCTAGAAATATTGATAATGGAGGAAATGGTGAGCATGAGAGAGTTGGAGAAAATAATGGAAATCAGAGATGGAGAACCATTAGGGAAGCAACAACTTCTGATGTGAATTTTCACCCATTTACTGTTGTTTGTCCTAATTTTGATGTTAAGTTTGAAGTTAAGGGATTACTCATTAATTCTCTTCCTAAATTTTATGGCTTGGCAGGAGAGGATCCTTACATGCATTTGCAATCCTTGTCTATGATCTGTCAGAGTATGAAACCAATGGGAGCTTCACTAGATCAAGTTCTATGGAAGGTTTTTTATTTGTCATTAGAAGGAAAAGCACAGGAGTGGTACATGAGTCTTCCAAGGCATGTGGCAAATGCCTACCATAGCTAACTAATTTGAGGAAAGCTTCATCGTTGAGGAAAGAGATTTATTCATCTCGACAAGATTATGATGAATCCCTTTACGATTATTGGAATCGCTTCCAAGATCTATTGTCTAAATGCCCCTATCACCAGATACCTGATGAGTAGTTAATGCAGTACTTTTACGATGGTTTGAAAAGTCAAGATAAAGGTATGTTGGATATGGAATTAGGAGGTTTTTTGCTTGATCTTACAGCTTCAGAAGCATGGGATTTGATCAAGAAGATGGCTCTAAATCATCAACAGTATAGTGTGAGAGATACCAGAGGGGTACATGAGTTGAGAGCTTCAACAGCCCAAGCTAAAAGAATGGAGAGCTTAGAGTCTAAAGTAGACTCATTGGAGAACAGAATCACTTCATAATTGTCTTTCATCACTGCATAATCGAAGAACATGAATGTGCATTGCCCATCATTTTCTATGGATCTTGTTGTACCCAATTGTGATACTTGTGATTCGGTAATGCACATATCCAGTGTTTGCCCAGATCGATATGAGGAGGTGTCCGCAATGTACCCAGGAAGAACAAATAAAAAATGGGACCCCTACTCCAACACTTATAATGAGGGATAGAAGGCAAACCCTAGGCTCAGTTGGAGGAACGAAGAGGGCAGAACTCCAAACAGATTTCAACAAGGAGGAGGAGCTGGTACTTCCACTAACCAGTTCCCCAACCAACAGCAAGTCCTGATTGTCCTAGCCAAAGAGGACACAAATCAACTGCTGCATAATATGATGACTTAGATGAAGGAAGAAAGGAGTTCGAACAATAATCAATTCAATGCAATAGCCACTCTCATTCAACAGGATTCCTCCAAAACCACTGCTAGGTTTAATGCTTTGGAGAAAAGAATGGAGCAATGGGAGAAAAAAGCAAAAAATATCATCTCTTATGTCACTCAATTGTGCAACAATATGAGCAAGAGCCAAGCAAGAAGTAGTGAAACAATTCCATCCAATACTGTGATGAATCCAAAAAGCTTAAATGCAATTGCTCTCTGAAGTGGGAAACAAGTGAGGTTTACTCATTAGAAAGAAGAAGAATGTGATGAATAGGTTGATGGTGAAGAATTGCCTTTACCACCGAATAACACCAAGAGATCTAAGAGCTCTAAGGAAGAATCACTTTTGAACGAAAGAAAGTCTGCATCAAAGAACAAAGGAGCTACTTCAGAGAGTGCCAAAAAACACCAACCCATGAGCGTGGAGAATCAAGAAAACATGAAGCTCAAGGTAAGGAGGTAAATCTTCAAGACCTTCCTTTTCCTAAAACATAATCGATGAGTAAGCGTATGACTGACATTAAGCATGAAAAAGATATAATTGATTTGTTTGGAAAGGTCGAAGTCAACGTTCCCTCGCTTGATTTAGTGAAAAGAGTTCCGACCTATGCTAAATATCTTAAGGACTTGTGCACAAACAAGAGGAAGTTTAGGCCCAATGAGAGAGTCCAAGTGAGCTTGAATGTTTCAGCCCTTTTCAAACCACAAATACCTGTCAAGTGTCAAAACCCTAGATCTTTCCCCATTCCTTGCACAATCGGGAAAGTTACCATAGGAAGAGCCTTGTTAGATATGGGGCAGCAATTAATGTGATACCTAAGTCTGTTTATAAATCATTAGGAGTAAAGAGTCTCAAGCCTAACATCTGTAGTGTTACAACTAGCTGATAGATCATTTAGGCATCCCGTGGGAATTATAGAGGACATCTTGGTCTAGGTCAAAGGTTTAGTTTTTTCCAGCTGATTTTTATGTGCTTGATATATCTTCTGAAGTTGTGCAGGACACTTCCTTAATTCTCGAGCGGCCCTTCTTATGGACTGTTGGCAATATAATTAGCATGAAGGAAGGTAAGATCACCATGGAGGTGGGGGATCAATAGGTGAGCTTTAATATGTATGAAGCTATCAAACACCCCCATGAGGACTATTTACTCCTAGGAGTGAACATGCTGGATGTTGTTGTTGATGCATGCATGCATTGAGTTTGAACGGGCAATGAACCCATTGACTAATGATTCCTTGGAGAAAGTATTTTTTGCTGATGTTTCAAGTGAACTACGAAGTGCGGACGATAGCACAGAACTGGAAAATAGTTGAGTTACCTCGCCACAGTATGGCTATAAGCAAAACATCCCACAGGAACTGAAGGACCCACCTTGAGCAACATGTTGTTTCTCTTCTTTCACTTACAATGTACTTATGCATATTAATTGAAGACGAGATGGCATTGTTATGTATGAGTATGTTGGCTAAGTGTGGGGGAGAAACTTAATTAGTAGGATTAGGTTTAGTTTTTAGTCGGACTTAGGCTTAGTTGTTCTGTTTCAATAATTCATCCTCCCTTTGAATTCTACATTTTAGTGGATGCATGACACATCTCTCATGATAAAGGAAACTGGTGTAGATGGTGAGTTACATGTTGTATTGTACTGGTTAAGGACTTGCGAATGAGCAGAGTATCTGTTAGAATTTTTCTTGTCTTTTCTTTTTGTGCTTTGGGAAAACTTCATCGTGGAATGGTACATTTCACCACGGCGTGAATTAATTATTTTGCCGCAGCGAGCCCACTAGTTGCCACAGCATAATGCCTCTTAAGCAACTTCGCTACGGCGTGAATCAAATTTTTCACTGCGGTGAACAGTTGTATGCAACCCTTGCCACATCGTACATTAATTCTTTTGTCGCGACAAATATCTTCGCCGCGGTGAAAGACCCTTCTGCGCAAAAATTCCCTCGTGAAATTTCTCTTTTACCCTTGATGTTCCTATAATCTTTCATCTACCCTATGTCTTTTTTGTCATTTCCTATCCCCATACTTCTAAACTCACTGCCCTCTTTTCCCTTTTTCATTTTCATCTTACATTCAAACTTTGCTGTAGCTAATCCGAGTGAACTTGTGCCTTTTCTCTTTGTGTTTAGTCTCCTTCAACAAGTTTGTGTGCATAATTTGTGTTCGCATTGCCATTCTCCTTTTTCGTAAGTTCTCCATTCTTCGTTTTATTTTTATTCACTTATGTTTCTGAAGATTAGGGTTAGTTCACCGCGAAAAAAAAAGCTTACGTCTTCGCGGCGCTGCAGACTAACATTCTTCGCTGCGGCGTGGGAAGTATAGTTTTCATTGCGGCACTAGACCTATTTCGCCACGGTGAGCTTACAGATTTTGATGTTTTTAGTGAATTTGTTTCATCCTTGTGTTTTTTTTGTTTTCTTTAGGAAAATGCCTCGAATTAAGAACGCTTCCCGTAACTCTCCCACTTCCTCCTCCAATTTCTCCCTATCCTCTCATTCATCCCAATCTTCCCATCCATCCCAATCTTTCCATCCATCCTACTCCTCTGCTCCTTCTTCTCATCCGGCTAATTCCGAATATAACGACCTAGTTAAGAAGATCGACGCTAGGCCGCTCATTAAGGAGCACCCCTTTACCTTAACTCCACACAATAATCCTTTTGTCCGCCAACTCATCACCTCCCAACTTACAAGATTAGTTCAACCTAGGGATCAAGGCAATGGAAAATTCGTCCGTCATTTTTATACTCATACCTGCCTTCACAACACCTTGGAAATTAATTTTTGGGATGTCATTGTCCCTACCGCCTTCATCGTCGCCAACATCCGTGAACCTTATAAACTTCCTCCTATCCTCCACTGCCACTTCGAGCAACTAATCCACCATTATCCCTAGGAAGATGTCCTTCATACCCTCTGTGTTGAGGGTGCCGAATGGCATCAACCTTGCATTTATCAACGCTACCTCAAGCGTTCTGATCTCTGCCCTGAGGCTCATCCTTAGCTGCATTTAGTGAGCAACAACATCCTTCCCACCACCTACCTAGCATATATAACCAAACAATAAGCCCTTTATTTGTACCTTCTCATGATTGGTCACCAGGTCGACATAGCTAATGCCATTGCCTTCGCCCTTCGTGAGTCCCTTACTAGTGCCAAACTCACCAACTCCATAATCTTCCCTCACCTCATCACTAACATATACTGGGCCCATAATGTCCCAGAATACAACAATGGTAGCTATTTCAACCCAACCCCTCTATTTCGTTATGTACGCCTTAAGCAACCCCGACTCCAGTCCCTACCCCCACCCCTATCCCTTCCACCTCTTTTCTCGATGTTGCTGCTACCCATATCAAGGCCTTGTCTCGTGAGGATGATCTTCCTACTCCGGCACCTGCTGCATTGATTACCTTACAGGCACTTGCCTGCCGAGTGGATGCTCTTCAGGAGACTCTTCTCCAGGTGGTAGCCAGACAGGAGCAAGATCGCCGGTATCGCCGGTGGATGGATGCCTTGATTACTGCGCACCTTCATTTCCCTCTTCCTTCTAAGGAAGATGACCCCCTTGACGACACCAACATAGACACATCTGGGGCCGCCCCTTCTGACGTTGTGGATGAACACACGATGGACTAGTTCGGGTGTTTCTTTCTGTATTTTCTTTTTGTTGTATATTTGTTTTAGTTCTTTAGTTGGATACTCAGTTCCTTTTTGTAATGTCCAACTTTTTACACCCCATTTATCTATATAATTCTTTTTCCACTTTGTTCTTATGGCGCTTTCCCTTTTCACTTTCTTGCTTATTTATGTTACTTGTTCTTCTTCATTAAGGACAATGTGTTGTTTAAATGTGGGGGAGCTTTTCCCATTTTGTTATTCTTGTTTATGCTTCATTTTGGCCATGTACATGTATGTGTTAGTCAATTATGCATACTGTTATATTTTAAACTTAGTGATTGTGGAAATTGAGTTTTTGTTGTTTTTTGCCGCAACGTACTGTGCCTTCACCGCGGCCATAAGGATGTTTTTTGTCGCGGCGAACTAATCCTTCGCCGTAGAAATATTTGCAAACTGAACAGTTCACCGCGACGAATTTTGTTCTCGCCGCGGCACCAAACTTTTGCATAAATGACTTTGTTTTGAGAAATTCTGTCTCAATTCAACAATTCTCCCTCATTAGCCTCTTATCACTTTTGTTTCTCAAAGAATTTATAAGTTTCAAAGTGATTCTTGTGTTTTTGAAAATAATTCCCATTCTTTAAATGATAGTCGGTTTTGGCTCATTTTATTTTCGATGTTTTCAATATAAAGTAAGTGAAGGCATGTTGACAAAGTAGCATTTTATGTTTTTAAGACTTGAGATTGTTCATTCAGATATTACCCTTGTTGGAAGGATATTAGGGCGTAAATTTTTCATGTCTTGTGTGCATCTGCTTATTTCATATCTTTCTAGAACTTGTTTCAATTCTTAATCAAAGTTTAAGGAACTAGAATTTTGTTAACATGATAGAGGCATTCTTTCAAAACCCTTTGACTCAAACGCAATCCCATAAACACTTATCTATTGCTAGCCCCTTGAGCCATTATTTATAAGCACAAGCACGCATGTTTATATGGTGTCAATAGGTTATTTTGCATTTAAGGTGTTCTAAATATGTGTTCTAAAAAAGAAAAGAAAGAAAAGAAAAAAAAATACAAAGAAAAGCAACAAATATATTTATGTTTAAAAAAATTATTTGTGTCTATATTGTCTTACTGTTGACATCTATTTCATAATTGTAGTGCATGTAATCATACTTTTTCTTCTTTCGTCCATCCCATCCATTTCATTTAGCTTTTCTTACATTATAACCTTGAAAAGTCCCCTTGATTTTCGAAATTATAGTTCTTGTAGTGGAGAAGTAGGACTGTCACAAGCTTATAGTAGAGAATGGACTAAGTAGATTTTTAGAGTGAAAATATCCCTAAACACAAGTGAGATGAGAGCAAACACCTCACCTTAAGAGAAATCTCTTTTGTTCAATCTCTTGGATTAAATTCTTTTAGTGTTTATTTTCTTAGCACTCTTTTAGTCTGCTTTGATTGATTTATGAGAAAGTGATTTTTGTCAATTTTCTATTATTGTTTTAAGCATGGTCAGAAATTTTTTTCTTTTTTTCTTTTACACTTGTGTCTCTTTGACTCTTATAAACTTTGTCCAAGAGTACAAAGGTCTAAGTGTGGGAGAATTTGATTGAGCCCAAGTTTATTATATAAATTGGCAACACTTTCATGGCCTTTACAATACTTTTTGACTCCTAATTCTTGATTTTGTGCTTAAATTAATCTTTAAGTGTGCACTTTTATTTTATGCAATTTGATAGTAAAAATTGTCACAATTGGTATTAATTGCACTTCTTAATTTTT
>JAOSBK010000003.1:22830360-22843093 GCA_027568895.1 Erythroxylum shatona
GGTTTAATCGAAGCGAAACAAATGTCCGACATCCGGTAACGAAAATTCTTGCGTTGGAAACCTTAGACATTACCAATCTAACCCGGTAAAATTTTTTAAATTTTTTTTCTTTTTCTTATATTCTTCATTATTCAAACTAATGCAAATCAAATACAATTAATTCCCACCTAGTGGGTTCATAACATTTGGTATCAAAGCCTTAGTTTTATAGAAATCAGGTTTCTATCCTTTTATTGTCATTATTTGGTGTTTATTTCCTTTTTCTTTTATTGGAGTCCTTGCGATTTACAATTTCAATTCATTCTTTTACCTAAGTTCAATTTTGGGTTCATTACAACTTTTGTTGCTATCTTTAAAGCTCAAATCATTCTTTTCATTTTGAATCAGTCTTGTTCTTAAAAAAAAAAAAACCACGTTTAAAAATGAAACAAAACAAAACAAAAAAATGAAAAGAAAAGAGACGTTGTGAACCAATTTATGTATCTTGCATCTAATTGAGTTATCTAGTAGGACTGCAATCTGATTCATTTTTATAATCAAAGAATCATATTCTAAGACAACTATTCATAAGATATTTTCTTTCCTTTTTTGAGTTTGTTTAAGTGATTCCAGATCATTTGTCTAATTCTTGAATAATTTCGTACTCCTCTTTTTATTAGACAATTCATGCGTGATAGAGCAATTACAAGTTATTGGCTTCTCTTTTTATATTATAATGCATTCTTTTGTATGTCTTTTGCTTCCTCATAAAGTTATCTTATTTCCTTGACTCTTTAACTATTATTTTCTTTGTGTTTATCATTTGCCTTAGCTAAGTTTTATAAGTTATATTTTTTTAGAATTGCCATCATCTAACCAAAACTCCTCTTGATTTGTTAGTCTTGATTCTCTTAAGAACATAAAAAAGGGGCTGGCTTAAGTGGGAAAAAAAGGAAAGAGCGGTGAGATCAGCATCATGAAAAGCCAAAATAGAGTGAAACACGAGTGGAACTTAACATTATTTCGAGTGTAAACATGTGAGTGTGTCAGGGTCCTATTCTATTTTGCTACTAACTTTTTCTTACATATTTTAAACATGAGTAGTGAAGGAGAAAAATATGAAATTGGCATGAAAATGTTCATGAAGGCTGTCAATGAACAAATTAAGAATTGAACACCAGGTTGGTTGATTTATAATCTTCATCAGCTTCTAAATCCATTAGAAGGCGTGTGTGTGAGGAAAAAGAGGAAGATGAATTAGAATATGAAGATTCCAACTCTATAAGAGGCAAGGGATAATAATTCAAGCAACATAAAGATGACAATTCCAACCTTTCAAGGAAAGAATCATCCCGAGCTCTACTTGGAGTGGTAAAGAAAGGTTGAGCAAGTATTTGACTGCTACAACTACTCCGAGAAGAAGAAAGTGAAACTTGCAACTATTGAATTCTTAGATTATGCAAGTATTTGGTGGGGCCAATTAGTGATAAATAGAAGGAGGAATGGTAAGAGACCATTTTAGTCATGGGAAGAAATGAAGATGGTAATGTGCAATAGATTTATACCTAGCCATTACTATAGTGATTTGCATAGAAAGTTGCAAGGGTTGGTTCAAGGGTCCAAAAGTGTAAAAGACTACTACAAAGAGATGGATGTGGCCATGATTAGAGCAAACATAGAGGAGGATCGAGAGGTAATAATGGCCTATTCATAGGTGGTTTAAGCAAAGAGATTGCTGATGTGGTAGACTTACAACCCTATTTGGAGATGAAGGAATTGCTACATAAGGCCATTAAGGTTGAGAAACAACAAAAATTAAGAAAATTAGGTTGTACTTTTGACTCTTCTTGGAAGACAACTTAGAAAGACAGACACCAAATCAGCCTTGAAATTGAAAGGAGATGCAAAGTCAAAGGATTCAGTTGCTGCTTCTAAAGGTAAAATTGAAAATAAATCTTCTCCTAAATCTCATGATATTAAATGCTTTACGTGTCAAAGGCTTGGACATATTGCTTCTCAATGTCCAAACAAAAGGTTTATGATCGTGTTAGAGATGGTGATGTAGAGAGTTTTGGTTAAAGTGATGATGAAGTGCACCATTGGAGGATTGGTCTAATATTGATGATGAAGAACCAACGCATGGAGATATGCTAGTTATAAGGCGTGCACTAAATATTTAGTCCAAGGATGAAAATGAAGGGGAGAAATGTGAGCACATTTTCCATACTCGATGCCACATTATAAACGAGGTTTGTAACATGATTATTGACAGTGGCAACTGTACCAGTGTTGCTAATACTTTGTTAGTAGATAAGCTAAAATTGGGTACCTTCAAGCATCCTACACCATAGAAATTACAATTGTTGAATGAATGGAGTTAAGGTGGCTAAGCAAGTTTTAGTGCCATTTTCTATTGGAAAATATAGAGATGAAGTTCTTTGTGATGTGGCACCAATGCTTGTTAGACACATTTTATTAGATTGTCTATGGCAATTTGATAGGAAGGCTAGACTTGATGGGCAAATGAACTATTATTTTTTTGTACTTAATAACCAAACCATTGTACTAATCCTTCTTCAACCTTTGCAAGCTTATAGGGATCATATTAGGATAGCAAGTGAGTATAAAATGAGAGGAAATTAGATTAGCAAGCATGAGGAAAAGAAAAAGAAAGAAAAACGACAAATAAGGGAAAAGAAAGAGAGTGAGGCTAAGAGGAAAAATCAAGAGAGAGGTGTTCAAGAAAGAGAGAAAAGTAAGAAATTAAATATAATTGTTGGAAAAAGGGAGGTTAAGAGTACTATGTTCATAAGGCAGCCACTACTTGTACTTATGTACAAGGATGTTTATTTTTCTATGACGTTAGCCCCACTTTGCCTAGTGTCGTTGTTTCTTTGTTGCAAGTGTTTAAGGACCTTTTTTTCAAAGAGATACCACTTAGACTACCTCCTTTAAGAGGCATTGACCATCAAATAGATTTCATACCTGGGGTTACTATTCCTAGCTGACCTACCTATAAAGCCAAACATGAGGAAACAAAGGAGATAAAATGATAAGTTGATGACTTGGTGCAAGAAGGATTTGTGTGAGAAAGTCTTAGCCCATGTCATAAAGCAAGATAGAACATAACGCATGTGTGTAGATTGTCGAGCCATAAACAAAATAACAATTAAGTATAGACATCCTATCCCTCGATTAGATTATATGCTTGATGAATTACATAGCTCATGCTTGTTTTCTACAATTGATTTAAAGAATGGCTACTATCAGATTCACATGAAAGAAGGAGATGAATGGAAAATGGCCTTTAAGACTAAATATGGATTGTATTAGTGGTTAGTAATGCCTTTTGGTTTAACTAATGCACCTAGTACTTTCATAAGGCTTATGAACCATGTCTTGCATGCTTTCATTGGAAAATTTGTAGTAGTTTACTTTGATGATATTTTATTTTACAGCAAGAATTTAAATGATCATAAGGAACATTTGCATGTTGTTTTTAGTTTATTAAAAGAGAACTAATTGTATGCTAATCCAAAAAAGTGTACATTTTGCATGGAATCTGTTGTGTTTCTCTGATTTGTTATCAGCTCACAAGGTGTTAATGTTGATGAAGAGAAGGTAAAGGCAATAAAGGACTGGCCTACACTTGCAAATGTGAATAAGGTAAAAAGTTTTCATGGTTTAGCAAGTTTCTATTAAAGGTTTGGTAAAGAATTTAGTTCCATTGATGCACCTTTGAATGAACTTATTAAAAAGAATGTTGTTTTTAAGTGGGATGATGTGAATGATTGAGGTTTTAATATATTGGAAGATAAGCTAACTAGTGCACCTTTATTGTGTTTATCTAATTCTGATAAAGCTTTTGAAGTTGAATGTGATGCATTTGGAATTAGAATAAGGATTGTATTGATGCAAGACTTTACACCAATTTCTTATTTTAGTTAAAAGCTAAATAGGGCAGCATTAAATTACCCTACTTATGATAAATTGTAGGCATTAGTAAGAACCCTTTAAACATGGCAACATTACTTTTCTCCAAGGGAATTCATCATTCATTTTGATCATGAGAGTTTAAAGTTCTTGAAATCCCAAGTTAAGCTCAATAAAAGGTATGCCAAGTGGCTGGAATTCATAGAAATGTTTCCTTATGTCATTAAGTACAAATATGGAAAGGATAACATTGTGGTTGAGGCATTGTCTAGAAGGTATGCATTACTTACTTTTTTGAAAACTAAACTACTTGGTTTTGAATTACTTAAAGAATTGTAAGTGAATGGTTCTAATTTTGGCCAAGTGTGGGATGCTTGTTCTAAGGGTGCCTTTTGTGACTTTCATAGGCATAAAGGATTTCTAATTAAGAAAGATAAATTGTGTGTGTCTACAAGTTCTATTCGTGAGTTGCTTATTAGGGAGACTCATGGGGACAGTTTGATTGGGCATTTTGGTGTCCAAAAGACTTTGGATATATTGCATGAACATTTTTATTGACCTAAAATGAAATATGATGTGCAATATATTCGTGACAAATATATAACGTGTAATCAAGTAAAGTCTAAAGTAAAACTACATGGTTTATACACCCCTTTGCTTGTGCCTATTGAACCTTGGATTGATATTTCTATGAATTTTGTCATAGGTTTACTAAGTTCTCAAGTAGTAAGGACAACATATTTGTTTATGTTGATCGATTTAGTAAAATGGATCATTTTATTGCATGTTCTAAAACCAATAATGCAACACATATTGTTGATTTGTTTTTTAAAGGCATTTGATTGCATGGTTTGCCCAATACAATTGTTAGTGATAGAGATTTTAAGTTCTTCAATCATTTTTGGAGCACTTTGTGGCCTAATTTAAGAACTAAATTCTTGTTTTCTACTATTGCACATCCCAAAATAGATGGGAAAACTGAAGTAGTTAATAGGACTCTCACTACTTTGTTGTGTGCTATTATACATAAGAACCTAAAATGACGGGGAAAGTGTTTTCCATATATTGAGTTTGCCTATAACAGGTCTATTCATTCTACTACTTCCTTTTCACCTTTTTTAAGTTGTATATGGCTTTAATCCTTTAACTCCTTTGGATATTTTACCTTTTCCTACTAATGAACATTCTATATTGATAGGAAGAAAAAGGAAGATTTTGTGAAGGATTTACACTCTAAGGTTTAGGCTAACATTGAAAGGAAAAATGAACAATATGGAAGACAAGCCAACAAGGGGTTTATAAAAGTTGTTTTTAAGCCTAAAGATTGGGTATGGGTGTACATGAGGAACGAATGATTTCCTACACAAAGGAAGTCCAAATTGCAACCTAAAGGAGATGGACCTTTTTAAATGTTGGAGAGGATCAATGACAATGCCTACAAGATCGATTTGCCAAGAAACTATGGTAATGTTAGTGCTACTTTTAATGTTACTAATTTATCTTTGTTTGATATGTGTGATTCGAGGAGGAATCCTTTTGAGGTGGGGGTGGAATGTTGGGTATCAAGATACTAACTGAATGGCTCAAGATGATGTTATGAAATTTTCCAGAGACCCATTGCAAGGAATTGGAGGTCTAGTGACTAGAGCAAAAAAAAAAATGAATGAAAGAAGCTTTATAAGGATTAATCATGGAGATGCAAGCAAAGGAGGCTATTATTGAAGGTGCTAAGGCATTACCAAGATTAATTACTTATCTTCATGTACAAGTTGTTGGATAAGACTTAGAACATGGTGAACCAAGCTTAGAATCCAAGGTACAAGGCTGATTATCACGCATAGGTTTAAAGGAAGCCCAATACGCATAATTAAGGTGCAATCAACAAGTGGGACAGTTATGTTGATTTAATTAAGCCCAAATTTATGTTTTTTAAGTGAATAAAGCCTTATTAAGACTTGTTCCTTAATAATTTCATTCATATCTTGATAACCTAGATTCTTTTCTTAATTTAGGAGATATCCACATTCAAAACTGATTTGTATCCTCAAATTAAGGATTCCCTTTCTTATTTAGGTCTTTCCTACTTAGGTGTGAACTAGGAATAGGTAAGGAAACCCTTTCCTTATAGGATTAGGATATTAAGATGCCTATTTAAAGGGCCATCTAATGTATTATGAGAACGTCATCAGTATCAATAAAAATTGAGTTATTTTGTGTTCTTGGTGGAATACAAATCTGACTTATCAAGGGAGTGATCAACATTTATGGCATTTTAAGATCAAGGTTTAAGGATTTTGCTTCCTTAAGGTTCTAATTTTATTTTCAATCTATTTTTTAAGGTTCTGGGCACGCATAATAAATGGATCAAGAGTTCTTAGGTCAACTGGCCGAGTGGGTTTGTATCACATAACCTCTTAGAGATTTTGGGATTCCCAAGATAAAATCCATACTTATATCCTTCCATAGTTCATGAGGCATGTGCATTAGTGTGCATAATCTAGAATTTTGTTTCCTTCCTTTAGCTAATTGACATGTTTGACATTTTCATATAACCTTAAGCATGTTATGATTTAAAGATTACCAATAAAAGCAAACTTCAACCATTGTGATGCTTTTATCTCTTCAAAAGTGTCCTACTGCTCCTCCTCCATGTAATTCCCAAATCATATTCTCTCTTATAGAAGTAGTAGGTAGGCAAAAGGATCACAAAAGGAAAGTGTTGGTCTCTTTATCCAACTACAATTTCTAAATGGATTATTCCAAAATCTTGATTTGAAGCATACACTCTTTTTATTTTGTCAAATCACACAACGTTTACTACTAAAGTGTTATGCAAAGGACTCTTCTTACTCAATGCATTTGCTACCTTATTCTTAACTCATATCTGATGTTTAATAACAAAGTTAAATTGCTCTAAAACTTCACTCCATAAGGCATGCTTTTTGTACAATTTCTTCTAGGACTTGAAATTTTTAAGAGATTCATGATCTAGATATAGAATAAACTCCTTATATAAGAGATAATGACGCCAATTGTAAAGATAATATACTGCTACATGAAATTCCTTGCCTTAGATCAAATATCATTGCTTCTCTTCACTAAACTTCTCACTAAAGTAAGCAACTAGGTGTCCCTGTTGGTTGAGTATGCATCCAATTCCTATGTGAGATGCATCATAAATAACTTCAAATACCTTAGAAGATTATGGAAGCTGTAAAACCGGATATTCTATCATCTTTTATTGATCTCTTCAAATGCTTTAGTTGCTGCCTTTGACTAAGTAAATTGTCCTTTCTTCATAAAATCAATAATGCATGCCATTATGGTGTTGAAATTACAAATAAATCACCTATAGAATGTCGTTAGGCCATGGAAACTCTTTATCTCATACACATCCTTTGGAATAGGCCAATCAAGGATAACTTAATCTTCATAAGATCCATCTCCACTCCACAATAGGATATAATAAAACCTTAAAGCACAACACCTTATTGCATAAAAGAACACTTCTTTGAGTTAAAATAAAATTTCTCTTGCGTTAAACTCTCAAGAATTGTTGTATATATGATAGGTGGTCTTCTTTGGTATTGTTGCATATTAATATATCATCAAAATATAACACAAAAAATCTTCCCATAAATGATCAAAACACTTGATTCATTGCTCTCATAAAAGTGCTAATTTCATTAGAGAGTCCAAATGGCATAACGAAATACAGTACCTAAAATTTACAAAATTAAAAATATAGTTGATATTAGGCTAATATTTTTGGGTTGATATGCTAGAATTTAGGATTTTAACTTTTGGAAATTTGTGGTGAACATAAAGAATAGAAGGTAGGAAATTCGAAATCACTCCTAGGGTCTAAAAGTCGCTCTTAGAAGAAAGCATCACACCTTCTAGTTGAAAACTCAAGTTTGTAGAAAAATTTCAAATTACTTGTCATTAAAAGGTTGAATATACACATATTTATAGAGAAGTTTCTACAACTTTTATTCTAATAGGAAGCATAACAAATTTAAATTCTATTTTAATAAAAATTCTATCAATCCTAAGCAACTAGGATAACATGTCTAAAATATAATAATATATTTAAGTTACTACTACTTATCTAATAAGGAATCTTAACATAATCCAGCCCTTACCTTTGATGTCAACTTAATTTTCAATCCTCATCCTACCAAATTAAAGCTTGTAGTTGACTAATCATTCCTCTTTTATTTCTTTTAAAAACTTTAAGTTCTTTTGAATCATTTTGTTTTAAAGGCATTCCAATTTTATTATATCCACTTTCCAAATAATTTTAGAGAATACACAAAAAAATGCAATTCATCAAACATATCATCTAATCCAGCAATAGGATGTCTATACTTTATATTGATTTTGTTGATGGTTCGATAATCAACACATATCCTTTATATCACATTTTTTATGCACGTGTAACACTAGAACCGTGAACAAATTCATGATTTCTCTTGAATATCTCTTTTCTTGAATTCCTCTACTTGCTTTTGAAGTTTCTTTGTCTCCTTAGGATTACTTCTATAGATTAGTCTATTAGAATTAAAGCAACAAGTATAAAATCAATTTTGATGCTCTATTCCTCAAATTAGTGGCAAACCACTTAGAACTTCTTCAAGAAACACATCTCTAAAGTCCTATAAATGAGAAACAACAACACTTAGAAAAGAAGATCTAATGTCATTAGTCTTAATCAAATCCTCTTTGTACAAAATTACAACCAAATGTTGTTTGGAATAAATATCTCTCTGGACACCACTTTCTTTTTTAAAGAAACTCTCATATTTTCTCTCCTTTTCTTTTGCATTATTATTCTTCTCTTTTCTCTTTTCTGTTTTGTCTTGTTCTCTCTTTTCACGCATTTTCCTTTCTTTCTACTACTCTCTCCCTTACTATTTATGTTTTTTACTTTGATTTTTAATACCCAACTAATACTCACACATTTTTTGAGGTTTTAATGGTATAAGCATGGTTGGTTTTCCATGCATTACAAAAGAATAAAAATTTTAAGCCCATCATGCATCATACACCTATCAAATTGCCACGACCTACTAAAAAAGAATGTCACCGACATATAATTGTTAATAACATCAATGAAAAATTTTAACAATATCGTGATTAATAATCAAATAATAATTAATCAAAAATAATTATTAACTGATTCTAATAGCATGCTTTCAATCAATTATATTGAATTAAACAATTAAAATTTGTATCTTTTTCACACAATCAATGAATTTAATTATATAAAAATTTTTAGGCGTGAGAATTAAGTGAAGCTTATCACTCTACACTTAATTAATGTTAAGTAATAAATCTATTACTTATCAAAATTAATAAATTTGGTAATCATTTAATCTTATTTTAATTAATTAATAATAATTTTTAAATATGTGTTAAATACATTATAATTAAATAATCAATTAATTATGTTATAATTAATCAACTAACTAATAATATTTTACTTACTTAATTAATTAATTAATTAACAAAAAGTTATATATAATGTTAATTGCCTAGTAACAAGAAAAAGAAAATAACATGCACGGTTGTGAATTAGTCATAACTATACATCACAGTCACGCTTGTGAATATTAAGTCATAGGCATGACTACTTACCTATATATATATAAATGATTAATTAATTATATATTAATCATTATTAATTATAACTAAATAAGGTTAACAGTTAATGATTAATAATTAATCTATAAATAAAATATATTTTCATAAAGCAAATAATCTATTAAATTCTAATTACCATTAATTATATCAAAACTAATCAATTACCAATTCCAAGCATGGCAATTAAGAGAAAATTAATTAATTATATTTAAATTAATTAAGTACATTTTTTATATGCGTTAAATATATTATAATTAATTAATCAATTAATTTTGTTATAACTAATAAATTAATTAATAATATTTAAATTACTAATAAATTATTTAAATAATCAATTAAATATGTTATAATTAGGCAACTAATTAATAATATTTTTCTTAATTAATTAATTATTTAATAAAAATTTTAGAAAATTATATAGGTGTTAATTACCTAGTAACAAAAAAAAATAAAATAACATGCACGGTTGTTGACTTCTTAAAGAATTGTTAATTAATTATTAATTAAGCTTATTCAGTTATAATTAACAATGATTAATATATAATTAATTAATTGATATATTAAATATACTTAATTGATTTAGTAGTACGTATAATATTTAGTATATATGTTACTCGTGACCTACATTATTAATTGTTAATTATTATTAATTATTATATAGTAATATTCAATATATATAACTAGTCACGCCTGTGATTTAATATTCACAGGCGTGACTGCCATGCATGATTGTGAATTGTTAAGTCAGTCACAACCATGCATGTTAGCACCTATATAATTTTATAACTTTATTTAATAAATAATTAATTACTAATTAAAATATTTTTACTAATTAAAATATTTTTAATTAGTTTATTAATTATAACTTAATTAATTGATTAATTAATTATGACATATTTAACTCATATAAAAAAGAATACTTAATTTATTAAAATATAATTAATTAATTAATTTCCTCTTAATTGTTGCCTATAGTTGTCAATTAATTAATTTTGATATAATTAATGGTAATTAGAATATAATAAATTAATTGATTTATTAAAATATATTTATTTATAGATTAATTATTAATCACTAACTGTTAAGCCTATTTAGATATAATTAATAATGATTAATAAATTATTAATTAATTGATGTACATATATATATATATATAATAAATTGATTAATTAAACTATACTTTAATTACAAATTAATTATTAATCAATAACTGTTAAACTTTTTCAATTATAATTAATAACGATTAATATATAATTAATTAATTGATGTGTGTGTGCATATATATATATAAGTAAGTAGTCACATCTATGACTTATTATTCACAGGCGTTGCTATGCACGATTGTGACTTCTTAAGTCACAGGCGTGATTACTTACCTATATATATACATCAATCAATCAATTAATTAATATTTGGTTTTAATTAACACCTATATGATGTTATAACATCTATTATTAAATAGTTAATTAATTAATGAAAATATTATTAGTTTGTTGATTAATTATAGCATAATTAATTGATTAATTAATTATAATATAATTAACACGTATAAAATATAACTAATTAATTAAAATAATTAATTAATTAATTTTTTTGAAATTAATAATAATTAAGATATAATAAATTAACTTATTTATTAAAATATAATTTATTCATAAATTAATTATCCATGATTAACTGTTAATTTTATTCAATTATAATTAACCATAATTTATATATAATTAATTAACTGATGCATTAAAATATAATTGATTGATTAAGTAGTACGTGCTACATTATTAATTGTTAATAATTATTAATTATTATATACTAATATTCAGTATATATATACCTCTTCAGTATATACACAGCTTAAGTACGCTCGCGTGTATTATATATGTCTATACTCTCGCTATCACAATTGCGCAATTCTAGTTGATTCTTCGCTGTCACAATCATGTTTGTGCATGATCGTACTTTTTTCGATATCTCCTCAATGTTACGATCGTACAAATCCTCTAAGGGTTACTCTATCACAATCGTGCACTCTTCTGAACCTCCCTCGTTGTTCTTCCTCTCTTTTGCTTAATCTACTATTTCTAACTTATGTCATTACTATTTTCTCTTTATTTTTACTTCCATTTTATCTCAACAAATTCCAATACAAATAAAAATCTATGACTCATTTAATTTGAAATTTTTCTAAAATTCATAAATATAATTACAGTTAATGATTAATAATTATAATATAAATAAAACTTTATTAAATATAATTATATATAATTAATATATAATTAATTTATTAATTAAATTATTATAATTAATAGATTGATTACTTATTATTATTAAGTTATTTAAGTATAAATTCACAGGCCTAGATTAAGTGTCACTGTGACAATGATATTTTTCATTTCTTAATTTAACATATTTAAAGTATAGTTTATTAATTAATTTTGATATAATTAATAATAATTAAATTATAATAAATTAATTCATTGCTAATTATAACTGAATAAGATTGACAGATAATGATTAATAAATAATTTGTAAATAAAGTATAATTTAATAAAACATTTAATCTATTATATTCAAGTAACCATTATTAATCAAATATCACATTTTCATAAATCAATCAATTAATTATATTTTAACTAACTGATAATATTTTAATTACATGAAATTATATTTCAATTTACTAAATACTTATAATTAAATTAGTTAAAGATATTTCAAGAATATGTAATTAAAAAAGGGGAAAATATTTTAGTCATAGTAATAATAACATAAGTAATATTTACGTGTTAATAATCAATAATTAATTAGTAAGATTTCAATAAATTAATTGTTTAATTATGAATTGATTATTTTGAATTATATTTTAATTTATTTTATTTGATGAAAAATATAAAAAATAGATCTTTTTACAGACGTGATACTTTAGCCACATCTTTGACTTCTATAATAGTAAAAGTTTATTTTATTTTAATTAAATAATCAATTAACTATTTTTTTATTAACTAATATACTTAAGTCACACTTATGACTCCTATAATAATAAAATCTCATTTTATTTTAAATAATTAGTTAATTAATTATTTTGTTATTAATTAATAATATATTATAATTAGACAATTAAGTTTATATATATTATATTTGATAAAAATGAAAAATATAAGCACTAATTCTATTTAATTGA
>JAOSBK010000003.1:22843193-22866359 GCA_027568895.1 Erythroxylum shatona
GAACAATCTTCCACATATGATGTTATAGAAGATTCATGTAGAAAAATCAAACCCATAAAATCCCATCTACGAATTCATCACTCCAGTGGAGAAACTATATATATAAATATATTTCTTTGCTCACAAAAAGATATTGCAGAACAGGAAATAAAGAAAAATAATAATAACTGAGGAATTGAGACCAAGAAGAGAGAATCAGAGAGCGAAAGCGTACCGTGTGTGACGATCCGAGCACGGAGAGAGCAGATCTGGCGATACCCGCTGAAACTCGATCAAAACCCAGAAACTACAAGAGAAAGAAAGAGCTAAATATCCCAGAAATCAGTTGTTAAGCTTTGGAATCATTCTTTACACAAGCAACGGAGCTTGAAACAATAGAAGAGCTAAAAATTGAGGAATCGAGACCGGGAAGAGAGAATCAGAGAGCGAAAATCCGAGCACGGAGAGAGCAGATCTGGAGAGGATCAGAACACGTACCTGGAAAGATATTTTCGGAAAACTCAAAACCCCCTCGTGTCAAGAACTTTGGCGCTCTACCAGATCCACGATCACAGTGGAAACAGTGAAACATCCCATTGGCCTCACTTCCGTCGGATTTTCTTCATGGTTCAAAACAACAAAGGTTGTGTGAGAATGAGAAAGAGAAAAGAACAAGAGAGGACTTCGTAATATGACAGAAAATATCTCTAGAACTTTCAGAGAGGGAGGTAGAAAAATGGCCTTGTGAGGATGTTAATGTAACCGTTAGATGAAATGGACGGAGTGGATGAACTGCGTGGTCGTCCATCCACTCGTCCTTAGTATATATATTTAACAAGCACACACCACTCGTCAGTTTCTGCTTCGTTCTCTTGTCTAACTTTTACCCTACAATAAGCCAAATCAGATTGTCTTCAAATTTTGGCCCCAGGCTCCTTTGGCACGTACGACGCGAATTGTATTCTTTATTTTTATTTTTCAAAAGATAAAATAATAGTGCCTGATTTTGTTTCTATATTTTAAACTAAAGAAATTTTACATCTTTACTATAATTAATATTTCATTCGTTAACTTCTTGCTTTCACCCAAAATAAATTCCTATTAAAATTACCAATAACAATAATAATTCAATTCTAAAAAACAAAATGATATAATTTCGAGAAATATTGTTAGTATGATAAATAAATAATTATGATATATATAGTTTATATATAAAAATAATCACTAGTAAGAAAGGCAAGGCAAGGCTTATTTAGCCCTCCCTGACTTAATTGGCCTTCAAGTTAGGTCAGCTCTTTATTTGAAATTTTCAAAGCCTAAAATTTTATAAGGAAATCTTAAACCCAACTTAGCCCTACCCAATTTTCAATAAATATGTCATTAATTTTTAATTTTAAAATTAAAAATATATTTAATCAAATTCAGACTTGATCATGCTTCGAACTGCCCAATTCCGATCAAGCTCAGCTTGGGCCGAAAACTTTAGACCCGATGAAATTTTCGACTAAGCCTATGTCTGACCATAAAATTTTGGACCTAACTTATTACCACTGGTAATCACTAGTAATATCTCAATGTATCATCAAATGATCTTATGATAGCATTTATCATTTAAATATAAATTATCATAAATATTGGCTTGTATTTATTACCATGACAATTAGATTTTACCATTCATAAGCAAAGTTTATATGAAAACATAGTAACATCGTAATGTATCATCAATTAATTTTTTAATTGAAAAAGAATTAATTAATACTCTCAAGAAATAAAAGGCATGAAGTCAAATTATAAGGTCATATCATTTAATTTTATAAAAATATTTACCATTTAGATATAAATCCTCATAAATATTTCAATATGTATTTGTGGATTTATATTGTGATGATTGTATTTTACCTTTTGTATACATCAACCTTAAATTATAAACATAATGGACTCCCAAAACAATAATCATTAAAAATATCATTTTATTATTATAATTAAAATAATATTTAAAAACTAGCAATTTACTTATTAACAATATGAGATAATTATAATAACTTTTTCTTGAACTTTGGGCAGTGGTTCATGTATGTCATCTTAGTTAAATTTATACAACAACATCTAAGTGAAAGTTCAGATAATATATGGAGTCTGAAGAAGTCCAGAAATATGTTGCCTTCTTCAACTAATAGATAGGGCATTTTCGATAGAACTACATAAAAAAATACATATTAAAATAATAAAGTAATAATGATTAAAATAAAATAATTAAATAAATACACAAACAAGAAGGAAGACAAATAAATAAATAAATCAAATAAGTCATTACTAGAAAATGTTTAGACTAAGTAAGGAAATGTTTGGGCTAAATAACTAAAAAAAGTACTACATATTAAATATTGAGGCTAAATATAAGATACAAGACTTAAAAGAAAATGTTTAAAAGACCTATGAAAAAGAGAAGGGCCTCTTTTTGTGAGATCTTTTACTTGTATCCTAGTATGTCAAAATTTTTTATTAAAGGTCATGTCCTCAGTAAGTTTCAATAAATTCATATCATTTTTTATCACCTCCCCTCAACTCTTCTTAGGCCTTCCTTTTTTTCTTCTTATAGTTCTTAAGTACAATTGTTTTTCATCTTTTCACTAGAGTGTCAGGATGTCTCCTCTTAACATGTCCAAACCACCTAAGTCTTATCTCTCTTAACGTTCCATTAATATCAACTACCATTATTTTTTTCTTACCTTTACAGTTCTAGCATTATCTCTTCCAATAGTGTTGCACATCCAACAAAGCATCCCCCTATTTACCATCATTAACTTATAATGATTATGTATTTGTTTGATGGGCCAACACTTCGTCCTATAAAGGGTGACCAACCTAATAGCTAAACGACAAAATTTACATTTGATCTTGAATGGTATCATCTTAATATATAAGACTCTTGATGTACTTCTCCATTTAAGCTATCTTGATATAATACGATGAACTATGTCTTCATCAGTATCTTTATTGAGTTAGTTGATGGATCCGAGATACTTAAAACACTCTTTCTGATGTATAACTTTTGAACTAATATTTACCTCCACGTCAACAACATTATGACTTGAAAAGTTACACTCTAAGAGCCCATTTTTAGTCATACTCAATTTAATAGAGATAGCAGAGTGATCAATATATGATCTATCACCTTAAAGTAATTAGAGAGAATGTTTCATTATTCTTGATTAGAATTGATTTAGGAAATCCTTGGCCAAGGTGGAATGACACTTTATAGATAGTTTACTAATATCATTAATAAAATCAATTACTAATTAAAACATTGTATGATGAAATGATTGAATTATACAAAAAGATCATGCACAGAAAGTTTAGTAAAAACAACTTTGACATTATTAAATATTTGGGTATTCATTGCTAGATGTCAATCTTGATATATGGATAAAAATTGTTTAATCACATAATTAACGATAAAATTAAAGGAGTTTAATTTATCTAATATTAAATATAATTATGGTCATAATTTATATTCATTGTCAACATATTTGGAAACCTAATGGGTCACACACAAAGGTTAGTGGAAAAGAGAAAAGTTTTTTATTCAAGTTGGACCTGATTGTAAAGTTTGGGAAACTTTATGATTAAGTATGAGATATTTAACAAATAAGGATCAATATGAGATATTGAATCTTATTTTGGTATTTAATATTATAATTATTTTTAGTTCTAATCAAAGTTTAATTAAAATTATAATTTAATTTCAATTAAATTACTAAAATATCCAAAACCTATTATAAATAGGTTTAAGCTCTAAGGAAGCTAGTATTCCTTGTCTAACCCCTCGGTAATAGTTACAGAATTCTCTCAACTTGTTATATAGATATTGTTAGAGAAAAACACTTATATGACTATAGTGCTTGAGATAAGTCAATTTTGAAAATGGTTTGAAACAACAAGAAAAGGATTAAGCTTCATAATAAGGTATGAATTAAGATTAACAATTTATTATGATTTATGTGTTAATCATTTTATAGAATTTAAAGGGATCTTAACTTTCAAGAAATCAAAATACAAAAGAGTTTCATAATTATTCCACTACGTGAGGCATTAGATCCCAGTCTAATTTTCCAACATTATGACTATATGATGATGAAGACATGGTCAAATACTTGGTCTATAGAGAGACTGTGTAATAGAGAAAATTTTTAATGAGCAATATAATATGAGATATGACTATGCCTAAAAAAGCTGTAGAAAGATATACAAACTAGAAAATGGGCAATGTTATAATATGTTTCTCTCTTCAAAAATTTATAAAAATATACACAGGATGAGACACAAGAGTATCCCAAGTAGATAAAATTCATGTCAGGAGTAAAAAGCTTAATTTAAAATATCTTTGGTTGTTCTTTTTTATTTTAAACCTAGGGTTTACAATTAGGAGGTGGAAAACCTTCAAGAGGTCAATTTGGGATACATACATATATATATATAATTTGAGCTTATCCTAATGTATAAGTTGCTTAGAATATGAAGATTTCATCTTGAATTCTTTCAAACTTGAGGTTTTTTATTTTATTACTTGTCTTCATTAGTGAAAACATGATTTGTGGCTAGTTTATTTATATGTTTAAGTATAGTATTATCTTTGTTAAAGATTGATTTAATATTACTTATGAAGTGAGATTTATTTTTATGAAATATATTTGAATATCTTTAATGGGATTTAGTTATCCTAGAGACAGATTTGATACAAATTCATGTTTAGACAATTCGAGAAAACTTACATGTAAGTAAGCATATGCTTAGATATTAGGAGTTACATAGGTACTAGAGATAAGCTTACATAAATCTTTTGATGTTTAAGTTAAACCTTTCATAAAAATTAATATTCATAGAACATAATGGGCTCCCATGAACTTTAATTAGATATAGGGACCAATTATATAAGTGATTGTGTCTCGAAAGAGAGCAATTCTATAACCTAGGAATTTTGTTGATCTAGATTATAGAAATCTTCCAACTTTATTGAATCATGACTATAAAGATGATGCTAAAGGGAATCTCTTATCTAAACATTACTTTTATTTGAATTCTCTATTATATTAATCACTTTAATTTGTTATTATTGATTTACTTCCTTATTTAAATTTTATTTTTATTCATTCTTTAATTCCAT
This sequence comes from Erythroxylum shatona, assembly GCA_027568895.1. Classification (NCBI taxonomy): domain Eukaryota; kingdom Viridiplantae; phylum Streptophyta; class Magnoliopsida; order Malpighiales; family Erythroxylaceae; genus Erythroxylum; species Erythroxylum shatona. Next base: position 22,848,337 of record JAOSBK010000003.1, read on the forward strand.
TAATCAATAATTTTATTTTAATTCTTTGACTAATTACTAGTAGGATAGCAATCTAAAATGTTTAGTTTCGTCATGTGATTGATACGATATTCATTAATATATTACTATTGACGATAGGTGTATTTACCTTGGTTCTAGGTAATAGTTTTATGAAATAAAAAACTTTAGTAGTGGAAAACAATTGGTGCTTAGGAAACTAAAGAATTGTAGTTTAGTCTTTTTATTTCTTTCTTTATTTTATATTCTTTATTTTTTTTATTTTTGTTACTTTTTATGCTTGGTTCATTTTAAATTTAAAGTGTGAAATTGGTGTACTAATTGTGTCATTTGAGCTTTAAAATTTATAAGCCCTCAAATACCGTAGGCGCATGAGTCATGGCTATAGTATAAGAGACGTCGATTCCATGAGGAAGGGGACTAATCTAATCCTAAATTCTAAGGCCAACAATATTTGAAATTCAAATTAACAATACAACAGAAAGTAATCACGATAATTGAATTCAACCACTTAAGTCAGGAATTAAACACGAAAGAATTAACAATTGGGCAAAATGCAATCACAATAGAAATCAACTGAAGGAATTTACCAATTTATGAGAAAGGAGATTTTTACTTATCCTTAATGCTAACATAGTTGATTATGTGTCAATGGGTTGTCAGTTTTAGACTATTCTAGGGTTGATTACTCTCTCTCGAGTTATAACTATTAAACCCTAATCAGATTATGGAAATTACAATCTCTCAATTCACAAATTATCCAAAACCTTATTAGATCTGAAGCACTTTAATAAACTAGTGAAACATCACACAGGATATCTCTCCACACAATTACCAATATGATTTATTATGGTTTTTATTAAATTGCCTACTGGTTTTTATTAAATTGCCTAACTCTCATTAATCCGATTTAATCATTTTTCATTCAATTCACCATCTCAGTTTATTACTGAATTATGCAAGAATATAATTAAATCACGACATTCATCCAAATAATACAATCAACTAAAATATCATTAAATAAAAATAAAATCCCAAAGGATAGTTTATAACATCATCAATATTCCAAATCTTATCATCATACTATTCATCTCAATTCTATACATCAATAAAATAAAAATGAAAAGGAAATACAACTTGAAATAGAAGATGGAAGGCAGCGACGTCAGAAAACTTCCTGATCCGGGAAACATGTCGAGTCAACTTCGTCTTCCTCTTCCTTCTTCTCCTTTCTCTCTCTCTGTATTCTCACTTTAAGGTTTCAACAGTGGCTGCCGGAAACTCCTTTTTCTTTGCCTCTTTTTATTCTTTTTATACTTCTTTACGTTTTAGATAACTCTAGGTTTTTTGGGGGTCTAAGAGGTCTAAAAAATACCTCGAAACATGAAAATTTTAAGTGTCTGTGTGTCTATTCGACGTAGGTCATGACTGAGGCCCTACCAGCCATGATCGTGGCTCACATTCGAGCCTTCTATCACGATCGTGGCTTGCAGGCCATGATTGTGGGCTGTTCCTTGTACTTCTGTCATGATCATGATATAGCCAACCCTAGAGTTTTTGCCACAATTGTGGCCTAAGCCTGTGTTGTGGCCCGAATTCCCTCCAAAACTCCTTATCTCGACATATAGGCTACGATCATGGGCCAACCCTAGAGCTTCTATCACAATCGTGGTAGGTAGCCTGTGTTGTGGCCCGGATTCCCTCCGAAACTCCTCATTTCTTTGATATTGACCCTGAAATAGTGGCAAACACATCAAGGCACCTCAAAAACATAATATTTAAGCTGAAAGACTTATACTAACCCATAAAACACTTAAAACATAAATAAATCACAAACTAATACAATTTTAACCTAAAAACATACCAAGTGATCGAATTAATGGCTAAATACATATTAAACTTTGCCCTAAAATATGATGCAATCCCTACACTTAAACATTTTCTTGTCCTCAAGCAAACAAACAAAACAAAATCACAAAATACACAATGGAACAATGAGATAATGGCTTCAAATTCATAAAATATACATATTAATTAAAACATTAAATGTCAAGTTTATTCCCCCTTTCAATTGTATACACACATTAATAATTCGATTAATCAAACTTTATAACTAATCCTAAGTACATTTTCATGAAAATTTAAGCTACTTACAAGTTTGGTAGGTTTATATTAAAAATATTTTTAATTACTTTTGTGGACATAGACCTAGTCTTTTTACACAAAGACAAACGTTGGTGATGAATGCCAATTTGATTACTCGACTAAGTCATGCTTTTATTAAGTTGCTTGGTTGGAATGTCATTATAGCCTTTTGACACCGAGGCACACATTTGTGATGCATGTTGATTTGGTTACTCAGCTACATCACATTCTCAACTAGCTACTAGCTCGATTCATAACTCGAAGGCCAATAAAATAGTTATTTATTTAAAAGTTACCATCACACATTTTTTTGACTACCTTGTTGCTTTAGCTACTCGTTTTCTTGAGGATTTTATCACATTTGACCATTGTTTGAGTTTTCACTTTTCATTTCCCAAAAATCCAAAAATACCTTTTTATACACTTTTCTTTCATTTAGTTCAATTCCCTTAGTTTTATCAAAAATCCAAAACCCCACTCTTAACCTATTTAGTTTGCATCCCATGACAATTAGGCTAGCTTAGATCATTTGCACTAGGTTCCGTTTAAGTGAGACGACCCAAGGTTGCACTCTATATTGCAATCCTTGGAATTAAATTTGTGATTCGGTTTCCAAGGGAGTAATCCAAAGACTCAACCACACGCCGATCACCAAGTATGGGATGCTTGCTATAAGTATGCATTTGGTGACTTTTATAAGCATGAAGGATTTTTATTTAAAAAGGTAAATTGTGTGTGCCTACTAGTCCTATTCGTGAGTTACTTGTTAAGGAGACTCATGGAGGCATTTTGGTGTCCAAAAGACTTTGGATATATTGCATGAACATTTTTATTGGCTTAAAATGAAATATGATGTGCAATTGGTTTGTGACAAGTGCATAACAGGTAAGCAAACAAAGTATAAAGTAAAACTGCATAGTTTATATACCCATTTACTTGTGCCTACTCAACCTTAAATTAATATTTATATTTATTTCTTCATAAGTTTACTAAGGTCTCAAAGTGATAAGGATAACATATTTGTTGTTGTTGATCAGTTTAGCAAAATGACTCATTTTATAGCATGTTCTAAAACCAATCTTGCAACACATATTGATGATTTGTTCTTTAAAGAGGTTGTTTGATTGCATAGTTTGCCCAAGACAATTTTTTTAGCGATAGAGATGTTAAGTTCTTAAGTCATTTTTGGTGCACTTAATGGATTAAGTTAGGAATTAAACTCTTGTTTTCTACCATTGCATATCCCCAAATAGATGGGCAAATTGAAGTAGTTAATAGGACACTCACTACTTTGTTATATGTTATTTAGAACTTAAAACAATGTGAATAATGTTTGCCATATATTAAGTTTGCTTACAATAGGTCTGTTCATTCTACTACTTCCTTTTCACCTTTGGAAGTTGTATATGGCTTTAATCCTTTAGCTCCTTTAGATATTTTACCTTTGTTTACTCATGAATATGCTAATCTTGACGGGAAGAAAAAAGTAGATTTTGTGAAGGATTTACAAGCCAAGGTTTGGGTTAATAATGAAAGGAAAAATGAACAATATACAAAACAAGCTAATAAGGGGTGTATAAAAGTTGTTCTTAAACTTGGAGATTAGGTGTGGGTGCATATGAGAAAGGAACGATTTAGCACATAAATGAAGTCCAAATTGCCACCTAAAGGAGATAGACCTTTTCAAGTCTTGGAGAGGATCAATGACAATGCCTACAAGCTCAATTTATGGTAATGTTAGTGCTATTTTTCATGTTACTGATTTATATTTATTTGATGTAAGTGATTCCAAGTGGAATGCTTTTGAGGAGGGCTAGAATGATGGGGATCAAAATACTGACTAAATGGCTCTAGATGATGTTAGGAAATTTTCTTGAGACCTGTTACAAGGAATTGGAGGTCCAATTAATAGAGCAAGAACAAAATGAATAATAGAAGCTTTGCAAGGATTAATCATGGAGAAGCAAGAAAAGGAAGCTATTATTGAAGGTGCTAAGGCATTACAAAGATTAATTACTTATCTTCATGTACAAGATGTTGGACAAAGCTTAGTATATAGTGAACTAAGCTTGGAATCCAAAATACAGGGTTGATCATCATACATAGGTTTGAAGGAAGCTCAATATGCATAATTAAGATGCAATCAATAAATGGGCCGGTTATGTTGATTTAATTAAGCCCAAATTTATATTTTTTGAGTGAATAAGGTTTTATTAACACATGTGCAATTTGGAGGAAACATTCTCTCTAATCATTTATACATGCTAACCTAAGGATTTACGCAAGTACGTAATTTAAAGTTCCTTTTTGCTACTTCAATGGCCTAACTCATATAGATGACTTCTTAAATATCATCCAAGCCTTTCAACTTATGTAGAAGCTGAGGAAGGTAAAAGTTGCACTTAAGTCTCTAATTAATACTCATTCTTCTCCCTTTTCCTAGCTTAAATTGTGACTTAATGAAGCTTAACATAGTTGTTATGATGCCCTTAGAATCAAGCGTTGAGAGCAGCTAAAGTCAATGCGTTGATGGAATACTAGCAAGTTCTAAATCTACAGACTTATATCGTTCAACAAAAGGCTTGTATAAATTGGTTACGAGAAGGGGATACTAACTCAAAGTTTTTCCATTCCTCACTACTCTCACAACGGAATAGAAATCATATTTCACAACTGACAAATAGTTCAGGAAACACTATTACTGACTAGCATGCTGTGTTGAATATGACACAAAAATCCTTTTTAGAACTAATCAGCAAGGACACATCGAAGCCTTTAACTTACAATATGACATAACTTTTGGCAACCTCGCTTAAATCAAATATTAAGGAGTCTCCTATTGCTCCATTTATTATAGAAAAGGTGAAACAAACCTTATTTGGTCTGAACCCTACTACAGCACCAAGCCCCGATGGCTTCTCAACCAATTTCTTTCAACAAACATGGGAAATCACATGGAACTTGTTAACGTAGGTTGTATTGGAATATTTTTCTACATAAAAATGCTACATGATGTGAACCATACTTATCTTTGTCTAGTGTCAAAGCTCAAAGAACCTATGTCTATATCGGACTTCTGACCAATTTCTTATTGCAATACGCTGTACAAAACAATTACAAAACTGTTAGAGGGTAGTGTAAAGTCAATCCTCAAGGAGATTATTCATATCTCACAAGAAGCATTCATACCGGGGAGAAACATTGGTGACAATATCATGCTTCTGTAGGATCTGGTAAACGATTAAAATACCAACAAGCAAATTAAGAGTTGCATAATGAAATTTGATTTTTTAAAACATTTGACATAATTAGTTGGAACATCTTCCAAAATTTTCTTAGAAGCTATGGATTTCCCAGCTCTATATGTGCAGTGGATTATGTTGTGTATCACATCAACTTCTTTTAGTGTTTTAATCAATGGTTAATTGTATAGAATTTTCATACATTAAGAGGTATTCAGCAGAGGGATCCCCTATCCCCATACCTTTTAACCATTTCCATAGAAGGATTGTCTTGGTTGCAAATTAAGATGTTAGTTACTAATGGAGCATACAAATTGCATTCTAAATATGGAGGCAACAGACTTACTCATTTACTATTTATCGATGATCTTGTTCTACTTGAGATAACATTCGTGCAAATGGTGATGAGTACATTGACATTTTTTGCCTATATAAGTTATAAAATACATAGCCTATTCTACTCGTAAGCATACAAGATAGATGTAGTGATTTACCCAGGGTCGTCTCCCACAAAGGAAAATTTGGTTCACTTAAATCAACCTTGAACAAAAATAAAAACAGATGCAATCCTAAACACTCAATCTTGATTTGTTGTGTGAAGGCTTTAAAGGAAATAATAAAATTAAGCTGAAAAGTAAATGGAGTTAACTGGGAGCAAAGAAGAATAGATTAATCAAAGTGGAAAACTCTTGATAACTAATTTCACTAATTTAATCTCCTATACAGGACTAAGGGGAAATGATTGGGTTGTCATCTTACTAAAATTAACAATTAGGTTTTAAGATCAACTCAAATAATAAACTAAGTCTATATTTCGTATTCAACCAGTTATCATCCGAATTAATTATGGAAACCTAACTATTAATTACCACATAAGTTAATATATTTTTAATTCTTAACCTAAGCGTTTATAGTTTTTCATTCCATATTAAACTTTTTCTCTTCATCGTTCATTAAATACCAAAATGATGCAAAGTTTGATCACACTATTGCATCCATTCAGTTTAGAAACTATAACAAACATAAGATAACAACACAGTCCCTCAATTATGCATAGTTGACTAAAATAGCTACATTAATCCTCGAGAAAAAGAGATCAACCAACACAGAAATATCAAGATTCCTTATATTCAAATACTTCAATCTCATCCTGATTAGTATAAAAGAAGTATTAAAGCAATAAACTAAGTGAATAACTAAAATAAACTATTAAAAGCTAACAGAGTATGAGTCCATTAACTAACATAAGAGTAAGTTCAGTAAAGCAATAGGGAAATAATAAACAAAATGAGCAAATAAGTGTTTGGATGAGGGAGTTGTGGTGATCTCCAGCCACTCTCAAGCTTCCTATATTGGCTCTAGCCTCTACTTTTACTTTATTCTCACTCGAATGACTGACTGCCCATACTGCTTCGACCTGTTCTTCCTTTGTTTGCTCTTTCTCTCTTCTATGTTCTTAGTTAAAGCTCTTCTTTGCTTCCCTTCTCCAGCTTCTTTCTCTTTATCTATTTTGTTCCTGAATGAGTTTGTGGTGTGAAAGATGGAATGCAATGTTGAAATATGTGTGTCTAGTATACCACCACCCTCCTTACACTTTCCATTTGTAGTTTATTTAAGGTCTAGGTTTTCGAGTAGTCCCTCCTACACATGACACATAATAAGTTGATGAATTAAAGGAAAAATAGGTCACAGGGGTGATAAGTTAAGTCACCCTCGTGAGGGTACTTGTACCACCTTTCTCCTTTTTCTCTCTTTTCATGCAAAATTAAGTGAACTTTCCGATCAACTTCATGAAAAATTCACAAAATAATCCAATTAACATTCATGCAATATTCATACCATTTCCACTTAATTTATCTCACATTTGGATCAAAACATAAGGATTTGTAACCAAAATCAAGATATGAAGGCAATTAAAAGCAATAGAAACTAGACACAGCAACATTACTTTCCAAATGGACGGGCCTACAAATTAACTAACATAAGATTGGCTTATTTTTGTCTTCAGATGTGCGTAGCCCAAAGATGTTTAGTAGAGTTACCAGTATACGATGTCATCCCCCATCATTTAAATATCTAGGGGTTCTTTATTACTACCTCCAAACTAAAATTCTCAAACTACACCCCTCTCTTGGAAAAGCTTAAAGGTAAGGTAAATCCATGGCAAAATGAACATCTATCTTATATTGCTAGGGTGGTTTTAATAATTTTGGTTCTGAATAGCATGTATATGTATAGGGCTGCTTACTTAGTTCTACCTAAAAAAAAGTGCTTAAGGAAATAGACAAAATACTTAAAGCTTTCCTATAGACGGGATCATTTGACAGTGCTAAGAAAAAAAAGTAAAGTGGAGCGAGATCACTAAATCGAAGATTCAATAAGGGTTAGGCATCATTTCAGTGTCATCTATGCAGAAGGTATTGATGAATAAAAGGATATAGAGGCTTTTTAATGATAGAGGAGTGTTATGGGTTAAGTGGAACCATAAGATCTACCTTAGCAAAACTCCTTTTTGGCATATCTCCCCTTCGACTTAACATTTGCAGATATTTAAACAGCTAATGAGTCTACACAACTTTATATACCCATACATTAAACACGTAGTTGGGAATAGATAGGACATATGCTTCTGGTATGATAATTGGTCTTTTGTGAGTCTTGTAATCCATAAACTAGAGTTAGGTCATTTATATAATAGACTACCTCACCATTTAAAAGTAGTGAGCATTATATCTAATAGGCAATGGAACAGGAACTTCAGGGGATTTACTTCGTTAGAAACCTTCCTGCCCACATTATGGGATACACAAAGTGAAGACAACATTTTCTAGTCACCTCACTCGTCAAGTTCCTTCACCAACAACTCATGTAATGCTTGCTTAATTAATTATATCACAAAGTGGACTAGTATAAACTCATTTGGCAGCATATAATAAATCACAAGGCTTCTGTTATTGTGTGGTTGGCAATTAAAGACAAAGAATCATTGGCATGACACCCAAGACATAATGTGTGTGCTATACATGAAGCTTGAGGAAACCTGTAACCATTTGTTCTTTAGCTTTCGTTACTCCAAAGTAGTATGGGGAAGAATTCATCACATGATGAACCTGGAGAACCATACATATGAATGGGCATACGTTAAATTTCTTTATTTCTCTATCTAGGCCTAGACAACTAAATATGGTGTTGCTTAAGGCTAGTTTTGCTACAGCAATTTATTTGTTATGGAAGGAAAGGAACAAGCACCTGTATTATGGACACACTGTAGAAAAATATCAAGTAGTAGACAGAATTCTCAATTGGCTACGAGCAGTTATACTTGTTAAGAACGTGGACAATCAACTCACCCAAGACATCAAACACAAATGGCATTTATAGTTAGACAAGACTATTACCTTTTGTTCTGAGAAATTGATGGTCCCTCTCCTATTTGTAAATTGAAATTTAGTTGGGCTAGTTGTCTAATATGAACCTCAATGTAATGGCGTAATAGTTTTTACTAATGTGAATATATTCTTTTAATTTTCAAAAAAAATCGTTAATATCTTGATAAATCATATTGTTTCCTTAATTTAGGAGATATCCACATTCAAGATTGATTTTTATCCTTACATTAAAGATTCCCTTTCTTATTTAGGTCTTTCCTACTTAGGTATGAACTAGAAATAGGTTTAAAAAAATTCCTTATAGGATTAAGATATTCTAATGCCTATTTAAAGGGCTATCTGATGTATTACAAAATCATCATCACTATCAATAAAAATTGAGTTATTTTCTAGCAAAATTTGCTTGTTCTTTTGTGTTCTTGGTGGAATACAAATCTAACTTATCAAGGGAGTGATCAACCTTTGTGACGTCTTAATATTGAGGTTCTAAGGATTTAGCTTCCTTATGGTTCTATTTGATCGTTCAACTTGTTTTCGAGGATTCTAGGCACGCATAACAAATGGATCAAAAGATCCTAAAGTAGTTCACCTAGTAGGTTGGTATCATTAACCTTGACTTGTTTAGTGTATTTAATATGGAATGAAAGGAACCTAAGAATCTTCAAAAATATTAAATAGGCAAACATTCACAAAATCTACTATTGGATCAGAGAAATTCTAGTTGCATATAAGATTACTCAAGAATTAAGCTCCTCTTTTTCCCAAGGATTATAATGTGTAAAACCCTTTATATTTTATTATATCAAATGATAGAATAACCTTGTACTATAACTTTTTTGCTACCCTTTTGGGCTTGCTAATGAATCCATTTTAACTTTTAGAAAAAACTTAGTGTTGGTCAATTAGAAAAAAAAATGTTACATTATCTTCATAAAGAAAAGGTGCATATAAAATTTATGATCAAAGAGAGCTGATAGTCGTATATACACCAGAACAAAATTGTATATCAGAGAGGAAAAATAAAGCATTCTTAATATGGTGAGAAGCTTTTTGCAAAGAGTAAGAGTTCTAAAGACTTTCTAGTTAGATTAGCAAATAGATATTTCAATTTTTGAATAGAAATCCAACCTTTTTATTGAAAATATAACACTAAAAGAGGTTTGGAATGAGCAAGGATTAGTTGTATCAATTTAAAATCTTTGGATCCATTGCATATATGCATGTCCTACATAAGAAAAGGAAGAAGCTTGATGATAAGGCTAAAAAATACATATTTCTTGGTGTAAGTGAAGCATCTAAAGGATAAAAATTATTTAATTCACTAGCAAAGAAGATTGTGACTAGCAAAGATATTATCTTTGATGAAGAGAAAATTTAAGATTGGAATAGGGAATAACATACCCAAGTCCTCTATAACTATAATATTGAATATAAGCAAATCCAGCACTCTGTATGCTTAAAAATTCAAAAAGGACAACTCCAATAGCTATTCAAACTTCACCAACATTTATCGAAGTTAATAAAGAAGAGGCTTAATCTCTCGTTGAATTAAAATATGGTATACTTTGATGGAAGATTATGAGGTAAATGTATTTGAAGATCTAATTACTTACTTTGTTTTATTTTTAGATTTGGACCTTACAACTTTTAAGAGTGTTATTAAAGAAGCAAAATGGTGAAAGGTTATAGATGATGAAGTTGATGTCATTAAAGGAAGTGACACTTAGAAGTTATTCCATCTTCTCAATGGACATACAATCATTATTATAAAGTGGCTCTTAAAAACAAACATTAAGGAAGATAGTAAAGTAAATAAGAACAAGGCATTCTTGGTGGTTAAAGGATACAAGCAGCAATATGGTTTTGACTATATAAAAATTTTCTCTCTAGTTGCAAGACAGGACACAATTAGGATGGTGTTGGCATTAATAACACCAAATTCTCAATCTATCTTTCAACATAGACTCAACATTCTTATATAGGTACTTAGAAGAATATGTATTTTCAAATAACCTCTTATTTATTCAAGATTAGAGATGACTATATAATTTAGACAAAACTAAAGCAAGCCACATAGGCTTAGTATAATTATATTGACAACTATTTTCTTAAAGATGGGTTTTCAAAATATCTTTATAAGACCGCGAATTTTTTAACATTAGAGATAAAGGAAAAAGATGGCCATTATTTACTTGTATATTGATAATCTTGTATTTGTTGGAATTGTGATGCTCTGTTTAAATAATTCAAGAAGTCTATGATGAATGAGTTTAAAATATCTGATTTCGGTATGATGCATTACTTTCTCATTATGGAAGTGGAATAATAAGTTAATTAGATCTTTGTTACCTAAAAGAAATGTGTGGGAAAAATCCTAGATAGTTTTTAGATGAAGGATTGTAATCTTATAAACACTTAAGTTAAGTTTAACTAGAAACTGCATAAAGATCATGAAGGGAAGAAAGTTGAAATCACACTTTACAAACAAATTGTAGGTATTTTGATGTCGAATTACAAAAAGATTAAACTTCATGTATTATATGAGTTTAATCAGTAAATATATAGAGAATTGATAGTGCATGTTGAGTGCACCACAAAATAAACCTAACTCTACACACTAAAAATTTGTAGTAGTGGTGAATAGGTATCGTATCAGACCAATCAAGGCAATAACCACACGAGTTTGAGTTATTTAACCTATGTTACATTGTTCCTAATAATTCACCTTCATTAGTATCTATAAAACACAATGATTACTTATTGTATTGAAGATTCTAGTAATGGGTTTTCATAAAAACAATCCAATGAATACATTCAAATCATCTTGGCAATACCTAAATCAATAAACATAGAATAACAATAACAATCCTTAAAAAGAGGGATTCGAATAGAGAATAGAGAAGCTTAGCACTCCATAGGTCTTGAAAGAGTAAGTTTTCTACCCTTCATAAAGTCTAAGTTTTCTACCCTTCATGAAGTCCCAAATTGATTTTCATTCTTTTGTTGTCCAAATGTTCTATTTATATGAAAAATTAGGTTTCTGGGCATATACATGATTTGATACACGGCTATTTATGAACCGTATAAGTAAAAAAATGTGAACCTTGTGAAGATACTTAGTTAGATATAAGACCGTATATCCAATCGTGTAAGTCTAAAATGTGTCTTCCAATTGCATACATAACCATGTATCTCCTAGATTTTACTGAATTCTTCTTCTTGTTGTGATTTCTTATCCAATCATCACCTTAATCCATCTCTTTCTTATTCCACAATGGTAAATGAGTTTGAACATCAACATGTTGGCCCAAGGAATGTGCTCTTAACTCATTTTAGCTTTTATTCTTCCAAATTTTTCCTAAAATCAAATATGAACTAAAATGAGTATCTTAAGCATTTTACAACAATAATCACTGTTCTAATAAGTGAATGTACAAACAATCAAGCACGTGTCAAGTTCCCCCACACTTAGCCTTTGATCATCCTCAGAAAAAACAACAAAATCAAAGTCACAAACAAAAACACGTACTCATTTTCCATATTTCCCAAGAATAGATAACCATAAGTAAAGATAATTAACTTTCAAATCATAGAAAAAAAATTAAAATTCAATGCCTCTACTTATAATCAATCAACAACTGTCACCTTTAGAAACTGAGTAATCCAGTCATGGATTGGACAAAGTGTCTGTAAATAGAAATGATCTATAGGTACACTCAAACACCATTCATAATCATGACATTCCACGACTTTGCATATCATTTCATTTCTCCACTACTAGGATTCACATGCATAAACAAGAATCAAAGGACTCTAATATGGGCAAGAGTTAAGTTGAAATATATTTAGATAGTGTAGTACAAAAGTCATCAAAGCTAGTGAAACAAGAAAACACTCAATGGAATGTCAAGTGCAAAAACTAATATTCATTTAAAACTGTGTACCCTCAGTTATGATGAATGCAAAAACTATAGTCCACATCTTAGATTCAAGCCCTCATACCATAAACCATATGAAGCATAACCAATTAGAAGGAATCACTCATACAATTGATAACAAAATAATACATTATATCCACAAGTAGCGATCCTTCAAAACAACATATAACTCATATGCTTTGTACTCAAATCACGCATTCCATACAACTTTAGGAGGAAAAAACAAATCATGAAAAACTTTGCAAAATAAGTGCATTTCCTCCCTAATATTTTTATTTAAATTCTTTTTATTTTATTTTCTTTCTTTTCTTTTTTTATAAATATAAAAATTGAAAAAAGCTACATTACATTGGAATTCATTGATAAGAGATAAAATAAAATTCCAATAATTATAACCAACCCACACATGTGCACACCCTACACTTACAATTTTGTATATCCATAAACATTAACAATCAACAAATGCTCCACTATCTTTAAAACTTGAGTAAGACATTTTGTTAGGTTTAGGGAATGTAAAGTGGTTAGCATAAAAAGAAAAGGCAAATAAAGCTCAGAGGGGCTTAATAAAGGAAAATTCATATCAATGGGTAAGCTATTTGGCTAATGTAGCATGCGAAACAAAAAAAGTGCCTATATCATTTTCACATTAACGCATGTGATAAAAATGTGGTCTTAAATAGAAAATCAAAGAAAAATCAGGATGTATATATCATGAAGGTCACACATAAATAAAAGACAATGAGACTGATACGGACGTGTCAGTCTATAAAGGCTCAAAATCTTACTGACTGGTGTCTATCACTTGTCACTACTCTTCTAAAGATAATGTATATTGACAAATAATAAAGGTAAAAGTACATGCTCAAGTTGCTATAAATTTTCTAGTCAGTTCATTGCATATATTTTTAAAAGCAATAGAAAAAATAAAATGTTTTTTTGTTTGTTTGATTTTTAAAACACCTAAGAAACACACATAAAAAACAAAAAACTTAAGAACATGTATGAAAACTAAGATCCCCAACCCCTACTTAAGACTTATATTGTCCCTAATGTAACATCAAATGTGAGAAATAAAGTATTGAACAAAAACAAAAAATGCAAGAATCTAAATAAAAATGAATCAACTTTCCTTGGGTTATCTCCTAAGCAGCGCCTTTGTTTCATGTTGTTGGCTCAACTCCATATTGCCCTCATCAAGTGATGCAATTTACGTCTTTATGCATCAACACTTCCATATTCTATATTTGGAAGCCTTCATAATATTGCTTCAGGTGATGTCCATTCATTTTGAATATCTTTTCTGTTTTCGAACTTCGTATCTCAGTTACACCAAAAGTAAAGACATGATTAATAATAAATGGACTAACCTAACATAAACATAACTTACCTAAAAATAGTATGAGTTTGGAGTGATAGAGAAGAAGTTTCTGACCCACAAGGAAGTTTTTCCTTGAGATCATCTTTTCCTTATAAATCATTACATTTTGATAAGATTCCTTATCTCCTTCAACTCTTGCAATTTCAAATTTCAATGCTCTCCGATGTCATCAAAATTCATATTACATTGCTTTATAGCCCAATACATCTTATGTTACAACTCCACTGGAATATGACAAGGCTTCATAAACACCAACCTACATGGAGACATCCCAATTGGCATCTTATAAGTCATCATATAAGTGCATAATGCATATTCCAAATTCATATTACATTACTTTATAGCCTAATACACCTTATGTTGTAAGTCCAACAGAATATGACATGGCTTCTCAAACACTAGTGTATAGGGAGGCATTCTAATTGGTGTCTTATAAGTCATCTTATAAGCCCATAATGCATCCTCCAGCCTCACGCTCAAATTCTTTCTATTGGGCTAAATAGTTTTCTCCAGGATTAACTTAATTTTACGATTTAACACTTCAGCTTGGCCACTAGTTTGAGGATGGTATGAGATGAAAACTTTGCGCATGATATGATATTTCTTGAAAAGTGTTTCCATCACCTTATTGGAAAAATTGATTCCCATATAGCTTATGATCGCCTTTGACATCCCAAACTTATAGAATATGTTACATTTGAAAAAAAAAACTACAACAACTTTGGTGTCATTAGTTTTAGTGGCCTTAGCTTCCATCCATTTGGAAACATAATCAAGCAATATATAATTAAAACCAAAAGATGAAAAGGTCCCATAATGTCAATACCCCAAACATAAAAAAATTTTGTAGAAAAGAATAAGGATTTATGGCATTTGGTTCTTACGGGACAAGTTATTTGAACATTGGCACTTGTCATATGATTTGCAAAAGATATGTCCATCCTTAAACAATAAGGGCCAGTAGAAGCCACTCTCCAATACTATATAAGTAGTCCTCTTTACTCCAAAGTGTCCTTTACATACATATGAATAATAGAAGGCTAAGATTGAAAGGTTCTTGCTTTCAAGAACAAACTTCCTTATGACTTGATCTACACAATGCCTCCATAGATACTAATCGTCCCAAACATAGTATTTCACTTCATTCTTTAATTTATCCCTCTGAGTTATTGACAACAGCTCTCTTAGAACTATTGGTTATAGAAAAATAACAAATTCTGTTAATCTTAATTTTCCTTTAGGTCATGTTTAATTAAAACAAGCTTTTTAATTAAACCTAACTATTTAATAACCTAGAACAAATTCTCTAGATTTAATTGGATAGTCGCATTACTAACCATATGAGTTTGAGTTATTCCACCTATGTTACGTTGTTCCTAATGATTCACCATCATTAGTAGCTATAAACGAATATAAAACACAACGATTTGTATTGAAGATTCTAGCAATAGGTTTTCATAAAAACAATCCAATGAACATATTCATATCATCTTTACAATACCCAAATAAATAGATATACAATAACAATAACAATAAAGAGAGGGATTCAACATAAAACAATGAAAAGATATGCTTAACTATGATCCTAGGCATCGATTTCACCTCCGAAGCATAATAAAAAAGCTTAGTACTCTATAGGTCTTGAAAGAGTAAGTTTTCTACCCTTCACGAAGTCCGAAATTGATTCTTATTCTTTTTTTGTCCAAATGTTCTATTTATATGAAAAATTAGGTTTTTGGACATATACATGATTTGATATATGATCATGTATCAAACCGTATAAGTAAAAAAAATGTGAACCTTGTGAAGATACACGGCTAGATACACGGTTGTATATCCAACTGTATAAGCCCAAAATGTATCTTCCAATTGCACACACAGTCGTATAGGTAAATACATGACCATGTATCTCCTAGGTTTTGCTAAATTCTTCGTTTTCTTGTGATTTCTTGCCCAATCCTCATCCTAACATATCTCTTTCTTGTTCCATAAGGGTAATTGAATTTAGACATCAAAATTTTGGCTCAAGGAATGTGCTCTTAACTCATTTTATCTTTTATGCTTCCAAATCGTACCTAAAATCAAATATGAAATAAAATGAATATCTTGAGCATTTCACAACAATAATCACTAAGTATTAAGAAGTGAATGTATAAACAATCACGCACACATCAAGAATCTTATAAAAATGTATTTTCTAACTGTTATCAAATCCTTCATTACTTGTAGGAAACTAGAGACTTTGAACTATTTTACAAAAAGGTTGAAAACTATAATTTATTAGGGTTTACTAATGGTGATTATAAAATATCAAGATGATAAGAAGACTAATTTGAGTTATACTTTTATGTTTAAGACAAATGATATTTTATAGTTATCCAAAAAATATCCAATTGTTATTTTGTCAAGTACAAAAACTTTTACTGTAATAACTTTTATTTGTTAAGCAATTTAGGTAAGGACATTTTTTAGGAGCTAAAATTCAAAATTCAAACAACTAAAAGCTTGTAACAATAACTCAATAATTAAACTCTTTAAGAATCAAGTGATATATAGAACAAGCAAGCATATTGACTTGAGGTTTTATTTCTTAAAATATCAAAACAATGATGGAAGAATTGATAAGGTTTACTGTAAAACTGAAGATCATTGATGATAGATTTACCAAGGCCCTTGAGATGGAGTCATTCCTATAGCTCAGAATATTACTGTGTACCTACGCACTGAAAACAGTTAATCAGAATTATGACCATATCATAATTTTAGTGACATGGAAACTATTTCATATATTTCATCTTTGCTATTAAATATTAAATATAAGTAATAAAACATATAAAAGGAAAAGTATCTTTATTAAATAAATTAATAATCTTATATATAAATTTCATCTAATCAATTAGTTGTAAGAACATAAACAAACTTCATTTTTAAAACTTGATGATTCATAAGGTTATGCAATTCACATCAAGTAAAATATAGAACGGAAAACAAAAAAGTGGGCTAGAGTGAGAAGCTATAACTTCTTTCTAACTTATTCACTCCTTTCCTTGTTGAACCAATCGATTCATTCTTGAGCTAGATTATGTTTTCCTGCACTTTCTTTATTAGCTAGCCCACATTCTAACACCCTCCGTCGCATTTCCTTTTAAGTCATATAATTATTGTTAAAGGAAACTAGAATGGTAGATCCTTCTTCTAACATCATCTTCTAACCCTAAATCTCCTAGCTTGGAATCTTTTCCTTTCCCTTCTCTTCCTAGCTTGAAGGAGAATGGCTTGAAGCCTCAAAATATAGCTAAACCTTTGTTGAAACAAACATAGTGTAAAGTGGTTGGTGACCCTAAAACATTTAGGAAACTCCACTAGATAAAGTTGACAAATGATGGGAAGCCTATTTCTCCTCCCCCTAAGGTGCTTCAAATGGGAGCTAAGAAGTGGCAAGTAGTTGTAATCTATTCTTGTAGCACCCCATTACCTTGGACATACCCTAGGATAAGGGCACGCTACGTTCGATCACTACACTCATTTGACATGGCATCGTATTATAATTCACTTATTAAGCATTAATGGAAATTCACAATATTTCTAAATCCATCTTGTTTTCATTTCATTTCTCAAACCAAGAGTCTACATATGTCCTTCGACCCTCTTTACATGTACATTAACAAAAGCTAGTACAAATCTGCTACATGAAAGAGGAAAATATGACCATCTATCTAAGCTATCCCAAAAATTCCAGCTGACCGACCTTTGAGCCATGGCTGCTCTTGTTAAAACACAATCTACACGGTAGTGGAGCCTCTCTGTAGCTAAAGTCGTCTCTCGGTCATGAAAAGACAATGTTGCAATTTTGATGAGTTTTGCGAACTCAATGAGTGAACCATCATTGATGAGTTCACCGGATTATAGACACATACCACATATTTCACAG
>JAOSBK010000003.1:22866459-22879566 GCA_027568895.1 Erythroxylum shatona
ACCCCAGTTCATATAATGTAAGAGTGCACTCACTGTACCCGTTCCACGTTTCTCACTTAATCTTTCTTAATTCATTTTAGATGGCTATGATTTTTAGGTGGAGATGTAGGGTAACGTCTTACGAGTCTAATGGTTCAAGAAGCAATTCATTTGTACTCCTATAGAAGAAGTTATGGCCAGGCGAAGAAAGATAGAAGGAGCAAAAATCCAGAATAAACAAAACACAGAAGAAACAAAACCCAGAAGGAACAAAACCTAGAAGAAGACACGTCAGCAAAACAAAGAAGGAAGAAAACTCAGAAGAAACGAAACTTAGAAGGAACCAAAACACAGAAGGAATAAAACACAAAAGGAAGAAAACTCAGAAGAAACGAAACTCAGAAGAAACCAAAACACAGAAGGAATAAAACATAGAAGGAAGAAAACTTAGAAGAAACGAAACACAGAAGGAATCAAAACACAAAAGAAATAAAACACAAAAAGAGCAAAACTCAGATGATACAAAACATAGAAGAAGATGACGTCATCAATTACGTCATCACAGAAGAAGCAAAACTAAAAAGAAGTAAAACTCATACGATATAAAACACAGAAGAAGATGATGTCATCAATGACATCATTGTAGAAGAAACAAAACTAAGAAGAAGCAAAACTCAGACGATACAAAACACAAAAGAAGATGACGTCATCAATGACGTTATCGCAGAAGAAGCAAAACTAAAAAGAAGTAAAACTCAGATGATACAAAATACAAAAGAAGATGACGTCATGAATGACGTCATCACAAAAAAAGCAAAACTAAGAAGAAGTCAAATTTCACTTTTGTTCATCGTCCCTTATAAGGACCCTGACTTTCAACTCAGATGTCCATAGTTTTCATACTATATACTGTTGGGAAGATGAAAAGGAAGATTTATAACTTTCATAAAGGCCATTTTAACAAATCTATCTAGATTGGTACAGAAGTTTCACGGAAGCTTCAGATCAAGCTATTTCTATTTCAACTCCAACTTCACTTTTACATCACCAAAACACTAAAAATCTTTCAAAAACTAATTTTACACTATAACCAAATTTATTTCCTCCCAACCACCCAGTATTTATAAATATACACTTAAATGTCACTTTTCGTGCAGATGACAGTAACTCCTTAACTTTCTTTCATAAATCACCAACTCTAAAGGATTTATTTACTACTTACCTGTTGGAAACTCCAAAATCTTCAAGCCCTAAATTTTATGCAATTTACGTACTTTACTGAAGATAATGACAAGCTTCTGGTCTTTTTCTTAGGGTAGAAGACACAAATAACAAGGTGGGTTTGGTGTACGAAGGAAAAACAGAGAAATCGCTTAGAAGGTGTTAGAGGGAAACTCTGTGGATTGGAAGAACATTTAGAGATGATCCCAATGAAGAATGAACTTAGACATATAGCTTAACCTTTCAACTCTCAGAAATAGTAACCTACATCTAGCAAAGTACATAAACCTAAGTGACATTTGTTACTTTTCAAAAATCTAAACTCTAACTTAGTTTCTTTTGAAACTAACTCCCTTAACTCTCATCTTTACAATCCAACTATTTCCAATTCTTCATTTGATGTCTTTTTCCTATTTTCTATACTTTTCCAAGATCTATGCCTACATTTATCAAAATTCACAAATACAATACTCTTACTGTCTAATAAAATTTTAAGCATAAATAAATTCAAACTTCTCAAAATAGTCAAAAATCACAACTCAATCTAATTATACCAAGAATTATTCATGAATGCATGTACAATTATTTTCAAGTGCAACAACTTCCCTATTCACATATAGGTGTATGTCACATTATGCATGAGCATGCACAGCATTTCTAAACTCTCATTGTTCACTCATATTTATTATTCTAACCTTCCCATAAGTAATGGGGTGTTATAATTCTTCATTGATATGAGACTATCTTTTCCTTTAATACAAAGTTGTCCATTTCAATTCTAGTAAGTGAGGATGAATTTTACATGTTCAAATAAAGCTTTGATGAAATAGTCCAGAGAGTTATAAGTCTTTGACTTTGGCATATTTATGGAAGACATTTGTTAGTCAAAAGATGGAAGCCAGTTCTTACATTTGACAGATCCAAAATAGTCACAATTCTAGTGTGGGCAAACTTCCAAAAGGTACCTCTTAAGTGTTGGTCCTCTATGGGGTTGACTCATATTGATAGTGTCATAGGGAAACTAGTGAGTCCAAATGAGAATAATGCCTCCCTAAAGAGAATAGGATTTGTCAAGGTGTGTATGGAGGTTGTCCTAAAGATGGAGCTTACTAAAGCTATCAAGATAATGAGATATAATGAAGAAAACAAGTTAGTGGAGGATATGATAAAGGTTTCTTATCTATAGAAATCAATGAGGAGAGGCACAATTAAAGTATGGAATCCAAAGAATCAACAAGAAGTAGGCTTCATAGTACCCTTAAAAGAGAGGTCGAATGAAACTCTATGGGAGTAGGGATAGAATTGGTGGATAACTTAACTACTCCTAAAAATCTAGAAAGGCCTAAGGAGGAGGTTCAAGTTACTGTAAGTGAAGATCTAAAAGATGCTATAGAGACTCTAATGGTTACTCTTGAAAAAGGGGAAAGCATAGAGGTAATGTATCCTAATGCAAGTGACTTAGAGGTGCAACACACAACAGTAGATGTAGCAAAGAATGGGTGTGGCCTTATTATTCAAACAGAGGTAAGGACATCATTTTGAGTAACTAGCCTAACTATCTTCTAAATCTAGCTAAATAAGACTCCATTTTGTGGAACCTGGCTCCAAAATTCTCCAATGTTGTTTGCAAAGAATTGTTTCTTAACTCACCACCTCAATGTTGTTGGTCCAAATGGATTTAAGACTCCTAGCATTACTCCATCTCATTCTTTCATACTATGGCTTGCCACTTTAGAAAGCCTAGCTATAAAAGATAGACTTAAAACCATATGAATTGATACAAGATGTGCATTATGTGACTATGATATAGAAGATTTTCTTTATATGTCCTTACTCACACATATTATAGTCTTCTTACTTACATCTATTTAATATACAGATGCAAGCTACCAACAGGAATGAAGTACCATCTACTGCCACCAATCTTAATTTCAAAAGTAGAGGGGACAAAACTTTGTTTAAGAGTGAGATTAGAACGTTGGTCTACAGCATTTGAAGTAAGATGAATTCTAAATTATTCAAGGACATAAAGCTAATTATTAAAGAAGTATTGAGAATGGTGATACTTAAACTAAGGATGATGACACTTGGCAAGGAGCTGGAGTTGTCAACACACATGCTAGTATTATTTCAGGCTTATAATTAATTAAAGTGGCAAGGTACTCGTATGCATTTGGCAATTTTAAGTAGCTCATGATAGGAACTCCCTATGTATTCCTTGAAAGTAATACTTAACCTTGTAACTTTTTTTCCTTATTAATTGAACTTTCCTTTTAACTTCTAAAAAAATCAAATGCTAGGTTGTCATTATTCAGGGGCTAGCAAAACAATTACTATTTTTCCAATTTTACATGCATTTGAAAGTTTATTTTAGTTGTTACAGGCTCAAAATGTGAAAGTAATTCCTTATTCGTTATTCAAATTTAATAAATACTGAACCTGTTTTTAGAGAAAAGTAATAGAGATAAAAATTAGGGAGTTGTAATTATGCAACAATTTTTGTTTTGAATGTCCTTAATTTGTGAAAATAAGAACCGAGCCTTTTCATTAAGGATGGCAATGGGATGGTCTCATTAATTGTTTTAAAATAATTTTTTAAAAATTGAAAATGTAAAGTAACATTTTTTTAATTGAGTTCGGACCTAGGTTGCCATCATTTTGATTAAAAGAATTGGGCCTCGGGCAAGCTTGAGCTTGAGCTTGGCCCATAAGTCGATTCATTGAAAACACCTGAATTTGAGCCCATGGGTCGGTCTTATTAATTGTTTTAAAATAATTTTTAAAAATTAAAAGTATAAAGTAACATTTTTTTAATTGAGTCTGGACCTTGGTTGCCATCGTTTTGATTAAAGGAATTGGGCTTCGAGCAAGTTTGAGCTTGAGCTTGGCCCATAAGTCGATTCATTAAAAATACCTGAATTTGAACCCATAGGCCAGTCTCGTTAATTGTTTTAAAATAATTTTTTAAAAATTAAAAATGTAAAGTAATATTTTTTAATTGAGCCCTGACCTAGGTTGCCTTCGTTTTGATTAAAAGAATTGGGTCTCGGGCAAGCTTGAGCTTGAGCTTGGCCAATAAGTTGATTCATTGAAAACACTCGAATTTGAGCTCATGGGTCGGCCCATTGCTATCCCTACTTCTCTGGCCAGTATTACTGCTTCACAAATCTGTACATGAATATATAGAATCAGTTAAATAGATAGTGATAGATGAAAACAGTGGTTTTTATGATAGATAAAGTTAAACAAACTTACGTGTGATTGGAAGCCTTAAACAATAAGGATATATGTAGGTTTGTAAAATTAAAAAAAAAATTGTTAATCGAATAGTTTAATTATACAATTTAAAAATTAATCAGAGCTTCGGAGAATCTACAAAGACAGGAAAACAGCTGCCATACACATACAAAGAAGTCGGTGCATATAAAGTAATGTTTCTCGTTATATATTGCTTTGAATATTTGTAGCGCAGGTTGACAGAATTTCTTTAAAGGAGATATTAACATTATTTCTATAAGAATAAACGATATGATACGCCTCACTGAATCTGATCAAAGTACAATGAGTACTTCCATTTCTCAAGCGTCAACACCCGCTTGCCGGCAGGTTGATCAATCTCGAATCCTTTGTGGGCCGCTATGGTTAGAATGTCGAGAGTCGGTAATTAATTGTGTTCTACTTTTTGGACTTGCTCGATTCAGTGCTCGATATAAAATTGGATTACGTCAATACTAAAGTATATTTAAAGGAAACAAATTATTAAAACTTTGACACAATATTTTACATGATGTCCCACTCATAAATTTGAATTATTTTAAAGATTTTGTTCTCAATGTCAAGAATTTAGTACTTT
Organism: Erythroxylum shatona; assembly: GCA_027568895.1. Taxonomy (NCBI): domain Eukaryota; kingdom Viridiplantae; phylum Streptophyta; class Magnoliopsida; order Malpighiales; family Erythroxylaceae; genus Erythroxylum; species Erythroxylum shatona. Next base: position 22,871,513 of record JAOSBK010000003.1, read on the forward strand.
TGTTTTAGAAATCAATAGACCAATGACAAAGGCCATAGACATGTCCCAACTAACACGGTATGTAGCGAATCAGAGTTCCAATCATAGAGAATAAGGAACGCTTGGATCCTAAGTTAACGCAGTAACCAAACTAAGGACTTATTGAAGCTGCAAATTTCTTGAAAGTTTGTTCACAGAGAGCTGTTCTCTAAAAAAAGAGCTAATTTCTAAAAGGATATGAAATAGATTCCAGCAGAATGATCTATCGTATTACGTATTGTGTATGAAATATATATACAGAGAGTTGTTGTAACCAACTGACGATGATATACACAAATAAAGTGAATAATACAGTACCAGTGCAGATATACAAATCAGATAAATGTTAACTAATCAGATAGATGCTAACTAACTCCTATTACGCCCCCGCAAGATGAGGTCACGGGACGCAACACTCATCTTGGTCTGAAAAGTTTCAAACTTTTGTCTGAACAGTGGTTTCGTCAAGGCATCTGCAATTTGATCCAGTGTAGAAATGTGAGAGACATTGAGATGATGGTTCTGCACCTGTTCACGAACGAAGTGGTAGTCCAGAGCAAGATGTTTCATCCGATAATGAAAAACCGGATTAGAGCAGACATACGTAGTTCCCAAATTATCACAGTAAATTGTTGGTTCAATCGAGCAATGAACATGAAGCTCCCGGAGAATATTGCGAATCCACATGACCTCTGCAATGGTGTTTGCTACAGCACGATATTCGGCTTCGATGGTTGACCTAGCAACTGTACGTTGACGTTTTGAGGTCCAGGAAATGGGGTTGCCTCCAAGATAAATAACATAGGCAGATGTAGAGGATTTGGTGTCAGCGTCTCCTCCCCAGTCGGCATCACTGAAAGCTTTAAGGTGAAGGTGTTTTGGGCGACGCAACTGAAGACCGAAGGCATGAGTGTGCTTGAGATTCCGCAGTGTGCGTTTCAACTGCTGAAAGTGAAGTGTAGTTGGTTTATGCATGTATTGAGATAGCTTGTTTACGGCAAAGGTGATATCAAGGCGCGTCAGGAGAACATATTGCAAAGCGCCTAATATACTGCGACATAGACGCGCATCTGCTGGGGCTGAACCGTCATCCAGTTTGAGGGTGGCGGATGTACAAATGGGAGTAGTACAAGGATTGCAATCGGCCATATTAAATTTTGTAAGTAAATCATGGATGTACCTTTGCTGAGAGAGAAAAATGCCATCGATGGTAGGTATGAGTTCAATGCCAAGAAAGTAAGACGGTGTGCCCATGTGTTTGAGGGAGAATTTGCTGGATAGTTCTTTAATAAAAACATCAAGTGCAGCTGGAGAGCTTCCAGTGAGCAGTAAGTCATCGACATATACCAGAAAGTACATAGTAATTCCACGACAGTGATATATAAACAGAGAGGAGTCACTCGTGCTGCAGAGAAACCCATAGCGAAGAAGGAAGAGCTGAAGTTCTTGATACCATGCACGTGGAACTTGCTTGAGGCCGTAGATTGCTTTATGTAGTTTACAGACATACGTTGGATGCTCCTTACTGATAAAACCGGGCGGTTGCTTCATGTAAACAGTTTCATGGAGATGACCTTGAAGAAAGGCGTTATTGACGTCCATTTGATGTAGTGGCCAAGAGTTTGCCAGCGCCAGAGTAAGAAAATTTTTAATAGTTTGGTGTTTCACCACAGGAGAAAAGGTGTCACTGTAGTCGATTATGGGACATTGGCTATAGCCTTTCGTAACCAGGCGAGATTTATACCAAGCCACTGAGCCATCCAAATTGCGTTTCGTTCTGAAAAGCCACATGCACCCGACAACATTCTGAGCTGCTTTTGAAGGAACTAGAGTCCAAGTTCCATTCCGTAATAAGGCATCATATTTTGAGATAGCAGAAGCACGCCAATGGGGTATTTGAAGTGCCTGTTGAATTGTGCGTGGTTCCTCTGTGTCAGGTAGTGGGTGACGGGAGGTCTTGAAAGACTTTGGTTTATGGATATTATTTTTGGAACGGGTTATCATGGGATGAAGATTGGTAGAGTGATTGGTTTGGTCGGGTGTTGAGGTGGTAGGTTCAGTTTGGGGTAGTGAGGTTGAACAAGATGGCAGGGAAGGGTTTGAGGATGAGGTGTCTGCATTGCCCGACAGTGCTGGTCGTACCGGTGATGCCACAACGGGAATAATCTGTTGGGACAGGGTTGGCGAGGGATTTGAATCTGAGAGAGAGGAGACAGATAAGTTATCGGGTGATGTATATGGAAAATGAGAATCAATGAAAACAACATGGCGAGAGGTGTATAGTCGGTTTGTGCTTGGGTCAAGACAAAGGTATGCAAACTGATTGGATGAGTAGCCCACAAATATGCACGGGGTAGAACGAGATTGAAGTTTATGTTTGGTGTAGGGACGCAACCACGGGAAGCAAAGACATCCAAACAAGTGTAAGTTTGTGTAAGTAGGTGGCTGATGAAAAAGTTTTTCAAGAGGACATTGCATATGAAGGGTTGGTGTAGGTAACCGATTGATAAGGTAAACAGCTGTTCGGACAGCATAGGACCAGTAATTGGCAGGAAGTTTACTTTGATGAAGGAGGGCCCTAGTGGTTTCAATAATGTGACGGTGACGACGTTCAGATAACCCATTTTGTTTAGGTGTGTGTGGTAGAGTGGTGAGATGTGATATACCGTGTGTGGCCAAGAATGGTCTTAGTTTGAGAAACTCCCCTCCATTGTCAGAGTAGAGTGTTTTAATAGATGTGTTAAATTGATTTTCAACAAGTTTGCGGAAGTTGATGAAAGTAGAGAAGACATCAGATTTATTCATTAGCAAGTAAACCCACGTAAATTTGGTGAAGTGATCAACAAAAATGACATAATAGCGAAAACCATCGACAGAAACCAGGGGAGCAAGTCCCCAAACATCAGAAAAAATAATGTCTAAAGGCTTAGAGCTTTGCAGCCGAAGAGCTGAAAAAGAAAGTTTGTGACTTTTTGCACATTGACAAGAAACACAGACAGTTGATGAAGCCAGACGAGATCCTAACTTGTGTGTCGACTGAAGGAAATTAAACACCTTATTAGATGGATGTCCTAATATATGATGAAGTACTGATGAACGAGGAAGAGTGGTCTGAAAAGCAGCTGGTTTGGGAAGAGGGAGTTGAAGATCATAGAGATCATTGTGGCAAGAACCGGTAAGAAGCACTGTCTTGCTCTGCAGATCCTTCACCTGGAAACAGTTGGGAAAAAATTCAACAGATACGTTATTCCTGGTGCACAACCTTTTAACTGATAAGAGATTGGTATTTATTTTGGGTACATGCAGAACAGTATCAAATACGATTGGTTTGGATGTAGTGGGGAGAGAGAAACTACCCGTGTGATCTATGGATACTTCAGAACCATCGCCAACCTGCAAGTTGTCAGGGCCTCTGTACTGGGAGTGTAGAGACAAATTTTTTAAGTCATTCGTAACATGATGAGTAGCGCCCGAATCAAGAATCCACTGGCCTTTGGAGGAGGAGTCATCCGTGTGAATAGTGTAAACCCCTGGACCACGACATTGACGGGAAGTGGACAATGGTTGTCTGTTTTGATGTCTGATTGGTTTCCCATGCAGTAGCCAACAGGTTTTGGCTGTGTGATGAGGTTTGTCACAATATTGACAAATGAGCTCATGTTGATCAGGCGTTCCAGAATGAACAATTGAGCTGGAATCATGATGGGTAATGACTGGTGGTCGATTGGAGGAGCCATTGCTGTTGGAGCGACCATAGCGTCTATGAGAAGTAGAACGTTGTTTGTAGGAGACATGCGCTGATGGGGCTTGAATTGATTCTTTAAGTCATGATTGCCTTTCCAAAAACTGCTTAAAGTAGACAAGTTTTTCATGCAAGTCATCAAAGCCAATTGGAGTTTCACGAGCACGGATCGCATCACTAACATCTTTGAAGTTAGTTGTCAAGCCATTCAGAGTGTGGATTACCAAATCCGTGTCATCAATTGGTGAACTGACAAGTGCTATTTCATCCGCAAGACTTTTGATTTCCTTCAGATATTCAGCGATGGTTCTGCCTCCCTTTTGAATACAGGTTAGTTTTTCTTTTAAGGACATTAGACGAGAACGAGATGTACCTGCATTTGTTTTGGCAAGCAGATCCCAGGCTTCTTTGGAGGAGTGAACAGCGCCAAGGAGAGTAGCTATATTAGGCACAATAGTGGTCATTAAGGCGTGGAGAACAAATTGATCTTGTCTTAGCCAGAGGTCCATTTCCGGACCTGGTGTAACTGGACGAGGGATGGTGCCATCAACATATCCCTTCACGTTGTAACCAATGAGAAGTGCACTGACCTGGACTCTCCAGGTAGGAAAATTTGCACCATTCAATTTGGAATCAGAGGAAAAACCTGTGGTGAACATGATCAGGTTGTGAGGAATGGAGGCATCAGTATGGGCTGCAGTTGCAGTAGATGCAGAGTCATGAGACATGATTGAGTTTGTGTAGGATAAAAACAAAGAGAAAAAAATTGTTGTTAAGCCAAAGGCTTTGATACCATGAAAGGTTAGATAGATGCTAACTAACTCCTATTACGTAAAACACTAGTGAACACATAAAGCAAAATGTAGGGAAATGATAAATTACACAAAGATACAGAAAAAAGATTTAACAAAACCCAGAAATAGTGAGGTCATAACCCGATAGCAAACCATTTTATCCTAATCCACTTTCACATCGTTCATCATGAACGAGATCACCAAATGATCTTAAACTCCACATGCACACATAGGGCATCAAACAAAACAAAATCACTTGAACTCTGTTACCCATAACTTATCACAACAAGGGATGAACAAATCGCAAGGAACAACCAGTAAAAGAAGCAAAAAGAGAATAAGCAAAAGGCAAAAGCAGAAGGAGAGGAAAGAGGTAAACAGATAAGTGAAAGCTGGAAATAAAAGGAGAGAGACCTTTGGGATCTGATAAGTCAAGATTTGGGGTTGAAACCCTCCACCAGAAGACCTATCAAACATAAACACGCTCTCTCTCACACACACGTACGCATGCACAAGGACTTCGCTTTCTCTCTCTTAAAGTGGGTCTCCGTCTCTCCGTTCTTGTTTTTATTGTGTGAGTTGTCAGGAAACCACGAGGAGAGAACTCACACGAGCATATTATATTCCAATAAGAAAGTGGCAAGTACACTCCGCCACGGCGCCACCACCAGCGTCGCATTTCAATTTCTTTTCCCTTTTTCTTTTATCCTCTTATCTGGCCTAGACTCCCAGTCCCCACCATGTTTAATCTCCCCCAAACACCCACTCACACCTTTTGGCTTTATTCACAGCTGTCTTCACCATTGGTAACATTGCAACCACGCGCGTTAGGATCTACAGACCTTTACTTGACCCGTTTCTCCAATTTGGATTCACGCCAAATGTTTCGCGCGTACAACTGTATTGTGGTTCATGCGCTACGGAGCAAACAAAGTCGGCTCCGAACCATGGAGGATTCTGTGGCGACATCAAAGTTTGAGGTTTTCTATGAAAAAGTTCGACCCTTTACAAGTACAATGGCGCACAGAGTAAATTCAGTAAATGATTTCTGATCATACGTTGGAAACTTAGTTTCTAGCCAATCTAACTCGATCCTGTAAACTGAAATTGAACAACTAAAAACCGAAAACTTATCTGGGTGTAGTACTAAAAGTTACTACAAACGCAAAGAGTGTCTTTCACGTAAGTTGTATCTCTTAATTATTAGCATGGTTCATTTAAAAGTTTTATCCTACCCACTATATTTTGTTGCCTATCTACCCAACTTATCGTCTTTGTGATGGCCGAAGCTTTGAGTAGTTTTTAGTGAATTTATATCCAGTTGTATGGTCCCTTATTCTCGCCTAGCATCATTTTACACCATCTCTGTTGCTTAAAGAAGAGGATAGAAAAGCTCCAAACTTCTCATAACTACGATAGAAGGCAATGGCTGGAGGTAATTCATTTGATTTTCCGCTGTTTATTTCATATATATATACGGTTATATACGATGTTTATATGCATGGATTTGGTACGTTAATATTTGTACAAAATGCATGCTACTACTGTGATTTAATTTTCATTTCGTATCAGAGCCTAAAGCTTACCTCTACCTTGCCTTAGACACCACCGAACCATCTGTTTTCCTCTGTTTTGGTTCATTTTCTGCCGTATATATACATGTTGGAGGTTGTTGATTTTGTCGACATATTGGACCTCCTTGACACGCTAGAGTTGTTTTTCTCGTCATCCATGATGCACACGATGTTGTTTGAACCGTGACGGAGAAGGAGGGACGACAACCGTGCGTGGAGCTTCGGACATTGTCATTCGGGAAGCGTTGCATGGTCGAGTTTTGGACGTCTCATGCGGTTCGCGTCGTCCCAACGCCGGCATCCGTGCGAGCTCCGGCGCCCTCTGTTGGTCTGGAGGGTCGGGGCGTGACCCGGCTGGAGGTTGAAGACGATGAACTTTTTCCTTTTTAAAAAAAATAAATTATTAATATTAATTTTGTTTTCAGATTAGTAATAAATTGGGCTTAGGCTACTTCAGATCTACCCTTTGATATTATGATTTCAACTATAAAATCAATTTTGGGTATTAATATTTTATTAAAATATTAATTTTGAATTGTGTATGTCTTCTTTAAGTTTATGACATACTTATAATACTTGTTTAATTTTGCACAAATTACATGTGATTAATTGCAAATTTTGTGTGTATAAATTCATGATTATTATACTCAAATATTTAGCCTTTAATTTAAAGCTTAAAATAATTTTAGTGGTCATATGATTTTAATTAATTGGGTGTAGCCACAACATCTCAAATTAATTATAATTATATATTTAGCTTAAGATCACATTAATACATAAGTTGTAATTAATCGTATGTAATATAATAAAATCTACCCACATGAATTTGTATGATTAATTAGGATAAAATATCGGACTATATTTCTGAATTTACCCACAGGAATTAAGAAAAGGAACATAATTCTATAGTTTTATCATAACATTTTGGATGAATCTAATTGAGTAATTCTTTAACCCATAAGCAAGTCTTATGTCACTAGAGTCATCTATTAAATGTATGATTTACATTGGTAAATCATGAATTATTATGGGTCTCGAAATATATATAACGAGCATATATTTTTATTCCTCAATTTGCAGTTACTCAACCATATAATATTCAATGTGATATTCCCGAATTGAGAGGTGACAACTATAAGGTTTGGAAGGAGAGAATTCTACTTCATTTAGGCTGGATGGATATAGACTATGCTATTAGGAAGAGCGAACCACCAAGTACGACTGAGACCAATACTCCAGAAGCTATTGCTCTTTATGAAAGGTGGGAGAGATCTAATCGCCTCTCTGTAACGTTCATAAAGCCCAAAATATCTGCTGGCATTCGTAGTTCAATTGACCAGCATAGTAACGTGAAAGATCTATTAAAGGTCATTGATGAGCAATTTGCTACATCCGACAAGGCCCTTGCTAGCACTTTAATTATGTAGTTGTCATTTTTAAGGCTCACTGAAATAAAAGGGGTACGTGATCATATAATGCGTATGAGGGACATAGCGGCTCAGTTGAAAGCGTTGGAATGTACAATATTGGAATCTTTCGTAGTTCATTACATTCTGTGCACTCTACCTCAACAATACTGTCCTTTTAAGATATCCTATAATACACATAAGGATAAGTGGTCAATCAACAAACTGTTGACCATGTGTGTGCAAGAAGAGGAGCGGTTGTTGATGGAAGATGGTGAAAAGGTCAATTTGACTGTTTCTGGAAAGAAGAGGCAGAACGATGCCAAGAGTAAGGGATAGGACAAAGTTGCTCTCAAGCCGATATAAAGAAGTCGTTAAAGTGTTTCTTCTGCAAGAAGAGGGGACACATGAAGAAAGACTGCGCCAAATTTAAGGACTGGCTTGAGAAGAAAGGTACTCATATTTCATTTGTTTGTTATGAGTCTAATATGGTTAATGTTAATCATAACACATGGTGGAT
>JAOSBK010000003.1:22879666-22892788 GCA_027568895.1 Erythroxylum shatona
GTGTGAGACAAGAAAATTGAAGGATGAAGTTATCCAATGATAGTGCAGTGTATCCTGAAGACATGAGAGGTCAAAGACATCTTTTAGATAATTTCATGAATCGAGTACTAATATTGCAACAACATGAAAACCTTTGAATTTAATGGGACTTAAAGCAAAAGATAACCATCAATAATATATATTGCCATCTCTCAACATTAAGCTCTAACAACTTCATTAGCTGTGCTTTGTCAGTATAAAAATATGTTCCCAGAAATATCACACAGAAAAAGGATTTAAAAAAAAACTTGACATTGTTTTGCAGCCAAAAGAACATACCAGATCCTGATGAAACGCATTGGTCTTGAGAATTAGTCCCTACCTCAGCACCCACTTCGCTATGAGATTGACCAATTGCAATACTTGAGGATGACTTCTTGTCTGTCATCTAAAAGTTTGCATCATTTACATGGACCATGGACTCTACTTGAGAACTTACATTATTGGTCCAAGGCTGTAGATTTTGCTGCTCATTCAAGTTCGCCATATTGAGCAACTAAAGTGAGGTTGGCCAAGTTTTTTTTTGGGAAGTTCGGAATTTGCACCGCCATAGAGTTTATGTAGCACGGACACGGCAAAATGGAGCTGTGTCAGCGTGTCGGACACGTGTCCGTGTCGGACACTCACTGACACGCGGTGGACACAGCTCGGACACGTTTGGAGACTGCTCGGACATTGCTTAATGGAATATATGCTCCATAGAATATATGCTTTATATTTTTTTAGAGGGACTTATAAAGTATCAAATATGTATGAACTATCAAGATGTTAGAAATCTTGAAACACATCAATCAATATATATCATATTATGAATTCTTAATTTTTTTTCTTAATTATAAATTTTATAATATATATATGCCGTGTCCGTGTCCACCAAATTTTAGAAGTTGGTGTGTCCCCGTGTCTGTGTCCGTGTCGTGTCGCATGTCCGTGTCCGTGTCTGTGCTTCTTAGGCAGTTTATCTATGGGTACTCAATTAGAACAGATCTCTTTTGACTTGAGGTTGAGATTATTGATTAGCTATTAACAGAAACACAAGATATAATAAGCTTGGAATGCCTATGGATATATGGAAAGGCTATACAATTCAGATAGAGACGAAATTCACTTAAAATAGACATTTCTGACAATAGAGAACCACATGGAACGAATATTGGTTTCATATTTGAGGAAGAATTGATCATAGAAGGCACTGACATGATACTTTAATAGCATTTTTAGCAAAGTCGTAATAGCAACGTGATCTTATGAACTCTTAGCTTCAGCTGCCACAAAAAGGTATCATTGTGCAGGTCCTACCCAGAGCTCATACACGCTTGTTTCGGGAGGATTGATAGAAGAACCACCATAAGACCCCTATATTAGCACATCCAACCTTGTCTTCCTTCGTATTAGCTATAGATAAGTACATAGTGTGTATCATTGCGTGGATAAATGTTGTCTTTGTAACTACAGCAACAGAACGAAGAGATCGTAACCTACAATGATGAAGCAACTCTGAACAGCAGGTATGGATGAAAATGTTCAATAGCACAAATATTATAGAATAATAGCCTATAGCCCCTTAAACAAGTCAATAAGAAAATGCTGTCCGACTATTTCGTTTGAGAATTAGGCCACCTTTTATGTTGCCAACGAGTTACGAATTTGCACACCAAGCATGTTGCAACTATGAACATGCCTTTTAACAAGTTTAGGAAAACAAAGTCGTGCCATCAAATTGAACCAAACATTTCATGTGCGCATAACTTGAGAAGCAGAGACCATTGTTCAAGCCACGTGCCTTTTCATCCATTGTGAGTAATGATTCCAAGTGTAGTTGTTAGTTTTTGCATGCCGTTGGCAATTATTCATGCGACAAGGTACATTTTGATCAACTAGATTGCAAGCCTCAGGTACCATAATATTGAATCTACAACTTGAATCTCCAGAGAACATTCACAATAACTTTACAAGTCTTTAACGCAGAATATATATAAGTACGGTAACACAAAGCAAAAGAAGAAAAGAAAGCTCGTCCATTTAATGTGATAATAGAAAACCGTGACCGAGAAAAATCACCGACGGCCACTAGTAGAAGTTAATCAGCAAATGGATAAAAGGGCTTTACGTGCCTATGCAAGTATGCTAATCTTGTATGAATAATTACAGACCAACTAGCCTGATAATAAAAAAGAGATAAAGAAAATAACTAGCTTGCATATGATAAGCATGGAAGACTCCACTAGAAATCAGAAAAACCCAATAAGAAGATCGACATGAGAAACTGGCACTGCCAGCTATTCAATACATTTCACATCTTATATCTTAAGATCAGTATTAAAAACCAAGATGTGTCAATAAACAGAACCATCGTAATGAAAGGATATGAAATAGATTCCAGCAAAATGATGTGTCATATTACGTATTGTGTATGAAATATATATACAGAGAGTTATTGTAACCAACTGACGATGATATACACGAATAAAGTGAATAATACAGTATCAGTGCAGATATACAAATCAGATAAATGTTAACTAATCAGATAGATGCTAACTAACTCCTATTAATTTCAAGAGTGATTTGAACTTTTTTCCCCCTTGGAATGGTCTCGTGTTACGTTCTTCCCGAATGACATAACCCATACTTCTACAAGCTATCATGCATAGTGTTGTATCCCCATCTAATAGTCTCATCTCTTCTTTTGGAGTAAGTCGAAGTTAACAACATACTGAGTGCTTGCATTTTACAATCTATATTTCTCCTTTATAACACTTCATATATAGGTGAAAAAATTATAGTCAAAGAATAAGTGCATATGAGACTCTTGCTTCATAAATAGACAACAAGTTCATGTAATATTAAGGAAAGGAAATTTGTCAAGTGATCTAAGCCTTTGTTTGTAGAATAGCTCTTCACCAAACAAGGCTAAAGTGTTCTTTTGTAATGTGGCTATTCTATTTTGAGCTGGTCAACCCACTTTAGCTTATTGACTTTAAGAAAAAGCTCATAAGTTTGTTTGGTAAAGAGCTGGTTGGGTTGGCTTATTCAACCCAACCAGCTAATTCTCAACCAATTGCAGAATAGGAGTGTTTCGTATAAATCAACTGATATTGTTATGGTAATGGCAATTTTGCCCTCACCTTCACGCTATCTACTGTTGGTCACTCCTATGCATCAACCTAATGAAGAGAAGCTTTGTAGTCGAGAATGGTTTTTCTGAAGATGTCGCTTTCGGTATTGGTTATTCTGTTTGTGTTATCGATAATCTCGACGTCGACTGTGTTATTATAGTATATATAGTATATGATCGGTACATGCATGCTTCTTCTGTTCTTTAGCTTTTCATGTCTCTCTACTTACCATGCTGATTCTTATAACGTCTGCAACTAAAAATCCTAGCCCACTTGTTCTTTAGAAGCTATAAGAACTAACAAAGACTCCATCTTTGAGAAAGCCTCTCCTTAACTTTAGTAGTATAAATCCTGCCATTACTGTAATATCAATCTCCTACTGTTGATTTTCTATAGTAAAAGTGTAAAACTTGGCTTTTCTTGCAATCTTTAACTTGATCTCTGAACAATTGTATAGAATCACCTGATAAAACACACAAATGAAAAGCAAGATTAGGAATATTCAAAGGCTGGCGTTAGCTGAAAAAGAAGCAACCATTGATTCTTTAGATCTCTATTTATATGGTAGAATCTTGATAATGAAGCTATCGCATACTTCATTATTTTTTGGTTCCTTTCTGCATTTCAATTGCAAAACAAATGTCATTATTCTAACAGTTGATAGACTGTTTATTGAATCGAATATCATACAGGTATTCAGACACCCACCGATGCTAGACATTTTGCAATATCTGCAAAGATACCAGAGGTCAACAACAAGAATAGAATATTGGCATTCATGGTTTGTAGATTATGTTGGTGTCCAAAGATATGTTATTGGATAGGAATACCCAAGTCGCTTGGCAATTATGCGTTGATAAACAAGATCAATACAACAGGCATGTTTCTTGCTTGGGTATGAAGAAATTGCAATATGGCCTTTACAAGATTGAGTGAACTGCTGGATGTTGGCTATTGAAAAGTTGGTATTCTAAGAAGTCTATCCAGCATCTCTAGTTTAAAAAGAAATAGTTTTCATGAAGCTGAAACTTGCTAAGAAATGCAACTTAAGGTGTTAAAATAATATGTTATGGCATCAAGGTTTATGAATGTCAATTTTGTTATGCGGACAAAATTGAGTAGTTGTTTAGTATTAGTTGTTAGTATCCTCTTTTACTATCGGTATATGAATGTCAATTTTGTTATGCACAATTTTGTCCTCATAAGTCATTTTACACATAAACAGCTAATACTAAACAGCAAATTTTACCAAATATCAAATGACAAACAGCTAATGCAATCAACTGATATAATTAGCTATCAGTAAACAACTGATAAAATCAAATAACAGCTAATGCAATCAGCTGATTGTCAAACAAGGCCTTTATATAGTGCCTTTTTACACTATACTAATTCATTCTTTGTATTTGAGGCATTAGGTAGGACCTGCAGGAAGCATTGGTGAAGTCACCATTGTGGTGCTTAGTTCATATATACAAATCTGTTGAATCTTGGCTTTGAAAGTTGGTAACTAGCTTCTGAAAACATTGGCTTGATGTATTATCACTGAAGATTTCCTTTAACTTTAAAATTGTCAGGAAATTGATGCTAAGGAATGTAGAGGTTTGATTAGTAAAGGACCCCATAGTTGTTCCACTTATCAAACTACAAATAAACTCACTCACTATGCCTTATTTTGCAGGTTGTGTTGGCTGAAATCAGCCCTCTAGTTTTAAATAGTAGTTTCACAAACTAGGAGTTGAACTCTTTAATTCTTATTTCCCACAAGCTCTGGTTTCATAGAAAGTATGGGTGCACCCATCTTACCCAAAAGGCCTCTTTATAGGTCATAGTATTAAGTAAATAAAGTCTCAAACATAAAATATATTATATTATTATTCTTTATTTCATAGGTTTACATGTTATTAGAGGAGTGCTTATAATTTTATCTCTTGATGAAAAACATTAATTATTTTTTTCAACCATGCCTTCTATTACTATATTCTAAATACCACTCCATTTTTTACATTTTCATTTACTAATTAAATATTTTTATCTTAAATATAATTCAACTATAGTATAAAATTAGAATGAATTATAGGTTATCATTCATCTAAAATGATATATTAAAACCATGTAAAACAATTCATTTTTAATTACTAAATTATATAAAATTTTAAAATTATATGTAAATAAAGGGATTTTTCATAAAATAGTGATATATCATTTTTTATTTAGTAAAAATTAAAATAACACATCATCGTAAATATTAATTTTTAATCCAAATTAATGTAGAAAATGGTTAGAAAAAGAGCAATAGTACAATACGACAATTTTTAAGTATATTATATAATGCTTCCATTTGTTTAAGATTTTTAAAGGCACATGAAAATTTGGTTTTTGACTATTTTTACTTCTTGCTTGATCTAAAGTCATTTGTATCTTTCTACCTTATGGTAATGCGAACTTTATCTATTTCAATTAGATTAAGTTATTTTTCTTTTTCATTCTCCTAACTTTTGAAGCTTTCTCTTTTTAGTGTTCAACATCTTCTAGACTTTTTCTTAAGCTTTTGTCATTGGATTCTTCTTAGATACTTCCCAAAACTCTCTTTTTCCAACTTCTCATTCTTTTAATTTGTAAATTTTAGTTACTTTTTTAGTAACTACCTTAAACAAGATCTTTCCCTCTTGTTTCTTTTGTCAATTCATTACCATTTCAGGTATGAAAAAAGTAATACTAGTTACCTCCTCTCCCAACTCTATTCAGGTCCCTTTGTTCCACTTTTGCCCTTCCCCCACCCCTCCCATCTCTCTTTTTAGTGTTCAATTGTTTCCAAACTTTTTCTTAGGCTTTTAGCAATAGACACTTCCCAATTACTCCCCGAACTCGCCTTTTCTAGTTTCTCATTCTTTTATTTTCCAAATTTTAGTTACTTTCCTAATAAGTACCTTAAGCAAGATCTTTCCCTCATAATTCTCTTATCAATTCATTACCATTTCAAGTATAAAAATAGTACTACTAGCCACCTCCTCTCCTAACTCTATTCAAGTCTCTTTATTCTGCTTTTTCTTTCACCGCGCTCCTCTCATCCCTTAAGCCTATTATCTTTCCTGAATCTTTAACTTAGGCAATTTCCTTTGTGAGTTGTTAGAGACCAATATCGTTTTGAAAGGTTGAGATACTTACTTGTTATAACCTTAGTTACAAGTTTCATTGTTCCACTGCCAATTGCAATTCTTAAAGTCAAAACATCAAAGTAGTCCTCCACTATAGTGAGAAACTTTCTAGGCAAAAGACTTATCTTCCTAATCTTAAACCTATTTGCTTAGAATAATAGAAAAAATTAAGATTAGAGTCAGTTATCATTAATGAAATTGATTAACCAATTTTCGAATTCAAATTTATAGCAAACATGTAAAATATTTTGAAGGCTCACATTAACAAAAAACAATTTCCTTATAAAAATGAAACTTAGTCTTGATCTAAAATCGTCTACTGAGGTTAACGATGAAACACCTCCCCATTTGGTTCAATTTTCACAATATAACATTAAAATATTACTTTATAATAAAATTTAGCTATCTTGTGAGTTACTATGGTAAGCCTATTTGTCAATGATGTTACTACAGAAATGATGAAGATATGGTACGCGAGAGTTTGCATTAGGGTAGAGCTTAGAATAGAGCTACCATAATCTATTCATTTATTAAAGTTAGATGAAAATGATAATCTTATATAAGCTAAGGTTATAATCAACTATCAATAGAAGCCAATACACAACCATCAACACAAATTATAGAAGCCAATAGGTAAGAAGTTTCTAGAAGGTGACTATTGCAAACTTTTGGAACTAAACTCATTATAGGAATTAAAATATTCATTACTTCAATGTCTACAACCTATACCCTTGTTAGAAAACTCTCCTAGCACTGACTAAACAAACAATATGTAGATCAACAACGTAATAATACTCGATGCCAAACTTTTTCCACTAGGTAATACCTCAACAATTGATACTTCAACAAATGATACCCTAAAGGCTAGTGTTTTTAATAAGTGAAAGGTCAAAGGTAGATACTTCAACCAATTTAGGAAGATTAGAGATTATTAATGCTCCACATATTATGGTTGTAGTATGCAAATCTAACTCTATTTTCTTAATTAGACATGATGAAACTAAGAAGGATGGGACAAACCAAGTTGAAGATCTCCAAATCACACTTAATAATAAAGTAAGATCCTTTGAAGAAGACCTTAAAGAAAATCCAAATCCAAGGCCTTTATTATTGCACAAAGATCACTCTAATGTTAGTGATTGCATGAAGTGTAAGAGGGCTTAACTCCCCTAAAAAGCAATGGGTAGTTTATAATTTTATTTTAACAAGAAGCCTTACCTTATAGGATTTATAGAAACAAAAATACCTGCTAACTATTGTAAAATATTTTGCTAAAAATTAAGAACTTATCAATAACTATCAACACCATTTCAATGGTAAAATTATTATTGCTTTTAACCCTAATAAATTTAAAATCCCCTAAAACAAATTCACTAATCAATTAATCAACATCTCCTTATTTTGATCCCAAACTCTACTTAATTTACTTCACCTTCATTTATATTACTAATATAGCATGACAAATAACTTCTCTCTAAAATGAGTTGAGAGCTACTCACTCAAATATAAGGTCACCATGCATGATCCTGGGGGACATAAATAACGACACATTCTCATAAGTTTATGAAGGAATCAATTTAAGCTTTAATTATGTCAGTGATGATTTTAGGGATTGTCTTAGCCAAATATGAGATACTAATCCAAGATGTGAAGGCTATCACTTCACCTAAAGCAATATGTAAATTGGAAAGTGGTTAATTCCAAGGAAGTTAGATAGATCATTAATCAATTCTTATTAGATGTTTGAATTCTATCTTGTTATAGCTCACTTTATTGACAATCTCTATTTATATATTCCTCGATTGAAATCTATAAGCTAATAGGTGACATGGCTACGAAATTACCATTTAGATTTAATAACAACCTAATAAACTTAGAGGGTTATCAGGAAGAGGTAGCAAAGGGTATAAACGTCTAACTTCTAAGATTTTTAAGCTTAAAAATGTATGAAAATTATAAGTTATGAAATAAGAACTCAAAGACCATAATATAAAGCACTTTAACAATATAAGCTAATTATCTACAATTCTGGAGACATCCTTAACAAAATTCAAATTGAGTTATACTTGAAACCAACTTATGAGATCTTACAATTTAAGGAGAAACAAGCTTTATCAAACTATACCCAAGCCTCAGATGTCCATAATTCATTCCTAATAAAGAAATCAAGGTTTAAAGGGTAAAAGAGGAAGACAAAATTACCATTTACATTCACAATGCCATCTTAGCCATAAAGAATCACAACAAGATCTCCTCTCTAAAAAAAAGGAGAAATTATAATAAGAGATTAAAAAGTTGGATCTCAACTACTTACAAAACAACTCCGTGTATTTTTAATAATTTTTGCTCTTTTATGTAGGTCTTAAAAGGCTTCATCTATAAACTAATCTTCAATAAGCAATCAAACTCCTTTTGCAAACATTTTAACATATTACATATTGAAAAGACTTCATTCAGCATTAACCCTCCAATGCTTTAGACCTAATAAGCCTATTTTTCTTAAAAAAACTTGGAACCTAATAGGAGACTTGATAGGAGATTAAATCATTAAATCAATCATAGAATTCTTCTATAATGACAAGATATTGAAGAAGGTTCGAAAAATGTAAATTTGTCTCATTCCTAAACCTCCAATCCCTTCTTCCATTTTAGAATTTAAATTGATATCTTGCTACAAGATAAAATAGTAGAGCATTTTGATCCATATTAGGGAGCTTTCATTCAAGTCATATATGTAAGTGACAATATCCTCATTTCTTAAGAATTATTCAGGAACTATCACAAGGAGTCAACTAATATAATTTGTTCCACTAAAATAGATTTTAATAAATCTTTTAACTCAATCAATTAAGATTTCCTCTTTGACAGTATTGAATATTTTGGTTTTCCGTAAGCTTTCAATAACTAGGTTAAGAAATTTATGACAACCACCTCCTTTAGCATCATGATCAATGGTGAGCCTATATAAGTATTTAAGGCAACTAAAAGGTTTAGGCAAGGTGATCACCTTATCCTATACCTTTTCACCTTATGCGTTAAGGTAATTACTAGTCTTATTAAACACAATATAAGACAATAAGGTAAATTCATATATCGCTACAAGAACAAAATTTTGAAATTATTCAACCTTTCGTTTGCTAATGACCTCTTAACTCCTCAGTAGAGCAAACACTCACTTCATTGAAGTGCTTTTGAACTATTTATAGACATTTAAGTAGTTTTGTAGCTTCTTGATCAACATCAATAAAGCCAACTCTTCATCACTATTAGCTCTCAACTTGTAGTGAATAAGATCTTTACAGTTTTAGGAATGTAAGTAAGGGATCCCCTTTTCACTTATATGGTAATTCCTACAACCACTAATAGACTCATTTACAGATTGTTAGCCACTTTCCATTCACAAAAGAATTAGCTTCTGGAACAAGATTCATCTTTCTTATACAATCAAGCTCCTACTCATAATCTTTATACCCAACAACATCTATGTTTTTTGGAACTCAGTTATAATGCTTCCCAAGAATTTGATGAAAAATATTTTCTAAAAAACATAAGAACTTTATTTTGACATAAAAGGCTTATAATTCATTTAAAGCTAAATTTAAATAGATAACAATCTTCACTCTAAAAGATGAAGGAGGTCTTGGCATCACTCTTATCAAAGCATGAACATTATGCATTTGGAAAAGAGGATTTTGAGGATTTTTACAAATAAAAAGACAATATGGTCTAATGGATTCATACTTACTTCCTAAGAGGCACTAGCTTTATATCTAGTATGCTTCATAGACCTTAGACCAAATTCTAGGGATGAGGGAAAAACTACGTGTCCAAATGAAGATAATTATTAAGTATGGGTATGACACTTACTTTTGGTATAATAACTAAAATTCACTTTGACCTTTCTATATAATTATTGATTTGAATAGATTGAAGCACCTAATACTAGATTCAACAAAAGTTAAGGAGACAATATTAAGGGATCAATAGTCTTATAACATAAGAGGTTTAACTTTCCTAATGGCTAACCTATAACCCTATAATCCTAACCCCAATGCTAGGAAATTCCACCATCTAGTTGAAATACAATTTTAGGAACTTCACTAACAAATATTGCTTATAAAAGTTCAAAAACCCTATCCCAAAGTTTCTTGGCATAAGCTAATCTATTTTAGATCAATTTTACCAAAAGCCTCCTTTATTGTATGGTTAGCCTTTAAACATATGCTAAGGACTACTGACGTATTAAAACTCCAAACAAATAACCTCAATTGTAAGTTCCACAATCAAGACATAGAATCCACTAATTACATCTTCTTTAAGTACTATTATTCTTCAACTATTTTGTCTTAAATCTAGTCTTTTGTAGTCTCAATTATAAAAAAGTGGATTGATTGAGAATTTTAGACTAGTCAAGAAAGCTAAATTTTCCTAAATGGTGATAACACCCTTTTAAAGCTAGCTCTAAGTTATTATGTCTACGCTTTATAAAGAGAAAGGCTAGAAACTTTTAAAAATAAGAAGCAAGATATTTACACCTTAACTCTTAAGACTTTAACCATATTAAGGAAAATTTTCTAATTGATGAAATTAACTCCAATATTAGTGTTGAACTGGCCAGTAAGATGGAGATTGACTTCTGATCAAATGTAATTAATTGTCATGAGGAATTGGAGTGAGAACAACAAGGAACTTTAATCCAATGAGATTAAAGATCGACCAGAAAGATGACTTACCTCAATAAAGATAGAACTTTTTAATGGGATCAAATCCTCTGTGCCCATATCCCTATGCCAATCATGTTCTAGCCAATCCTATCCACTCAAATATATAGGACCCAAAAAAAATGTGTGGATGGAATTATCTAGAACAAGGTTAACTTAGGGTTATGAGCACAAAGGACCTCATTCCGTTTTTAGCATTTGTGGAAGTTGGGAAGACAATACTAAGAGACTAAGTGCCTGTTTGGATGGGTTTTTGGGAGCTCAATAGGCACTTTTCTCCGCCACAAAAGCCTTTTTTAAAAAGAATGAGTGTTTGACTATAAAATAAAAAAGCACTTTTTAAATAGATATGACTTTTTTGGCAGCCAAAATATAGCTTTTTAAAAAATTCACATTTGGAGCTTCTCAAAAAAGCACTTTTTTAAGTAGATTTTTCAGATCAATTAATGAACTTATTTTCAGTCCCTTTTGCTCTTATGTTTTACACATAATTCCCACAATACCTACAAACTTATCTTCACGTTGTTTTGGGATTTGTATAATATTATTTGACTTTTTATATATTTTAATATTTATTTTTATATTAGTTTTACTTATGTTATAATCTATATAAAACATTTGGTTAGATGTATTTTATTTAATTTTTATATGGTTTAAAATTATATAATAATTAATATATTATTCTTTGTATATAGTCTAATATACTTTACATAATATTTATATGCATAAATAATTTTACTACAAAATAAAATATAGTTAAAATTAAAAGTTTTTTATGTTGTCAAACAGCCTATTATATGAAGCTCTTTCAAAAAAATTCTTTTTTAAATGACAGTAAAACAATCAACTGGCTTCGTAAAAAAGTTCTTCTAAAAAAAGCTCTACTAGTATAAACTCAACCCAACAAAAGCTAAGTAATATTATAAATAGCTAGTGTCTTGTAATCAAAACCTAGCTTTAATAGACTTGCCCATTGTGCAAAAGTACCTTAGCTTTTCTTTATATTTTTACTTGTTTTTATCCATGACTTAGAGCAAAAGTACCTTAGCTTTTCTTTATTCTTTTACTTGTTTTTGTCCATGGCTTAGATTATATATCGTCCCTTAGGCACCTTCATTAAATTATTTTAACTTGAGAGAGAAAGATTAGAAAAATTAACTAATGTTTAATGAAATTATAATTGATTAAATATATGAATTCGCCATTAATGTTTTGATTAAAATTTAAAAAATAATGTTTAACATTTATAAATTAAAATTTAATCTTAACATGCATTTGTAAAATAAAAACAACCCTTATTTAGACTAAATTTAAAAATGACGTCAGAATTTGTGGCTTTTATAAAGGCTTATTTATAAAGAAAAATATTTTAAGATTTCATTATTAAATTTTAATATGTTTAAGTTGCACTAATATGGTTTTTAAATACATTTAGGTGTTATATTAATAAGTTTTAATATATTTATAACAAGTTTTAACAAATTTATACAACTGCTGATAGCCAGCAACTTCATTTTGCAGCAACAGGAGATAAAGCCAAATCAAGCTTTCGCGTGCCAAATTATATTACTCTAATATTATTCAGTTCTATGAGCATAAATAGAAGAATGCTCGTAGAACAAAATAATAAGAGTAATAGAAACGAATGATCTATATTCAAATTAAATTTCAAATTATACGGGACTGTATATCCCTCCGTAACTTGTACTCGGGATCGAAACCTTTCATTGACCCTGTGTTTGGTTACTATCTCCGTAAGTAGGGACAGTAGACAGGACCAAAAAATTCTGCTCTCGTAAGCATTTGGTTACTGTCTCTGAATTTCTGTCCACCGTTCCCGGTGGACAGGGACAAAATTTATTGTCCCTCCCAAAAAGGAAGGACAGGGACACATTGTCTCTGTCTCCCCACATCATAAGCACCATTCCATCCTCATGTTTTTAATGATTTTGGTTTCTTTTGTTTTATTTGAGTTTTTAAAATTTACCAAAACCATAAAAAAAGATTTTTATTTTTGTGTTCTTTCTATAATCTAATTTACTTAGAACTAAATAAATATTATTTAATTATTTAATATATTAATTATTA
>JAOSBK010000003.1:22902942-22918304 GCA_027568895.1 Erythroxylum shatona
GCAAAAAAACTTAGTAGCTCAATATAAAGAACAAGTTCGAGGAGAAATTATGCATCATTTGCAAACTCACAGTAAGGCTTGTCATAATCTCATTCGTATGACACCGGATACTTTCTTACTTCTTTGTATAAAGCTTCGCAACACTGGTCTTCTAAACGATAGTGGTCGATGTTCGCTAGAAGAAAAGGTCATCACATTTCTTATGATTGTATCCCATAATTTAAAACTTCGTGTAGTGGCTGTCTTCTTCCGTCGCTCAATTGAGACGATATGTAGACAATTTCACTCTGTTTTACGTGCTATCATGTCACTTGAAGTCGAATATCTCAAACAACCTGATGGTTCTCAAGTTCCGTCAGAAATTGCAATCACTTCTCGATTCTTCCCGTACTTTAAGGTGAATATTGTCTTTGTTAAATGTTAATATTAGGTATTATTATTATTAGGTGCTTAAACTCAGTATTCATAATGAACTTGTTTTAGAATTGTGTCAGTGCACTTGATGGAACTCACATTAGAGTTAAGATGTCAAATGCAGATGCACCAAGATTTCGTGGTAGGAAGGACTACCCAATACAAAATGTTCTTACTGCATGTACATTTGACCTAAGGTTTACTTATATTCTGGCTGGATGGGAAGGTTCAGCTTCCGATTCCAGAATTATTAAAGATGCATTAACTAAGGAGGATAATTTAAAAATTCCTTCAGGTAATGTTAGGTTTATTAATTTACTAATTTTTAGCTTAGTGAATTATGAATTTTAGAAGCTAAAATTAATTGATTTATTTAATTGTAGGCAAGTATTACCTAGTCGATGCGGGATTTATACTTAGGAGTGGACTAATTGCACCTTATAGAGGTGTCCGGTATCATTTGAAAGAGTATTCAGCTAGAGGTTCCGAAAATGCTAAAGAGTTGTTTAACCTACGTCATGCTTCATTACATAATGCAGTTGAAAGGGCATTTGGAGTTTTAAAGAAAAGATTTCCTATCATTGGAAGTTCAAATGAAAAGGCATATTTATTTGATGTTCAATGTGAAATTGTATTGGCATGCTCTATCCTACATAAATTTTTGATGAGTTTAGGTGTAATTGAAGAAGAAATTTTTGAAGTGGATACGGAGTTATCAAATAGAGGAGATACGGAATCACAAGTTGATAGTAGAGAAAGAGATAATGAAGATGCTAGGTTAGGTGCACAAATAAGGAATAATATTACTGCACAAATGTGAAATGGTTATGCTTCAAATCATTGACTAAACATACAACAAAATGTTGGCTTTTTGATGCACCTTTCTTTTGTTATTTGAAGTCTAATATTGTAATACTTTTTGTAATATATTATACTATGATTTGCAGTTCTCTTACTAATGAAAGAGACTTTAAGAATGTGTTTTGTTGCATAATTGATTTATTGCAGTTTTATATTGTACTGTGACTTGTTCCATAATTCATTTTTTTTAGACTTTAAGAAATGGCAAGGAAAGGTGCAGAGAAGGTTGACAAAGAAAAAAGAAACATACTTCATTGGACAGAATTTATGGATGAAGTTTTGTTGAATGCACTTATCTATAAACAAAATAAAGGCAATCGAGTTGATGAAACCTTCTCAACCTAAGCCTTAACTCAAGTTGTTACGGAAGTTCGAGAGAAGACTGGAATTGATGTTATTGACAGGGATAAAGTCAAAAATTGAATAAAATCTCTAAAGACAAATTTCAATGAATGTTACGATCTTTTTAAGCACTCTAATGGCATTGCTTGGAGCCCTATAACTAAGAGATTTGATGCTGAACCAGAAGTATGGGAAGCAATGATATAGGTTATTCTATTCTCTCTTTTTTGAGTTTTTTGTTGTTTTATTCAGTCCTTAAGGAACTAGTTTCTACTGGTAGAGGGTTTGACATGTTTAAGATTATAAGAAAGATTCATGTGAGTGGATAGAAAGCAACAGGAAATACAAAAATTGGGATCCTTGATTTATTAGCAAAGATGGAAAGTTGATATGCTGCAGAAAGATCAAATAGAAATTATTTTTTATGTATTCCAAGTCGGATAAAATTTGATTCTATCACTCTGTGTTCATATCTAGGCCCTAACAAATATCATGGATGCCTCAAATTTTCCCTCGTTTTAATTGTCACTTTAAATTTGATTCTGAAGAAACATGTGGTTTTCAAATAAACTGATGTTGCCCTTTTGCGTCCTAATTATGGAAAGCTCAGAAACAAAATATATTTCATTAGTTTTAGGTTTAATTCCTATATTTGATTAGAAATGTTTTTTAGCACTCTTTTAATGATATATGAACTGTATTTTTGGAGAATAATATTATTTATGTATTGCCTATGTTCCAGTTTAGAAAAAATATCTATTAAACCTCCATTAAGTCCTATTTATTCTACTTTTTGTAACATGAACCAAGTGGTGGAAGGTAGGAACACTTTTTTGATAATTAGGAGTATTGATTGTATGATTTTTATTATTTGAGTTTACCAACTATAAGATATTGTAGTGAACTTATTTGTTTGACATCTGTGTTTGAGACAATCTTCTTTTATAGGCAGAGCCAAGTGCAAAGGAATGGAAATTTGTAGAAATAACTCATTATGATAAGTTAATGCTTTTGTATGCAAAAGATAGAGCAACAAGTGGAAATGATCAAACAGCAAAGGAAAAAAATCATCGCTGAGCTCTGGTGAATGTGAACACAATCGATGAGGTTGATCAATATATTATTAGCTTCAAATGACATATCTTTAGAAAACTTTGAACACACACATGATGGTGCAAGTCCAACTGAGTTAGAAGCTACTTCTCATTCCGATTCCGATCCAATTTCTGTGACTTCTCCAAAGAAAAAGAAAAGAAAGATTGCTATTACAACAGAAATTGCTGGGGTTAAAGAATCTATTGACAATGTAACTGAGGTATTTAAGGAATCAAATATAAATTGCTGAAAAAACACTCCAACGAGTTTATGGAGAGCATGAAGTGTATGCTAAATTGTTAAACCTTGACCTTAATGTGTGTCTTCGATACAAAACTTATGATTTTCTAACTGCAAGTTCCATTAGGGTGAGAAAATTTTTTGGCTGTCCCGAGCAGGAGCTTAATAATTATTTAATGCATATGATGAGTAGCGTACCTGTTTCGAAAATGGAATGAAGATAAAATTGTGGGTAGGTGATTTTTTGCATTGCAAATTTTTTTGAAATAGTAAAGCCTAATTTGATATACTGGTTTTTTGTTTAATCTACTACTAGCTTTTATTTTGTTTAACTTGTAGTGATGTTTATTTGCAAATCTTTTGCTTATAGAGGGGTCATGGCTATGCTGAAATGAAATTTTTTGCTTATGGAGTAAATACTAATGCAGATTTTTTGCTTGTAGAGTAAATACAAGTGTAGATTTTTTGCTTATGGAGTAAATACTAGTGCAGTTTTTTGCTTATAGAAGTCATGGCTGTGTTGAAATGGAATTAGCAAAATCTTTATCTTTTAGATTATCAAAATATGAATGTTTAAATTCTAAACCATGTAAATATACATATAGTTATATGTAACTTGTTTTATTTTAATATGCATATTAAATCTTAATTTTCATTTTTATTCTACAAAATAGAATAGATGTTCTCTTGACATATGGATGAGATTGATCTTGGTAGTAGAATAAGCATATGACAGATGGTAGTGGAATAAGCATGTAGTGTATGATGAAATTCTTTTTTTTTATGCCACAGATATTGTTTTATATTACACAGCAATTGGAAAGTTAAAAACTCTAGTTACAAATAGAAATTTCAACTCCTTGAAGCTTCATCGTGGAGTTCTGTTATCAAATTTGATAATACTTTATCTATGTATGCTAAAGTTTTTATAGCAAAAGATAAACAAGTTCCATAATCAAGGGCATAAAGGTCTAAATTTTTTTTCCAATATAAATTTCAATTCTCTCCTTTGATAAATTAGGAAAACAAATAGAGGAAAGAAAGTCTTATCTCTCTTCCATTCTTTTCTCCTCTTTTCCCCTTAATATTTTATTTCCTTTCCCTTGTGCAAGTAAGGATCCAAACAAAAGCTTAGAGATGTCAATGCGTCAGCTGAGTGGAGTCAATCCAGTTTAGTATGGCCTGATTCTCAAGGCGTAGTCCAAAACTTAGGGGCGCTTTGACGATGGGTTTGAGAATGTCTCGGAATGAATAATGGTTGATTGTTATAATCATAGGGATAATAATTTTTATATTAGACTTTTGAAAATTAAGCAATACCCCCAAACATAAGAAGAATGAAAATTATTTCTAAATAAACAAGTTAGTATCACAGGCGTGATAGCACATAGTAGTTGTCACCACTGTGTCACTCCCTTCTTCTTCTTTTTAAAATCTTTTTAGTAATTATATATAATTAAAATATAATTAATTAAATACAATTAATACAATTAATTATATTATTTAATTACAATAAAATTAATTAAAATAATATTACAATATAATTAATTAATTATATTTTCTCTTTCTTATTAATTAATTATATTTTCTCTTTCTTAGCAATTAAATATAACTAATTAAAATATATTAAAATTTGATGTAAAACAAGAATTTAACAAACTTTTATTTCTAAATATTTTTAACAAACCAATCATTATCAATAGTAATGGTAATCATTCCTTCGTTCTAACTAGTCACTAAATTTATAATGATTATATCAATTCCTATTCTTCATTATATTTATTTTCATTCTTATTACCATTACTCTATTTGAACCAACTACTCCCTTATTTAAATTTCTTAAAATTAGGTCATTTAAAAAATGATTAATTACAACAAATCTCGAACTTTGATCAAATTTATAATTATAGTTCGAACTTTAATAATTGGCAATAAAATACTCAAATTTTTGATTTTTTTAATTATAACTCAACGTTAGTTTCTCTGTTAAGTTTGCTGACTTGACATGTCACGTGTCTAGAAACTCTTATTATTAGTACACATTAGCAGTAGTTAACAGAACAAATCCTGATTAATGAAACGACATATTGTTAGTATACGTTAGCAATAGTTAACAGAACAAATCCTGATTAAAGAAACGACATCATTTCCGACTGTGAACTCTGACCCTGTTTGATCATTTTGTCCTCCGACATTTTTTTTAAATGAAGGGGATTAGGTCATTTTTAAAAAATGATATTGTTTAGTTATGCAATTATACAACGTCATTTCATTAATCAAGATTTGTTATGTTATCTACTGCTAAGGTGTACTAATCACAAGAGTTTCTGGACACGGAGCATGTCAAGTTAACAAGCTTAATGGATAAATTAACATCGGGCTAAAATTGAAAAAAAATGAAAGCTTAAACATTTTATTTCTACTTTTTAAAATTCGGACTTTAATTGCAAAATTGGCCAAAGTTTGGGGTTTTTTAGTAATTAACCCTAAAAAATTATCTAAAATGATATTATTTTGTAAAGAAAAATGTGAGTTGTTCAAATTCCGTTGATTTCAAGTAGGATCATATTTCAAGTATTTTTTCATGTTTAAAAATTTTGAAATTCTCCTATTAACATCTTTATTCTTATATAAGATAATCACAATTTTAAAATAAATAATTAATAAATTTTTTACGTTTCGTCATATTTTCCATATAAGGTTTGACACCTATATCTTAGATAAAATGTCACATTTTTTGCTATTGATTATTTTAATATTTTCACAAAAATCTAAAAGTCAATGTAAGCAATACACAAGGCTCCTAGCTTTATAAAAGTCTGAGGAGGGCTATGACGTATGCAATATTTCCTTTGTATTTTTACAGAGAAATTGTTTATATGATTTGAACATGTGACTTTATGGTAAATAACTATATCTCCTTTGAAATCATACTATAAATCTTAATAGTCTCAACATTAACACTACTTTTCACCTTGTTGTCTCATTGTAACATCTTATAGAAAAAGATTTAATACCATATTAATTGTGAAGTTTCAAATTAGGAATGGCCTAACAATAATTTCAATTAGAGCATAAAAGAATTATAAATATGCAAATAATTACTTTTTTTAAGTTAAATGTATTGACAAAAAAATGATACCAGACAACTCCAAGGCCTTGTTTGATTGGCATAGATTCTTGCTTAAGAAAATAATTTTTTTCTTAAAATTTATATTATTACGTTTGGTTCATTTTTTTTGAGTTGTTAGGAAAGTAAAAACTTTCCTAATTTAAGAAAAGTAGTTACTTGGATTCTAAATCTCAGCACCCCGTTGGTATTTAGATTATTTTCTTCAAAAATTTAATCTAACAAATGCGCAAGCTAATTTAATCATTCATTCTCTCTCAATTCTACGATAACTCTTTTATAAATCCCTACCTCCTCTTCAACCAATGTTACGAATACCGTATTAGACTTGATACCGGATTGAGTTCTAGTACAATACTATACTGGTACCGGTTAATACCAAATACCGTTTTGAGTAATTTTTTAAATTTATTAAATAGTCTTTAATTTTTTTAAAAAATTACAAAATAGTCTATCGTCATATTACACAGTTGTAATGTATGTTTTTAACCCTATCTCCGAAAATCATAATAATAAATAATAATCACAATTTTAATTTAATAATTATTAATAAATATAATTAAATTTAAAATATGTTTTTAAAATATATACATTTCAAATAAAATTTGATTTAATAATTAAAATATATAAAATAAATATTAATTTTTAAATAATAATTTTTAAATTATTTATTAATACTTTATTAATAAATATTATATAAAATATTAAAATAAATTTAAATAAAATAATTTATTTTTAAATTTTATTTTATTTATAATTATTATTAGTAATAAAAATATTTATTATTATTCTAAAAACAAAATTAAAATTCACAATAATTATAAAAGTTGAAATATAATTTTTGAAAATTTTACAAAAAAAGTCTCCCTATTTTTTAAAATTTTCAGTATTTGGCCGGTATTTTGAATAGCAGTCGATATTGTCTGAAATGAGATCGGTATTTAAACCTGGTACGACCAATCTTTTATTTCGTACCATTATTCATAATACTGTCTTCAACTATATTTATTGTTCTCCCGTTGGTAGGATTTTGAATATTTTTGCTCAGAAGTTTCAATCAACAATCTTCAGGTTCAAATTTTTTCTTATTTAATGATTTCAATTTTTATTCGATTTGTAGGAATATAATTAGAAATACAAGTCAAAATTAAGTTATAAGGGGGAGGGAGAGAAATTTTAATTTTTTTTGAAAATTTTGTAAAAAAGTCTCCCTATTTTTTAAAATTTCTGGTATTCGGCCAGTATTTAGCCGATATTTTGAATAGCGACCGGTACTATCCGAAACGGGCTGTTACCGATCGGTATTTAAACCCGATATGACCCACCCTTTATTTCGTATTGATATTCATAATATTGTCTTCTATTATTCTTATTGTTCTCCTATTAGTATGATTTTGAATATTTTTGCTCAGAAGTTTCAATCGACAATTTTTAGGTTCATATTTTTTTTATTTAAAGATTTCAATTTTTATTCGATTTGTAGGGATATAATTGAAAACATAAGTCAAAATTAAGTTACATTCTACGAAATATTGTTGCATACCAAACACTATAATAAGAATCCACCTAACTTTTCTATTAGAATTCTTATAAGTATCTAAACATGTGAATATCTTTCCTTTCTATATATTTATTTTATGAGAAATCATATTTCAAATTCACTTTACTTTCCCTCCAACCAAATGAAGCCCAAAGGTTTTTAGCTATCCTCAAGATAAGGAGATTAAGTGGGAACAAAACATAATTCTTAATATTATAAGTTCCTAATGAAGCTCAATTTAAGTTGTTGCTTTATTCCTTTCTCATTTAACATTAGAAATCCACCATTTTGTTCCACAATTGTTGAACCACTAGCGTAATTAATGATAACTTTTAATTATCAAGGCACACTTTTTAATTAGTTCAATTTGCATTATATGTATTATATGGTTTCCTTAGTTTTAAAGTTCTTTAGACCTTTTAAGGTAGGTAATGGTCCAATATTCCTTAGGAAGAAATTATTGTAATGTTGTCGGCTTTGTGTACCTAATTTATTAGTAGTCACTCTCTGATATAGGAGATTAATTTATTAGCTACTTAATCTTTATATCTTTCTTTACTTTAGCATAATTTTAGATTATCTTCTCTTTAGCATATTATCCAAGGGTTAGGAATGATGCGATCTAGCAGAGTATGATTAAGAAAGCAACCAAGGCTTCATAGATTGACACGAGTGTCTAAGGAAAAATTATTTTGATATCACACAAGATATTTGTGACTCACTGCCAAAGTGATTACAAAGATATTAGTTGTCTATAGGCATGAGTTGTCTATATGGTAACCATGAGTACAAATACATTATGGGATTTTACATAGCTCTTTGTGAAAAGAAGGATTAAAGATGCAAACACTAGTGTGATTAGAAATGATTAGGATATAACGAGATCTTGAGTGACGTTATGTTAACTTGATGGTGACTTAATGTAATGATCATCGCTGGTACTTTTCTCATATGGTCACACGATCTACTTCTTGTATGATAGTGAGAATGAATATTTAAGGTTGAGAAATAGTTGCTATGAACAAAGGATTTGTTGCTGTGAACAGACTTGTTTCTCTAAAGCAAGTTGCCAATAGAACATATGTTGTTGTCAATATGTACAAGAGGAAGATGTGGTAAAATAGTGTAAATAGTATGTTTACATTGGCACAAGTAAACTAAAGTGTACAAGTAATCTTGGTCTTATAAGAAAAGAAAAGTTAACAAGTAATTGGTAACTTGTGACAGTATCTAACTCTCTTTTTATTAGCATAAGTTGTGAAGAGAGTATAAATTTCTCCACTTATCTTTTGTTCATATTTCACACTCTCAAACATTGAGTTCTCGCTCAAATTTTTATCTCTTAGAGCCACCATCTACTAAGTTTGGGATTTAGGACGTGAATTAGCGTGAGTAACTCTGGTAGCTGTTCACAAAAAGGGCAAATTTGAATTACATTAGAGCAAGGGACGGAGCCATGTTATAGGGGAGGGGGGCCATGGCACCCCCTTACAAATATTTTTTTAAAAAAATTACTTATATAATTAAAATTTTTAAAATTACAAATATAAGTGGCCCCCCTTTAAAAAAAATTCATATCTTTTCTTTTATAATTTTTAAAATTACAAATATAAGTGGCGCCTCTTATATTATTTTTTTTCATTTAGATGTTGACCCCCGACCTCCTTTTAAAGTTGAGTCTAGCTCCATCCCTGAATGCCTTTCTTATTCGGCATACAAGGTATAAACAAAACAAACAATACTGTGTGAAACTTTGGAGAAAGATGATTCCTAAGAATTTAACAGGTGTCCAATGCTCGTTACCGTGAAGAGTGGGGACAAGTACAGCTACACAGCAAAAGCGACAAGAATAACATTAGCATTTATTCGTCTCAAGAGTTAACAATAAAAGGAATAGGATCGGTCACCTACATGCCTAAGATGATAACAAATCAACGGCCACCATAAAATCTAGGGCGGTGGCCGCCACTCCTACGGCGGCAAGGAATTGGCTTGTCCACCAGTACTTTTACCCTGTCCTTCACTTCCGACATGGACGTGTAGAGACCTGACCCCTCGCACTTTTCGTTGTCATTAAAGCAAAGTCGCTGATTGTTCTCTGCTTGCCACTCATTTTCACGAAATGGAACTTTTATTACGAGATCATGAGATGAAGAGATCAATCTTCCACGTATAACGACCTACCAACGATTTTGATTTCGACACCTTAAGAACTAGTATCAAATTATTTTGTGTTTCATTTGCCGCCCTCGGGATTCCACCCAACGAGAGGGGAATAGTTTGAGTATGGTAATAATTTAGGACATGCTTGATTATTATAAGCGTTTTATAATAAAATGAAATATAATATAGTAATATTTTATCATTTAAGAGAAGATTTTATAATAGAACAAAATGAAAGAAGAGAATTTCATACTGTATCTTATTTTATTATAAATAGTAAAAATAAAAAACTTTCAATTTAAAAACTTTAGACACTATATTATAATATAATTTATCCAAATAACATTTCACTATATTACATTACGAACCTTTTTATCATTTCTAAAAAATATTTTTTAATATTACATTTATTTATGTTCCGTTCTATTATAAACTATTCTATTTTATTTTACATTTCATAAAAAATTGTTACCTTAAAGAATTCAGACATTCTCAGGACACCTTGTGGCTTGAAAAAATAATTTGTGCTTCACATTCTCATTTGACTTTCTTATGGCTGGTGATAAGTCCTTTTGGACGTTGGCGTCTCTTAAAAACAACTAAATCATTGTAAACTAGTAATTTTTATTAATTTAATATGTGTTAGTGTATGGGTATGAAGGGGGTTTAAGTAGTCTTTAATCATATTAAACCTACTGAAATCAATCCACTGATTTTGAAAATTTTCATTTTATATATAAAAATTATTACAAATTATTCGAAAGAGAAAGAAATAGAGATAATAAGTTTATTATTTAAATTTAATATTTTTAATTTTAATTTTCAAAGTTGAATTAAGATCAAATTTGATTCAGAATATACAAAGAGTTATCATCTCATTATATAATTATTCCTTTAACTTTGAGCTGATGTTTTGCTCTATTTA
Source organism: Erythroxylum shatona (assembly GCA_027568895.1). NCBI lineage: Eukaryota > Viridiplantae > Streptophyta > Magnoliopsida > Malpighiales > Erythroxylaceae > Erythroxylum > Erythroxylum shatona. Next base: position 22,913,653 of record JAOSBK010000003.1, read on the forward strand.
AATTATTATGAAAATATTCAAAGAAATATTAAGATATAATACTCATGTTCTTATAAATCTTTTTTTAAAGTCACACTCTTATAAATCATTTTACACATAAACATTTAATACTAAACCGTTAATTTTACCAAACATCATTAAATAAACAGTCGATGTTTTCTACTAATCAAATTAACTATATTAATATGTTGTAATATAATCTGCTAATTGTCAAATAGGGTCATAATCTCAAGTCTATGCCTATAACTCTCAGCTAAAGATGTTGAATAAATAAGATTTGTTCCTATTAAAGATGTGGAATGAATAAGATTCCTTCCAAGATAAGATAGGATAAGATAAGCAGAAGATACAAAGTAATTCATATGAAATGGATTAAAGTTTTTACTTACAGATCGACAAATTAATGACTGTTATATAGGAAGCAATGATTCCAATTGCTACAAATATACGATTGATGTTGCTGAAAACCTTGTAGGCTAAGGAGGATACGTGGGCTCACAACTATAATGGTTTTCATTGTTGTCGCTTTCTCATATTCTCATAGAAAGAAAATAGCAACAACCACCATTTCTTCCTATGACCAGTATAGCCATTATTTTTCTGACCTACTTCAATTAATACTTAACATCGAAGTTGTTGTGTTAAGTCGGTTGATCAATACCTAAGAAAAGGTTAACTTAATTAGGTATAAGTGTTTAAGATTTTTGGAACACATAGCAAATCACGTCACTAAATTTATCGGTGAGAGTAAAAAAAATAAAATAAAAATAAAAGTCTTTCTAAAATCCAAGATATAATTATAAAATTAAGCAAAACTAACCCTTAATTTTTCTCAAATATATTTTTTGTATTTCATAAACTCCAATCCCTCCTACTTCATCTTAGATTTTACGTGAAGATAAAATATGCAACTTGATTATTTCTCTACAGTTTTTATTGTTACAAATTAACTAAGGAGAAATAGCGAGAAGATAAAATATGCAACTTGAATTTGAGCATATTGATGTGGTAATAAAAGAAACCAATAACTTGGAAGAAATAAAAATTGAGTGGCTTTGAGGATCATTACAAGCCTATGAAGAGAAACATAAAAGGACGCAAAGGATAGTTGAACAACTCTTCAAGATACATCTCAAGAAAAAAAAATTAAAATCAAAGTAGTTGAAGTAGAGGAAGAGGTTAAGGATGAGGTAGAAGTCATGGTTGTGTACTTGGTTTCAACAAAAAATATGAAAGAGGAAAAAGCACATCAAGAGGTCGAGAAAGAGGTAGTTTAAACACAAAAAGCAACAAATCTTAGGTTGAATACTACAAATGTCATAAGCTTGACAGGTATGCCCTATAATCTATAAAAAGGTACGAGAAATCTTAAATTGAATGATATAACTATCATAAGTTTCGCCACTACACTTCTGAATGTAAAGCTCTTAATAAAGTTAAGGAGATGGTTAACATCCTAGAGGAAAAGATCAACGAGAAATAAAATCTTGTTTCCAACATGAAATGATAATAATTGTAATCAAGAGAACACATGATATCTTAAAACTAGTGCAAGTAATCATATGTATAGCAAAATAAGCATGTCCGAGAATTAGATCAATTAGTAAATGGTAACATCTCATTCATAGATGACTTCAAAGTAATGGGTGAAAGAGAGGAAACATTCTTATCCGAAAGATGGAAGCAATCAATTTATTTCAAATGTTACCATATACCCAGTATGAAAAATAACATCTTAAGTTTATGACAACTCTTAGAGAAAGGTTATGATAGTTATATGAAAAATCACAATCTTTCTATAACATAAGACATGAATAATCTTATCTCCGAAGTCCCAAAGTCAAAGAATAGAATGCTCTTGCTCAACATACATAATGGTGTTGCAAAAAGTGTAAAGTCTTACTTCAAGGATGCACCGTAGCTTATAACATCTTCGATTTAAACATTTCAATTTTGAATGCTTGGAATTCCTATATAAGGAATAAATGGTGAAAGAACTATCTCATAATAATCATTCTGACCAACTTTATAAAGGATGACTTCTTAAAAAATAATTTAGAAATAGTTTTTCAAAGAAGTCAAAGTCAAGAGCAAAGAAAGCACAAGAGCTCATACATGCAAATGCTTATGGATCAATCACATCGAGTTTTCTAGGTAAAAGTAATTACTTTTTTCTCTTTATTTATATTTTTTTAAGAAAAATATGAGTACACCTATTGAAGTAGAAATAAGAATTTTTTGAAGCTTTTAAATAGTTCAAAGTTGTAATTAAGAAATAGAATGGATAACAAATCAAAGCCATAATAGCTTATTTAAGAGGATTGTTCATTTCTAAGGAATTTTAAGAGTTTTATGGAGCGAATGGATTCTATTGACCCTTGACAATCCCCAATATCCCAACAAAATAGCGTTGCTAAAAGAAATAATAAAATAACACTAGACATGGCTTGAAGCATGCTCAAAAGCAAATTATAAACAAAAGTTATTACATGTGCAGTCTACTTGTCCATCTAGAGTCTAACAAGAAGAGTATGTAGAAAGACACCATAAAAAGTATGGAGTGAAAGAAAACTAGACAGTTCTCGTCCCATAATTTTTGGAAGCATTGTATATGTATAAGTACCAGATGAAAGAAAAACCAAGTTCAATTGTAAAAGCGAGTGGTCCATTTTCAATAGCTATGATGCAAGTTCAAAAGGCTATAGGGTGTAGAATCCAATTAATAGATTGTGATTAGTTAAGATGTCATTTTTTTTATAAAGAAGGAGAATATCATTTCAATTCTCAAACAAGTAATTTTTTTTCCTTCAAAAAGAGCATAAATCAATAGACTAACCAAAAGAACCTCAACAAGAGACTCTACTGACTTCATCAATATCAAAAACTCATGAAAATTCACCATCTTTGTTAAAAGAAAGAATGGAGGAACACACAAGAAGTCTTGAAGATCTTTATGAGGTGACAAAAAGACTTAAAAGTCTTAGTGTTTTTTGTCTCTTTACTGATTGTGAACCAACGAATTTCAAAGCAGCTACAAAAGATTAAAAAATAGATGAAGGCTATGGATGAAGAAATCAATTCTATCAAGAATAATGACACTTAGGAACTCGTTATTCTTCCTAAATGTGACAAAGAAATTGGCATTAAATTGGTTTATAGAATAAAAAGGGATGCTAACGTGGATATTTAAAGATATAAGGCACGATTAGTTGCAAAAGGATATAGTTAAAGAGTTGGTATTGATTTCAATAAAGTATTAACTCCTATTGGACACCTAGATATTGTCAAACTAATCATCTTTATAGTAGCTCAAAACAAGTGGAAGATACATCAAATAAATGTAAGATCAACATTTCTCAATAGAGAATTCAAGGAAGAAGTCTGCATCTAGTAACTATCATGATATAAAGTAGCAGGACATGAAGACAAAGTCTTAAAGTTGAAAAAGGCTCTCTATAGTTTAAAACAAGCACTTTGAACATGTAACATTCAAAATTGTAAGTACTTTCCAAAGGATGGCTTCGTCAGATCATATGTCCTTTTAAGCTTGCTCTTCATATTAAGATTAAAGAAAGAGATGTTTTGATTGTATACTTGTATAAGGATGACCTGATCTTCCAAAAATCTTGTTAGAAGTTTATGCTATCTAATTTGTATGAGTAGGGATGGCAACCAACCAGGAACCTAGCTTGATCAAGTCTTAAGTTAATAGGTTAGCCTGATCAAACTAGCCTTTTGATTTTGACGTTTTGATAGTCTAAATGGCTTGTTTTATGATAATAAAATGACATCATTTTAGAGAAATTCTCCAAATCAATGTTGTATTAGTCTTAAGTTTAATAAACGAACCACCTAAATTGATGTTATTTTAGGAAAGTTCCTCAAAACAGTGTCAATTTAGGCAGTTCGAGCCTAAGTGAGCCCAATTGAACTTTACACCAAACTAAGGTCGTGCCTTGAAGGAATTGGAAATTTAGTTGAGAAATTTGTTAAAAGAGCTTATTTTGATATAGGAAAAGCCGATAAAGATTTATGTCGATAATAAATCAACAATAACTTTGGCAATGAATCTAGTATCTCATGATCAAACCAAACATATTGATATTCACTATCACTGCAAAAGGGAGTATAGTGCAAGAAAAAAAATGAATTTGGAGTTTATAAAGTCTCATAATCAAGCTGGAAATATTTTTACTAAGCCACCCAAGTTTCAAGAGTTTGCAAAGGTAAGAGGTGCCTGTTTGTTTCAACTTTTGGAGGGTGTTTTTTCATCGCAAAAGCTGTTTTTAAGAAAAATGAGTATTTGGATATAAAATTCAAAATCACTTTTTTTCATAGAAATGACTTTTTTGTAAGCTAAAATACAACTTTTTGATAAGCTAAAATTTAGAGCTTTTCAAAAAAGCATTTTTTATGTAAATTTTTCAGATCAATTAATGAACTTATTTTTTAATCCCTTTTACTATTATGTTTTTACACATAATTTTCATTATACCCACAAACACATCTTCACGTTTATTTTGATATTTATATAATATTATTTGACTTTTTAATATGTTTTAATATTTATTTTTAATATTAGTTTTACTTATATTATAATCCATATAAAAGATTTAGTTAGATATATTTTCATTTATGTTTCATATGGTTTA
>JAOSBK010000003.1:22918404-22933281 GCA_027568895.1 Erythroxylum shatona
AGTACAGGGATGCCTGATATCGCCCGGCCAGAACAGCTTCAAAAATCTCCGCTTGGCGGATGAAGTACTTTTTTGTGAAGCCTCCGGGGTCTTCCTTTGAGTCCTAGCCGTGGAGGTATCCTTTAGCATAGTGATGGAACGATGCGTCGAGCTTGTCTCTTTCTAGGGAGGAGTGGGATGTAATCGCTCGTATAAAAAGGCTCGGACGCTACGACTTCGGTCGTTTCATTCTAGGGTATAGCGGGGGGCCTCGGCTGATTCACTCCTGATCGACCCCCCGCCTCGAATTAACGGACTAGGCGAAGAAATTGCCCCTTCTGGTTGACTCTTTGCGGAACTATTTACTGTATTTGCAAGTGTCGATTTCGATTTCTTACCCAGTTTTTATTGCTGTGCAGCTATGGCAAGGCTCGAGGATTTCCCTGGGTCCTCTGCCCCTACCAAGGGTCAGCGCAAAGCCACGAAGCCCTCCTCTAAGACGAAAAAGAAAGACAAGAAAGGAGAGGCTAGCTCGGATGTTGCCCAGCTTACGGCCTCCGAGCCGTCTGCAGCACCTGCCCTGACTGTCACTCCCGCGCAGTCAGGCGTGATGACTCGGTCGGCCGATGAAGGCCTAGTGATCGTAGCAGAGGAGGAGGAGGAGGAGTCCGAGCCACCTCTTAAGAGGAAAAGGGTTGCTCGGATTGTTGACCTGCTGCCCTGCCCATCGGGTCAAGGCAGGAGAGAGAAAGAGAGAGAAAGCAAGGGGAAAGGGCGAGCGGCAAGCGCCGAAAAGTGGGAGCCTGCGATCAGTTTGGCTAAAACTGCATCGATTGGGAACCTCGATGTGTCCCTTCACATTGCTAAGAAGATCGTTCCCCCTTCAGACGAGAGACTCATGGACTTGCTGAGCAATCAGGAGCTAGGGCCCCGTCTCATCCGTAGCTGTACAAGAAGTCTGGCGATGTCCCCTGCGATGTACCGTCGTATGGAGGAGCTTGACGGGATTAAGCAGTCGCTGGGTCAAGAAGTCCAAGATCTCTCTGAGCAGGTGAAAGCTTTGAGGGGCGAGCTTTCGAAGGCTAAGGAAGAGAGAGACGTCTTCTAGGCTCAACTCTGTTCCTTGGAGGAGGAGAAAAGGTCTTGGGAGGAGGTGCGGAGCATTCTGAAAGCTCAACTTGCCACGGGGGAGGAGGAGACGAGCCGGTTGATTGCGGTGAGGGACAGGCTGGCTAAGGAATGTGAGGACTTGAAGAAGGAGGTGAATCCGGAGCAGGAGCGTGGTAAGAAATTTCTCCAGGATTGTCATGAAGCAGTGGAGGGTAAACATAGGACCGAGGATATATTGAGAGAGTTGCGATGCTCCGTCAAAAAGCAGAGGGTCGAGGCAATCAAGCGATGGAAGAGGCGGTTCCTACATGGGGAGTGCTTAGAGTTCGCTTGCGACTTGACCCTTTCGGTCCTGAGGCGTTGCCATGAAGTTTACATTCCTGACGGGTCAGAGGTTCCTTCATTTGAGGATTATGCCGAGCCGATGCTTCCCGCTGCTCTTGGCCTTTCTCTGGAGGAAATGAGGGAGAGGGCCGAGGGAGAGCGGACCTTAATTCCGGATGAGGAGCTGGACCTTAGCTCAGAAGAGGAAGAGGGCGTCTCTCCGCTGTCTTCTCCTCCCGATCCGGCTGCTGGCCCTTCCTCTGCCGACCCGGCTGCTAGCCGTTCCTCTCCTCCGACCGATCCTGCTGCTGGCCCTTCCTCTCCTCCCGAAGGATCAGAGTGATTGTTTCCCTTTGTAAGGCTCATCTGGTCGGGCTTGTGACCAGAGCTTTAATTCAAAGAAATAGAGGCTCGTTTTCCATTACCTCTTTTATATGTTAAAGATTAGGCTATCTCCTCGAATAGCAGGTCGCGAATGAGCGCACTCCATGTGCGTCGATCGGGTGAATTAGGCCGAACGATAATGAGGCCGAACGATCCGAGATTTTATTTTGGGATCTTGGCCGAGCGTAGTCGATCGATGTCGAGGTCGAGCCATGGTTCCAAGGATCTTGTCTTGGCAACCTGGCCGAGCGATAGTCGAGGCCTAGCTATGGTTCCAAGGATCTTGTCTTGGCAACCTGGCCGAGCGATAGTCGAGGCCGAGCGATCCGAGATTATTCTTCTCGGCATCGCCTGGTTCCAAGGATCTTGTCTTGGCAACCTGGCCGAGCGTGGTCGAGGCCGAGCGATGGTTGATGGGATTTTCTTCTCTTTGCCGAATTTAACGAAATTTGTTTTCTTGCCAAGAAATCTGAAAACTCCTTTATTGATGATGATGAGGGCGTGGGCCGTTAAAAAACCTGACTGTCAGGGCCAGGAAAAAGGTACCCACAAGTTGTGTACAATAAACCGGCAAGCCCCTCTGACGCTCAATTTAGTCTTTTTGGCGAGTGTCTCGGCGACTATAAGCAAAGAATATCAGGGTTGTAATCTCGTACCTGTATCATGGAAGAATAATACCTTATATATGGAATAGATGTTAGGTTTAGGTCTTTACGTAGGTCTTTGCGTTTGCATGGGAGACTAACACCTGCGAATGGGCCGTGGAAGTGTGGATCTGGGCTCAGGCCTAGCACAGCCGACCTAACCAGATAGTATTCATTGATCCATTTTGACTAGGGTCTCCTTGTCATTGAGTAACTTCTATATCCTTTTAGATAATAGGAAATTTTGCATTACCTGGATTGAGACTAAACCTAATCCCCCTTCTTACTTTGGTAAGTACAATTCATTCCATTTCACTTTTACTCCTTTAGATGCATCAAATTTTCCTGACCTTGATGGGTTTTTTTATGCATTTTTCATCCTCCGTGTAAATATACGAGCAGACTAGTGACCATGCAAGTTCTTAAAAACCGAAGTTATAAGTTAAAGTTTACAAGTTGTAGATAAGAACCTATTCTACCAAACATTGATTTTGTTTTGAAAATTTCCGATAAGAGAATGCAATCAACATATTTAGGCTGATTAGTAGTTACATGTACACCACGATATCTCAAAGGAGAGTAATGTATAGCCAGGTTTGAAATGTTGCTAAGAATCTTACCATTTTGAACATCAACGGAGATATAAAAGCTGCTTTTACGCAAATTCACTCTTAGACCAGATAAACTAGAAAACTTCTTTAGAATTCTCATTAGTATCTTAAGGGAATAGGGTTCGTCACCGTAAGAGAGCATTAAATGGGTAAATAGATAAGGGAAATGGATCCCCTTCGCTAATACCCTTAGTTCCCTTGAATACTCTGGAGGGGTTTCCATTTATTAAAATGTTGAAGGATCTTGTGAAAATATGGGTCTTAATCCAGCTCACAAACATGATAGGAAATTTAAATGCTTGTTGACATTCAATTATGAAGCTTCAATTAACTATATTAAAAGCTTTGAAGAAGTCAATCTTCAAAGCACAACTTCTTGTTGATCTTTTAAAGTCAGTCTTTCATCAATTTCCTCATAAAAAGTACATTGTCACTGATTGACCTCCTTGGTCACACATTTAATCTGCTTGTTATAAGCATGGAAATTATTTTTTAGCTTATATTACAACATGAAATGGGTCAATAGTCATGTATAGAGCTCGAGTTTACCTTTTTAGGAATTAAACATTAAATAAGTCTTGTTTAACTCTCTCAACATCCCAGTACTTGAGAAAAATTCCTGTATTGCTTCCACTAAAAGTCCTCTAGTGATGCCTTAAGTTGATTGAAAAATTGTGCACTATATCCCTCTAGACTAGGAGATTTATTAGGATTCAAACTGAAGAGTATCTCCTTAACCTCTTGAATAGAAATAGGTTTGATAAGGTATTCCTTCATTTTACAGCTAAGTTTTTCATTAATAAATCTTTCCGATTTAATTCTTCTTGGATCCTAAATGGTATTTGAACCCATCAAATTATTGAAATACTCTAAAGTAGCGGCCTCAATTTTATAATTATCTATGTAAGGAATCCTATTTTTATCAAGTAGTGTAGTGATTTTGTTCCTATTTCTTCTTGCAAGGATTACATTATGACAAAAACCTAGTATTAGTTTCACCCTCTATGAGCCACATTACTTTAGCTTTCTACTTCAATAAGGAATTGTGTATGGCTAGAGCTAAGATATATTCCATCAACATACTAAATTCTTACATATTCAACTCCTAGTTAAGAGGATCTTAGTAAGACTCATCTTAAACTCTTTTAAGTTTCTCTTTAGCCTAATGAAGAAAAATTGCAATATTTAAACAAATATTTTTAAAATCCCTTTAGGCTTTTTTTACTTTGTGATGCTTCCTCATATGTTGGAATGCCTTCAATCCCTTACCTTGTGATCATAGCTTGCCCTTACTTCTTCATTAAACCCCTTTGTTTCAATAAGGAAATTGAAAAACTTAAATGGAGCCCTTGAAGTAGATTTAGTGGTAAGCTTCTATGTTTCAATCCTGGAATTATCTGAGCAAACTGGTGCACTAAAGCAAGCAAATGAATTAGGGAAATGAGTTAACTGAAGTTGATTCACAATTGTTATATCTAATTTCTTCCTAATGAACCATTCTCCTTGCTGCTTATTATTCTATGTACAGAAGTCACCAATATATCTTATGTTTACCACTCTTATGTAATTTACTATTTTCTTCAGTTCTCTATAAATACCCCTTAATTTGATTATATGACCTTCAACCTCACTAGGTGACAAAATACAATTTAGATAACGTACCAGCATCTAAGGTCTATTCATTAAGGATTGAATTCTTATAACATCTTCCCATAAATTCTTTGAAAGCCAAAATTTTTAGCATATATTCTTAAAATGCCAAACATATTAGAGATCCTTCTAAGCAACAAGTTATATAGATCAATTCATTTATGAAGCTGATGTAAGAAACCTTGAGTTTTTTTAGAAGCAAGGTTAATTTTCCCATTATAACGATATACATGGTTTAAATGAATTTCCCAATCAACTCCCAAATACTTGGGCTATTCTTAAGATGTTCCATTTTTATTTTGGTATCTAGTAATCCTATTATCATGGGATTTTTCCCCCAAAAAGGTGTCTTTAATAGCCTACTTCTTAAGAGGTTCATTCAACCATCTCACATTCCAAATCAATATATATATATATATATATATTAAAGGTTAGTTACCTCTTAGTCTATCCTTTCCTCTTTTTCTTATGGACCTCCTTCTAGGGGTGGAACTTGGCTCTATAAATTCTCCTTCTATACCTATTTTTAGGTCTTATTATGAGCTGAAGTTATCCACTTTACTTGGATCCTCTTTTTCTTCTATCGAGGATAGTTCATGTTTACTATGTCAAGAGCCTTTGAAGGCTAAATTGACTTTTGTTTTAACCATGGAAAAGATCTTTAAAGAATAATAGTTGATGAACTTTGCATCAAAACTTCACTTTGTAGATTACCACCTTTTTTCCTTATAGTATTAACCTCTCCTATCTCAATGTCTTACTCAATATGACTAATGGAAGGATCAAACTCTAGCAAGTTTTTCTTTTGGTTTACATTTTCCTTTTTAGTTCCTAACAACTTTAAGTATATGTTAGTATTGAATTTTTTCTGTTTGCATCATAGGTTTCCAATTATAAGATAGACTAACTTCTTACTTGGTAAGCTTCCACATTCATTAAACTTTATTACTAAAATGGCTTCAGTAAGCTTTACTCCTTTCTTTACCTCGACATATATTCTAGCACAAGATAGCTTATCTATTCGATCTGTTTGAGACTTTAAGAAAAGTTGTTTACCAATTGAATTAGCTGTAAAACATATTTCTTTCGCTGTTAATATTCCAATAGGACATTATAGAAGTTAATCCAAATGCTTTAATTGTAGGAACATTGGTAGGCCTCTAATATACCATGACCCTTATTCTAAAATCTTTAGTAAACTATTATCATTGGTAAATTTGAAGATAAAAGTTTAATCTTCAGTTAGCATTGGCTTTTCTAGGCCCTTTTTCCTCGACTTTCCCATAGCCTAGACATGAACTTGGGGAAGGGCAAGTCTTTTTCCATGGAAATATCCAACTAGTGTTGAGGACCAATTAGATACACTAACTTGAAGAAGCTCTACAGGAGCTGTGATGACCCCATCCATCATTGCTCCTTGAAAGAAAGTGAGTTTCTCCTTCAATACATTAAGGGCCACTTTTTCACTTTAGGTTTTCTAAACAATGACTGTTCTCTTAGCTGCTCCACTACCATTTCTCTCCTCCTAGATTCCTAAAGTCTTAGTTTTAACTCTGAATCTAATTTTTTCTATAGCCTGCTGAGAAGAGGGAAACTCTTCCTCAGTTATGATCCCTACTCTCACTATTCTTCAAGGGAGCCATATCTTTCCCATCTATTATACAAGAAGTTTCCAAAGACCCTGGATCTAGTCCTTTTGTAAGGCTTTAACCCTCCTCCAAAGCTACCATCATTAGGAAACAACTAAAATGGAAACTAAACTAAGTTTTGCCCATGAGAAAGATACCAAAACACAAAAGAGAAGTTAGCTTAGGGGGTAGTACGATAAATGTCCTAGTGAGAAGTTAGAGTCTATCTCTTTAATGTTTATCTTGAAAGATTTAATACTTAATTTAGTAATGCTTGCTTATTGTTTTGCCTTTTGTGTATTGTTTATCCTTTGACTTAAATATGAGCAAGTCCTTAATGAATATGTCGCTTATTACGGTTAATCTATTTGTCTTGCTTTATAGGATCAACCAAATAATTTTCATCCATTATAGGTCTCCTTAAATTAGAACTTGAGACATATTAACATCCTAAAGACACATTATGGATGGTATTTTCATCAATTATATAGAACATTAAGTTTGATTATATAATATTTATAAGCATGCTATGTTTAATATTGTTAATGGTCCATTTAGGTGGAACCTTAAATCATGCTACATCTTTCTATTTGTTGGTTAATGGGTATAACCAACTTTTTTATGGTCATTAAAGTAAATGCGTTCTAACTTGCAATATAATGATAACAAAACACTAGGAATACTAATTTTGTCTTTAGTATTAATAGATAATATGAAAAGTAAGATTTATATTTGAAACATTACAATTTTCATAAGAAGATGTTTGAAAAATGGTGAAAACTTAATATTTATATTTGAAATTAGTTGAAAGATGTCAAGTTTTCAAATTACTATATAGAAATGTTTAAACTAAAGGTTGTTACTTGAAAATGTTTCAAAAGATGTTAAATTTTTATAGTTGTTATTTGATAATGTTTAAAAGATGTTAAAACTTTAATAATTAAGATCTAATAATACCAAATGCAGTGTATTCTTTATGGTCTAAAAGAAATAAAAGAATCTTTAAAAGTATAGCTATTTAAGAGATCTCTCTCATGCAGGAATTGCTTCATAATCTATATCGTACTTAATTTGACATGGGATGCATATATAAGAAATGCAGTTAATCTATAATTACTAGGTGTTCAATGCCAATGTTGGATCCAATGTCATTCTAACACTCATACTTCAAATGATTATTAACTTTAAGTGTGAGACAGAAAGTGGGAACGTCATTATATTGAGTGAAATAAGTTTCTTACATACAACTGTCCTATGACTTGATATCTTTAGTGTAACCCCTATCTTGTATAAACTTTGTATTGGTTTTTATATATTATTAATGGGATTCTTTACTTTAAAAAACTAAATGACTAAAATAACAAAAAAAAAAACTTAAATGGTTAAAAGAAATCAAGATTTAAGAGTAACTGGGTGATCAATTGACCAACTGTTTTCAAGAATTCTTTTTGGTTAGTCAATTGAATGGTCTAACTGGCCAATGATTGTAAGAACAAGTTAAAGTAATATTTTGCTAAAAGAGGAGACAAATAGTTAAGTAATAACATTGATTTAGAAGTCTCAATCTCCAAATTTTCTTTACCATATTGTGTTATTTACTTTCCTAATCCCATTAAAATCATAATATCAAAATTATTTTTTCTTTGATTTTTTAATATTTTTCTTAAACGTATGTTACGTAATTTCATAATTTTGACAATATAAAAATATTTTCAAATTCTATTTGTTTAAATCCTTTGCTTTTTAATTTTCTATATATTTCTTAATCTAGAAGGCAAAAAGAAAAGAAAATCCCTCCATTCCTATACCTTTTTCTTAATTTTAAAATCCTTGTCTTGTAATGAAATTCCCCAAGTTTGCTAGACCTATTTAAATATATGGTAACTATTTATAAAGACAAAGTGAGATGTTTAACACCTCTCTTTAATTAAGTTCTCCAGGTTAGATAGCTCGAAGTCTAAATCAAGCACATGCAACTTAAACCAAGGTCAAACCTAATTAGGCTTTAATTGGAATTAAACTCAAATGGTTCACACGTTAGGCCCAAAAGTCCATCTCTTTTAGAAAAGTATTAAATGATCCAAAGCCTATTTATGTTGAGTCAAGCCTAAAGCTTAACTTTTTAAAAATATTAAATGTTCTAAAGCTTGATTATAACAACTCAAGCCCAAAGCCCAACTATCTGTATGTGAGATTGGTAAGAAAAAACCATGCTCTATATACATATAGTTACTTTCTTCCTACTTTTCTTTTCACTTTCAATAGGGAAATTGAGAATCAATTCTTAACTCAATCACACAATTTCTAAAGGATTGGGCTATTAGGCTTAACTTTGCCTAATTGAACTTTGTGCTCTTTTTCTTGAATATCCTTTGTTACTAAAGAAATATCTCATTAAAAATGAAATAATATTATTTTTAATTTAGTTAGTGTTTAAGTTTTGGGTCAGGCTGCATTGCGAAACTCGATTCCGAGCCTACATTGATAAAAATCTTTATAAACAAAAGTCTGAACTAAACTTGAAATCCCATCACATTCGACCTAAACTTGTTGACTTCAAGAAAGGTCGAGTTAAGTCAAATCAAGATAAGCTAGGCCAAGTTATTTTATTATCCCTACATCTACCACTATTTGTATCCACTAAATGGATAATGCATATATGAAAAATCATAGTATTCTTTTGGCCTTGCCAATAACTTTAACAATAACCAATTCAGCATGTCTATCACTTCAACCTTCTAGGCATTTACTTATGTGTGTGAACAAATTCCATAGAGTAAAGGAAAAAAAACCTAACACTTAAGAGTAAAAAGAAAATAGTGCTAGCTCCTTTATATCTTTTTTTTCTATTTATAGAAACATAGTATAGCTTCTTTTTTATTAAAATTGAAACTGCTAATTATAATCAAATTCTAACTTTTTATAATTTAATTTTAATAAAATTAAATATCTCATATTCGATTCTTGAAATTTATTAATCTTAACAATTATGTTTAACTTACTTAAGTAGATTTTTACTTTTAAATGCTCTTTATATGTAACCCATTATGTTCCTAATATATTGACAATATTTATAAATTATAATTTTGATTGTGAATTAGAATTAGATAAATTAATTCTTTATTTAATTTATCTTTAATTTTTTAATTAAATAATTTGTAATCATAGATCAAGATTTACGCTTAACAACATATAATGACTATCCAAATATTAAGAATGTCAAAGTAGTTTAACTTAACCTAATATATGATTATGATGTATAATTTAATCGTTTTATCATCCAATATTTCAATTTGATACAGAATCGAAATTAGTCTCCATTCTTTTAAATCTAATCATATTCATTTTTATAAATTAGTAATTGATTTATAATTGATATTATAAAATATCTTTTTAGACTGCAATTCACTTTGACTAGGGAATTCCTTAAGTCACTACTAATTAAGAATAGTGAAACATTATCTCTATTTACTTTATAATGACTAATCATTTATTGTCTTACTTAATATCTCGATATAGTTTAAACCATATTTAAGTATTACCGACTAAGTTGTCCTAAATAGTTTAGGTCATAAGTAACATTAAAACATAATAATTTCACATAAGATACTTTAGTGATATGAAATATGAGTATCAATTACACAACAAATATAAATGAAAAAATTCACATACATAAGTAATATTGTATTTGTAATCATCTTAATTGGTTTAGTTCAGGGAACTTATTTTCTAATAAGTATCCACACGTTTATTTAAGTATCTATATAATTTAGTTTAAAAGATCCATTACTTTCTTTATAAAAAAGAAACATAAAGTATAATAGTTTTACCATTCAATCTATATTTCATCTTGATAAAACCACAACTAGAAACAATTAAAAATAATAGATAAATATAAATTGGATCTCATAATTATAATTTCAGTTGCACATTAATTATTTTAAAGATTTTATCTATAGTATTAAAATATCAAATATAATTGACAAAATAAATTAATTATATCGCAAAATTCACAGTCCAAATAATAGTGACGTACTTGTCTCTAACATCTCAAATTTGTAGTATTTCTTGAAACTCGAGTTACTGTGGTTCTTAATAAGTTGGTATGGTGGGTGCCCTTGTAGGCATAGAAATGGGTCTTTCGGATATGAGAAACTTTGTTTTGTGCTCTTGGTGGACTAAGAGTACACTTTGAATCCTAACGTTTATAACAGAGTACAGAATAGACCATAACATTTTGAAATGTTTAAATTAAACTCCAACAATTTCATAACATTAAAAAATCCTAAATGAATGAAAAATTTAACGGAGATAACTCCCTATTAGTTAAATGTCATGCCAATACCGATATGATATCATTCTTTATTTTGAAATAAAATGTAGGTCTCATTGTTATGTTACAGTGGGACCACTTTTAGATTATTTATAAAAAAAACTAATTATGTGATAGTAGTACTTACTTTTTATGTGGTAATAGACGGAAAGTTAGGTTTGTCAAAATTTTCATCCATTTAGGGTAATGTTCTGAATATTTTGAAAATATTATGATTTAATTTGAATGCTTAAAAACGTTAAGATTCAAGTTGTATTATATTATAAATGTTTAGGCTTAAAATATATTTTTAGTCACGCATGGTGGAAAATGATTTTTCTAATATGATTTTTACCGCTATACTTGAAGGTGATACAGATATACTCTCACCGTAATGCATGTTGCTAATTCCATAATGGCCGTCTTGCGACAGAATTGTTGGACTTGCAAGATTGCTAATATCAAAAGAGTACATCTTGGGTACACACTTCGACTAAACTAGGTCATGACACAAGCCCCTCCTCGGCCGGATTCTTCTATTTCTTCGTTTATAAAAAGAGAAAATTTATATCTAAACATGAACCCCATATTGGAGGAGCCTGATGACAAGGCTTTAGAGTTTTGAAATTCATATAAGGTAGGAGCGTATATCTTATATAGTTCATCTTCCTAGTTTGTTTTACTATGCACTAAAATAAGGAAGTTACATTTTGTCGATAAGAATTTACTTATATGTCCTTGATCAAAGGAATAAGGATCCCAATTTTTATTTTTCTTATAAATTTAAATAATTAATTTTCTTTCATTAATTCCTGATCTTTTTAATTTTAATTGATTATCTACAAGTTAATAACAAAAAAACATTTCCATGAAATGGATTAATTATTAATCCACTTCTCTTATCAGTAGGATGATTACGCCAACTTTTTAAATGGTAAACAACTAAGTTTTGAAGATTTCTCACATATTGTCTCATTAATAAATATTATGGCTTTAAATGACATATAATAAACATAAAGTTTAAGTATTTATTGATTTTTATTCTAAATTTAAACGTTAATTTTGTGGTTTCTTAAATTTAATATATTTTGTAAGTATATTATGGGTATGGGGCCAAGCTGCTGATGATCATCTGGCAAAAGCATTTTTCCAAAGAAAAAAGGAAAAGGTAAAAAATTTCTTTTAGAAGCAGAAAAGTAAGGATGATAGAACTAGGGCTACCCTGAAATCTTCTGTCCCCGTTTTTCTGTACCTATCCTGTCCTATTGGATCCAAGCCATTTATTTATGTAGGTCTCACATAAATAAATGTTTTAGATCTAATGAGACAGGATAGGTACACAAAAACGGAGCCAGAGAATCACATCCCACTAGGGCTAGGGCCTTTTCTTGAAATTCTTGAAGAGTAACAATGATAAAAAGAACGCCAAATATAGCGGTCTTAGCCACGAGGATAGATTCACCTGTAATCATAACCACATAACAGTAGGGTTAGAGTCTTAGCATATATTGTATTAATCATGAATTTTATTAATATCGAAATAAAACCTACGTTTTTTAGACCTTTACCATTGTTCTCTTGCACATTATTCCTTAGTTATTCATCATTATTTACTCTTAATTAATAAAGAAGAAATTAAAATATCTACGGATTGAAACTTTAATTTGCATGATTGTAGAAAAGACCGCGTTTAATTAAGAAAACTTAGGTACAACTTCTTTTGTTCTTATTGTAGTATCAAGGTTAAATTTATAGATTATGGAAGTAAAATTTAAATTGAAGTCACTGATGTTTGAAATAAAACATTGAAGACAAAGACATACACCCACCTGGCGAAAGTGAAATACATGTTTCAAGAGCCGGAGAAAATAATACCACCTTGTCTTATGCAAGTGCAAACAAAAACTTTTCAATTAAAAAAGAAAATTATCAATATAAAAGCGGATGAGAACACAAAAGAATGGGCGGAAAAAGCAAAGAACAAATATTGTACAAGTAAACAAATTTTAGATTAACTAATGAAGAGGAGGAGTAGACAAACAAGTTTCCTGATGCTTTCTAATTTTATGAACTAAAATTCTAAACAAGTGCATTCATCGGATGCTTAAAGAGCAAAAAGGATAGAATATGATCCAGTATTTGAGAATTCTAATGCTACCTGCTGTGTGCAATCATCAGATGCTTAAAGATCAAAAAGGATAGAATATGATCTAGTATTTGAGAATTCTAATGCTACCTGCTGTGCCTGAAGTGCTAAATGATGGGCCTATAACAGTTGCTTGTGGGCCTGTTGGTGGTTGTAGAAGTTTGGCTTCGTCAGAGTTCTGATTGTCGAAGAACGGGTATAACTCATACCTAAGTTGACAACTTGGAGCAAACACTCTTTCTCCTTGTTTTAAACCTGCGTTGAAGGCCTCGTAGGCCATAATCAATCAATCCATGCACAAATTGCTGGCCAAGTTAGGAGTGCAATGTACCAGTAAGTACAAATGAGTTCTTGTTACACTCAACAGTGTTACATTCCCTGTCGCAAACTTCCTATGAGAATCGTCGGAGGCAGCCCTATTTGTGAGGTCATCTATCAAAGTAGAAATCGTTTGACGGAACTGAGTTTCCTCCGACTCCGAGACATTTTCTATGTTGACGAAGCCATTGAAGGGATCGATTTCCATTTTCCCAGACAAGGTGCGGTTGCAGTATCTCAGCATGCAATCATCGTACTAGAGAATAGCTTCCTTTCGATTGGGGCATAGTTGTGGGAGAACTTGGGAAGATTGGTTGATGTTGTTGTTAGTAGCAAACTAAGACAGCTTGAGGAGACCGAGTCTTATGTAACAAATCATGTCTGAGTTGGTCTTCATCAAGAGCTACAGTAGTTAGTATTCTTGCATGATTTTAGGAATATAGCTAGTTGTAATCTTGGTTGTTGTTTGTTTCCGTTTTGTTAGCATGTAAAGCCTTTATAAGGTTGTGCAAGTTGTTTTAAATAATAATGTGATCACTTAATGTTTTGACTAATTATACAATAAATGTCAAGTTTAAACCAACAAGTGGTATCAGAGACAGGTTGATCAAATGGCCTTTAATCTTGTGCAAATTCAAGTACCAGTGTTGCTGAAAGATAATTATAGCAAATGGTGTACTCAATTCAAGGCCTTGTTCGGTTCACAAGATTTGTGGGACATCGTCAACAATGGATACACCGAGCCCACACCTGAGGAAGAGGGAGTGTATACGTCTGAGCAGAAAAGCACACTGAAGGAGCAGTGAAAGAAGGATAAGAAGGCTTGATTCCTTCTTTATCAAGGTCTGGATAAAGATGACACATTTGAGAAGATTTCTGAAGCAACCATTAGCGAAGAAGTGTGGGACAAGCTTGCAGTCATCTTCAAAGGGGTTGATTGTGTCAAAAAGGTGCGTCTACAGACGTTACGACGAGAGTTCGAAGTAATCCACATATATGAAGGAGCAACTGTGACTGATTATCATTCAAAAGTAATTAGTCTGGTTAATCAAATGAACAGAAATGGAGAAAAGCTTGCTGATGTTAGAGTTATTGAGAAAATATTACGCTCATTAACTTCAAATTTTGGGCATGTGGTAACAGCTATAGAGGAGTCCAAGGATCTTGATAATGTAAGCATTGAAGAGTTGCTGGGATCTCTTCAGGTGCATGAGGCTCGATTTTGTAGGAATGTCACTACCGCAGCTAGTGAGTAAGCCTTAAAGGCCAGATTCGTGCCTGATAAACCCAGTGGTGGTCGAGGAAGAGGACGTGGAGGATCTAGCTCAAGAGGGCGTGGATTTCGTGGAAGGAACGTGCCATATGAAGAGAGAAAAATGCAAATACGTTGCTGGAATTGTAACCAACTGGGACACATTTCTTATGATTGTCCACAAAAGGACGAAAGGGTGGTCAATTTTGCTAAAAACACATCAAGCTTAGAAGAAGAGCCTATTTATGAAGAGCCTACTCTCCTAGTTGCTGGAAGGGAACCATTAGATAATGGAGATTTTTGGTATCTAGATACAAGGTGTTGGACCCCAGAAAATTTTTCTCTAGTAAGCATGATTTCAAATAATTTTGGAGTTTGGATAGATTTAATTTTTTTTGGAACTATAATGGTGCCAAGGTTAGTAGGACTTGTTGAATAGATGAAGGAAAGTAAAGTGTTGAAGTAATGAGGATGTAATAAGGACATTTTTGGGAGATCACTTAAGCATGGAAGAGCATA
>JAOSBK010000003.1:22933381-22947625 GCA_027568895.1 Erythroxylum shatona
AAACAATTACAGTTAGAAAAGATCCATACTGATGAAAATGGATCAGACATGTTAACTAAGATTCTACCAAAAGGGAAATTCGAGTACTGTCGATCAGTAGCAGGCTTGATAGAGCCCTCCATGTAATCGGGAGGGGGAGATTTGTTGGAGATGGGTCCCTCTCACATGGAGGGACTCCATCATTTCAATTTGGTGGGCATGGTAGGCGCCAACAACGGCGCCTACCGTAGTGGATGCCTACCAACATGAAAAAGAAGAGTTGCTGCATTAGTTGAAATAAATGGAAGCCGCCTGCAGTATCTGTTGAAGAGAAGAAAAAAAAAGACAGCTGCCTTGCAGCTGTCTTCAAGCGGTGGAGTTAGGCACTCCCCACTTCACAACACACGCAACAAAACAGATAGAGAAAATTTCAGAGAGAAACCATAGCTTTGTTTTGCTCTGAAGTTAGGAAATACATTCTTAAAGGGTTGGTGAGTGACAAAATAGTGAGGTTAGTATTTTTAGATTGGGAAACACCTTGTGAGCCACTATTTTAGTTTTATCTCTGTATACCCATTATTTGTAATAGTAGAAGAAATATTCTGAGTTTTGTCCATGGACGTAGCCCAAAATTAAGGGTGAACCATGTTAAAAATCCTGTGTCCATTTTACTCATTTTAATTTTCCTTTTCACAAAATATACCCGCTGCGTCCAACAAGTTTTATGATCGTTGGTTTTGTTTGTGTGGATTGAGTTGTTAGGGTTTATTTTGGTTGTAATCTTCTGTGTAGAAACTATGTATCCGTTTCTCTTTAAAAGAGTTCTTTATAATTATTGAGAATTCTCCATATTCTCTTGATAAATTGCACCTAGTTAGTGGTATTAATAGGAAAGATCTCAAGTCCTCCTTCTTCCTTAGGTAAATTGGAATGCCCTGATAAGTAAGAGGTTGATTAAAGAATCTTACACGTGTCCTGCATTCAATCCAGTTTAGAATTACACTAGCTTTATAAAAAGTTAAGATATATCTCTTGTTTTCATTGATTGAGAGTCCATGTCATAAGTCCACTAATTGAATGCTCATAGGTTTTCATATCAATGGAATTCCATTGGACTTTATTATTTGTTATTCTGTGTTTGTTATCCAAATTTACCCCTGAAGACAGAAACTTCACATACAAATCTGAAATAGGAACATAACCATAACCAACACAGTGTTTGGATAAGCGAAGTTGCCTCCTTTCTTTCTTGTTATTTTTGTAAGAACGAGGAAAGGAAAATGGAAAAGTGGGTGGTTTAGCAGATAAAAGAAGAAACAAAAAGATTTCAAGCAAAAGGCAGTTAAGACAGCAAGTTTGGAGGTTTGGACAGCGTGATTGACGGTTGCGTTAGGCTTTCAAGTCTCTGCGAGTGGTGAGGATCCTGTCCCGTAGTGAGTAGTGAGTAGTGAGTAGTGGAGGAAAAAAAAGAAAGGCCTCGTCATTTGTTTTGGAGTTTTATATTGAAAATACAGCAAGTGATGTTGGATTTTAGATTCTCAGTCTAATATTATAGTGTCTTATTCTGTTATATAAATCTTAACCATTTATTTATGTAGATTTTACATAGATTTCGCATAACTGAACGTGAGATTCACATAAATAAATGACTGAGATTCATAAGACAAATTAATATATCATAATATTAAACAGAGGATCCTCTCTATGTTGCTGAAGGTTGTGTGCCATGTTCTGTTCCAACTTCCAAAGCTTCAATTTTTACTTGAAAAATGGAAAAATCACCATCAAACCCAGCCCCAATCTTAAATTCTAATCCAATTTCATTTCGTTTCTTGCTAATTTTGTTCTTCAATTTCACTTCTTTTCAATTTGCAGAGCTATGATTCAGAACCTTGTGCCTTATTATTAATCAAATAAATAAATTTTACTTTGAATTGTCAATTTTTCCTTTCCACTTTTATTAATCCAATTTAAATATTCTCTTATTCTTCTTTTCTCTTGTCCTCTTTCCTAAATTTCTAATTTATATGTACATACTCTTTTATTCCCTAAAACAACAGGCCAATTTTCCGCTGCGCGTTTGCACAAATCCTTCCCTTTTGTTTTGGCAATTATTGGAAGGAACCGATGGACTCATGGTTAATAAGAGTTAAAATATTTAATTCTGTTAGAATACGGAATTAAAATATTCTATAGCTAAATGTCGGATTCGAAATATTTGTCCATAAATTTTACCTATGGTCGCTTGTTCGACGACTCTTTATATCAGTAATTTTTGACATTAAATTTTGCCGATAAAAAATTATTTTCTGTCGATAATTTATGGTGCTAAAATCAAAATTTCTTTGTAGTGATATACCATAATTAGTTACATAAATAATTTTTATTAAAATAACTTCACAAGCATTTAACTATTATTTTTAAAAAATTATAATATCATGAAAATTAAAATAATAGGAATATTTTAAAATATATAAAACTATTATTACTTTTTTATTTCTAAAGAGATTTAGTGAGGCCGACCAGACCTTGACATCTCTGAAGTAACTCGCTCTGACTCGGCCCAGCACATGTCTACTTTTGCATGTCGAATGATTACTTCAGGACACTTAACGGGGAAGCAATCTTTCCATTCAACGTCTGCACAAAACGACGGCCAGCGGTCTGCTCCATTCTCGAGACAACCTGGATATGTTCAAAAATCCGTAAGCTTTTCTATTACACAGCAATATAGGGAAACCGCATTAGCCAATATCAAAGGAGAGGGTAAGATTGTTGTTAATAGCAAACTAAGTCAGCTTGAGGAGACCGAGTCTTATCTAACAAATCATGTCTGAGCTGGTCTTCATCAACAGCTACAGTAGTTAGTATTCTTGCGTGATTTTAGGAATATAGTTAGTTGTAATCTTGGTTGTTGTTTGTTTCCGTTTTGTTAGCATGTAAAGCCTTTATAAGGTTGTGTGAGTTGTTTTAAATAATAATGTGATCACTGACTGTTTTGAGTGATTATACAATAAACGTCAAGTTTAAACCAACAAAAGCAAGTACGACAGGCACTTGCGTTCTTGTCTCCTTTACACATGGCAATCGCATTGATCGTGTTAGCATCTTGGCCATAGGAGCTACTGGAGAAGCCGTAGCTACTGATGTCAGGGTTGGAGGAGAGAGTCAAGGAGGTGGTAGAGATTCGACTCATAAGTACTGTTACTTGTGAAATTGCCCTTGTTTAAGCAGTAGAGTAAGACAGGAAGATTTGGTTGCTGTGAGGTGGAGAGATCAATAAGTTGAATAAGAGCTGAAAAAAGAAAGAAGATGAACCTTGAAGAATTCAATGTTGATATCATAACCCTCATGGCTCGTTTGGTGGTTTTAGCTCAGTGGAGATGGTGTATAGGAGAATTTTTATTTGTGAGAATATATATACCATCCACAGTCCTTACTTCGTAACATAATTAACGTCCTTTAGCTTTTGAAGTTTTATGAGGAAACCCTATACGTATATACGTTATTCTCTAATACGTGTGTCCTTAGCTTAATCAGTCAAAAACGGCGAGAGCTTTTGTGTTTGCCCACTTGGTTGTTCTTGGTGTTCTATTCTAATCTCAATCATTCTTATTACTACTTTTGAGAAGAAAGAATTTTTTACTCTAGGGCATTTTAGAAGTAATATTCATCTATTTATTTTATTTATATCTCACAAGATTTCTTTTGTATCATCTTTAATTTAGATGAAATTATACTCAACATGATAATAGCAGTTTCTAAGGATAGTCAGGGAAGGAGTGAGGTGGGCACATTACTCATAATGCACCATACTCTTAATTTCTTCTTTCAAATAACTTCAAGTGATCATATTTTTAATAGGATATGGAATGAAAGTTCAGGAGTTTAATTGTAATTGTAACTAAGGCTTAAAAGTAAAAAACGAGAGTTGAAAGTATAAGAATAAAAGTGTGAGAGTTTGTAGTTTTACCCAGGCCCCAGGGTTTTAAATTAAAAATATAAACACCAGATATTAAAACTTTAAAGATATAAAATGTTGAGAACGTCGTAGCAAATTGATGAGACATGAAAAGTATCAATGCCAGGAAACTATTAATAGATAAACGAAATAAGAGAACTAAATAATCAACATAGCCAACCTTTAGCAAGTCGACAGAGTAGGGAGAATGTATAGAGCACTTGAAGTAAAATAAAATGTCAGGAGCCTCCAACATGTCAACTAAGCAAGAAAAATAAGTTTGTAAAAATAAAATGTTAACATTAGCTAGATAGCCTAGAATAGGTTGAAGAAGCATATAAAATAAATTCATGAAATGTAAATGAAACAAATTGATGATGCCAAGATTAATATACATGTTTTGAGAAGATACAACTAATATTGGGACTATTAAGCAAAATGTGAATAAATGTGAGTGGTATGAAGACCAACATCAGAGTAAAAAGAGTTTAAATGATATTGAACACATATGCATATTGGCAGTGTTTAATGAGTCATTAATGCTATGTAAAGTTATCAAGTAAATTGTGAAATATAATTGGGTAATTTGAAAGATACTACTTATTTTGTGATTACTTGTCATGTTATCATTTTTGTGATATTGAATTCTCTTATTAAACAATCACCTTAAACTTTAAAGAAGAAGAAAATTGATCAAATGGAGTGCAAGAATACA
The DNA here is from genome assembly GCA_027568895.1 of Erythroxylum shatona. NCBI lineage: Eukaryota > Viridiplantae > Streptophyta > Magnoliopsida > Malpighiales > Erythroxylaceae > Erythroxylum > Erythroxylum shatona. Next base: position 22,938,037 of record JAOSBK010000003.1, read on the forward strand.
TCAATTAAATGTATAACCAATTTACGATAATGAATCATTTCACTATACTCGATCCATTTGATTTTTAGCTTACAAAACTTATGATCTTAGTATACTCATAGTAAATCCTTCTTTATGCTACCATATTGCCTTAATGTTGATTATAGATTTCCTGATTCCACTTATCATTCTGTTTAAAAATCCTTTAACAAAGTGAAACATATTATATATATTGTTATTATTTTAAGGTTCCCTTCACTGATTATCTGTGCATGTGTTTAACGACCCTTCTCACATTTACTCAAGCATATCACTTCAATTCCAAAATATCCATATTCAATAAATGACTTATAAAGTAACAATGAAATTAAGATGCTTAGAAAAGGTAGGTTATGTGCATGTAATGTTACATATTTTATGTAGTATTTTGTTAATTTTCCATAAAAATTATCTTGATTCGAATGGGTTTGAAAAACTAAAAGTGTTAACTGTTTTGCAAACTTTCTGTAAACTCCTTTGACACGAACAAAAATAAAACCTAGCAAAAACGAAATAATAAGAACACCAAAAAATTGGTAATGCAGTTCGACATATCTTGTTTACGTCTGTGGGGCCCTCACTCAACCTAATAACTTTTACTGAAGTAAAATAGATTTACCCAAGGCTTTACTGAGCTGATACTAATCAACCATTGACACTATCTCCTAACCTCATTTCCTGTGAAAGAATTTCATACCTAATAACACGACCGACTCGTGTCAACCTTGTCAGAGGATTTTTCTAACTACTTTCACTCAAACAACAATTAATAAAAATAACTCAAGTATTTAATCACTAAGAACTGAACGAAATTATACTTGAGACAAAAGAAAGACTTTCCTATAGATTTATCTTCTCGAATTAATCCAGCTGAAACTCTTCACCATAGCTGATTCTTTCTTCATAAAATAAATCATAGTGTTTCTTCAATTAATAATCAGTACCCACTCTACCGTAAATAATATTCACTATGTCATAAACTCACAACACAACCATAGCTCATCAAAATCACAGCGATTCACTTCAGTTCACTCAAAATAGAAATAACACCTGCGGCATCAACACATGTTAACAAAACCCTTTTTCCTTCACAATACCTGATGCACAACACCTTGGCTACTTTTTCGTAGCTTTGCAATCTGCACAGTCCAATCCACAAGACACACTCACTGTTTGACTTAAACAATTAATTCACATTTTCCTTAAAAACCACACGCTAACCACAACTCAGTTAGTACACACATTCACGTTTTTTAGGCTTCTGAAGTGTTTATTCAATAGGCAATTAATGCATACCCATGACACAACACATATCACCTTTTCAATTCAATTAACTCCACTCTATTTTGGTTGACACCAACACACACTAAACTCCATGGTTGCCGCACCCACACACCAAGTGATAGACTTTAACTTTAATTCTAAGATGCCCACAGTAGATACACATAAAGTCCTTATCTTATATCCTAAAAATCTAACAATATACATCTTAAACATCAACGTGATACACCATAAGTTTGTAAGAGAGTAGATTTCCATTTTGTATAGGATTCTTCCACATCTTTTTAAATTCTACTACAATTAATATCTTATATGTCCAATTAATAAATAATGCTAAAACTAAATAAACGACATATAACATATATCCTAACAGGGTTTATATTATATTTTAGGTCAATATATAGATTTTTTTGGGAAAGATATTAGGTAATAATTAAAGAGTTTTATAAACAAAGATAAGAAGAAAAATCATTATTAGTTAAACATAGCCTAATACACGGTTTTGTATTAGGGTGTGTCCTTATCTAAATAGACATAAGGCAAAAAAATTCAACATGACCTGGAACATGATTGTGAGTTAGGGTGTATTCCGTACTAGATTTTTTTTTGTAAAGGAGCCATAACTTCCAATACCAATGAGTTAGAGCCCATGTTATATGGATAATATGCATAAATGTGCACAAATGTTTCGTAGTATTATTCTCACACACTCTTTCTCTCTCTATATAGATTTATATATACATACATATATATTACCTTGATTTATTTAATTTGTTTTATGCTTTTAGGTAACTAAGAAGTTTTAGCTTAAGGATGAGATTTGTTAAGAATTAGAAAGGGTTGCAAGGAAAATCTTTAAAAAATCATAATTCTTAGTTAAACATAATCTAGCCTAAGACTACGTGTCAGCCCATTCCTAATAATATATCAAGTATAATAAAGGTATGACCTAGATCCATGGCTTGGCGAGAGACAATGTGCCATTGAATAAATTACGTAGGATAACATGGCTTAAGCCATAGTCATGCCATGGACCATGTGCTAGTCATAAGAGAAATGAGAAGATCCATGATCTAGAGGCATGAATGTGCAATAACATGTGTACTATCCCTAAAAAAAGACAAAGATCTACTAGTATAGAGGAGTGAGCATGACAGAGTCCATGTCTCTATCTTGAAAGATTTATAGGATAGCGTGAGCATTAATTCAAATTTTGATAATAACATTTGCACCCAAACTTCGATTAAGATGATTTAAGTGACTATAAAAAGCTAAAGTTTCTTTTAGACACAATTTAGGCCATATTATAAGTTTTTAATAAACATGGTTTGAGCATGACTATTGCTAAAAGCATGTCTTAATGATAGGACAAACTATAAATAGACATGAAAAAACCTAATTTCATATTATTTCATTTTAAATTTAGGGTTAGCCATTTAGAAAGAAAAAACACTTTAAAAATATAGTAAATACCCTTCTTCAACATAAAAAAAGTGATATAGAATCAGCCTTTCACAACAAAGAACACCGAAATATTGAGTTTTACATGAGAAAAAACACTACTATTTCAAATATGAAGCACAACCAAGTTTTATTTATGTCTAAATAGGAGGAGGAACTCTAGTTATTATTTTGTATGGTCTATTTCAATTATTCTTTGAAGGATATTTTAGTACTTATGAAATATTTATAATTTTTTCTTAATAATGATCTAATTAAGCTAGCTATTAGGTTTGATTATAAATTGCATGTGGACAATTCAATAAAACTTACTTATGAATTGATCATGGAATAGATAATGAGAATTGAATGGGGTGTTAGAAATAACATTAAATGATTCTTCTAGTGTTAAGATAAAACCTTTTATGATATCTCATAGATCTTAAGATTTCTTTACATGTTTTAATTAGAATGAAATTATCAACTAATCCTTTAAAGATATATGGCTATACATCAATAAATGGTGGATTCTTACACAAAATATTTTGTAGGTTCAAGTGATAAAATCATTAAATAACTAAAAATCATTAAATAAATAATCATAAGTTCGAGACAATGCTAGAGGGAATTCTTGGATAGGTGTATCCTTATTTAAATTTCTTTTCATTGTTCAATTGTTTGTGTTGTTACTTGTGGTATTTGGTAGCACGTCATAATACTACACAAAATAACTAAGCTTAAAACTATAGCTAGTGATAAGTCTAGGTCGATCCCATAGAAAATACATATAAAATTTTTATGATGAAAGGAATTGGTGTTTAGGTTATAAGGGTGGTTTGGTTTGGTTTTAAATAACAAAATAAAGTAAAATTAAACTAACGAAAGCAAATTAAAGAAAGAAGTGAAAAATGATATAATTGATGAATGGGTTCATAATCCAATTCTTTATTCAATCTTTGCCTACACAAGAACAAGCATACTCCATTGTCTTATTATTCTCATAACTCTTCTACCAACTGTTAATCGTAAGTTAATAGCAAACTCTTTATTCGAACCTAGCTACCAAACAAACTAGAACAAGCTATTTAGATTTAATAAGAAAGTCACATTACAAACTACGAAAACAGACTAATCTAGGTAACAACCATACAAGATCGAATCATTTAACCTTTATTCCTAATGATTTAGAACCATTAGTTACCACAAAGGAATCCAAATGTAACTATTATATATTGTATTTAATATTCTAGCAATTGGTTTATATAAAAACAATCTAATATAGCATTAAGCTCATTCTTACACAACACCCAATTCAGTAAACAATTGAACATAGGATAACATAAATAATCCCTAAGCGAAAGAACACAATAAATAATGAAGAGATGCCCAAAACTTGTCTTCAGCTTTGATATTCCCTCAAAACCAGAAGAGGGAGGCTTAGCTCTTCATGGGTTCCAAAGGATTAAGGATTCTACGCTATCTTACCCACGACATATTTGTTTACCCGCTTAAATGTTGGTTTATATTAAAATTTAGGGTTTAGGGGAGATACACGATTTGATAAATGAGTGCATCAAATCGTGAGTGACAAGAATTTTCCCTAAATTATGACAATAAATAGATGGGTAAATGTTCATTTATCCAATTATGTAAGTAAAAAAACTTCCAAATGCATTGAAAGCTTCATTTCCTTAGATTTTCTTGTCCTATCTTCACCCCAATTCATTTGCCATGTATCTTCCAGATCATCTTGAAAGCTTCATTTCCTTATATTTTCTTATCCCATCTTTAACCCAATTCGTCTCCTTACTCATGTATCTATTCTGATAGTCGTGTATGCATTTGGAAGTTTTTTTTACTTACATAATTGGATACATGGACATTTACCCATCTATTTATTATCACAATTTGGGGAGAATTCTTGTCATACACGATTGCATCTTCCAGATCATCTTGAAAGCTTCATTTTCTTAGATTTTCTTGTCCTAACTTCACCCTAATTCGTCTCCTTCTTATTCCACAAGGACAATTGAGTGTGAACATCAAGATGATGGCTCAAATAATGTTCTTTTAACTCACTTTAACTCTTATGCTTCCAAATTGTACCTAAAACCAAATATAAACCAAAATGAGTTTCTTAAAAATTTCATAGCATTAATTACTACGTGTTATGGAATAAATATACAATCAATTAAGTATATATTAGTATTCAACTTTTTTTTTGGGTTAGGATTTTAATGATTAGATAATAGTAAGTGGTTTAGACATAGAATTAACCTTTTTTTCAGGCGATTAACCTCAAATACCACTAAAATATTACAAAATAATAGGTTTATTTTTCCTAGGCTAAGTATTGTTCATCTGATAGTTAAGCAGCAAAAATTGTGAGTAAGTTAAACCTATCAGAATTAAGTCAATAAAACCTAAGGAGGCCAACCACTCGATGTAGCCATTCATCTTCAATCTGTACTACACTGGAGATGTCCCCTCAGCTATCTTGGAGTGGAAGAGCAATCACAAAGTCTCAAATCTTTCAAACCTTGCTTGCTCATCAAAGAGCTTTTTAAGATGATAAACTATAGTATAAGCATCCATAGCCTCGTACTGCTTTTACAACCCCGGTGACATAGTGGTTAGCATAATACAACTAGCCATCTCTCTATCATCGAGATGCTTTCTATATGCCCTCCGATCATCATCAGAAGCATCAACAGTAGGAGAATCAGGAAGTGGTTCTTCCAAGACATAACCAAGCTACTCAGACTTGAGAACTATTCTCAAATTCCTAAGCCAGTCAAGGAAGTTTGGTCTAGTCAACTTGTTAGCTTCCATCAATGATCTTATATTCACATTAGTACTCACGATGTTGACTAGGATAATAGCAACCTGTCATCAAATAGATAAAATTTAGAATATACTTCAATGCATATCTATAAGGACTTTAATAACACGCATTATGACTCCCACTATTTTCATAAATTCATAACCCTTAATATAAATCCGAGAGAACTCGTCGAGAAATTCTCCTAATGGGTTGATATCCAATATCCCTAAGAATGATCTTGGGTTTGTCCAATAAGCCACCTGAGTTCAACCGATAGGTATCGATCATACCAATTGCATCTCCAATGCAACTATCGAATATAGTGCTATCAATAGTTGATGTGTGCATATTCATTGGGCTATCAACTCTTGACATGTGTACATCTAATGTACACTACCCAACTTCGCCTCTATCCATATTGATCTTGGGTTTGCCCAACAAACCAACAGTTCTAGTTAAAACTGACCCATTAATCCAAAAATCCTATTTCTATGGTCCAAACATATTTTTATAGAGTAGGCTCAAGTTTGCCCAACAACCTTAACTTTAAAAGGACTCTGGTTCTCAACACATTAAAGGAAGGTGTTAGTTTTAATATTCTAAGTGAGGGGTTTGACTAAGGTCTCATCCAACATAGATGGTCTTATACATATAACTCATATATATATATACATATAGTTATTATAACTACATGGCATGATATGGACTACCCAATCAAAATGGGCCCAAGCCCATAACCATCCATCATGCAAGCCCACACATTCTCCTAACCATGCATTCTCTAATGCATATATATAAACACATCATTTTGGTTATGACATCTTATAGATCCGACCATGAAAGCCCAAACCAACATTTAGATTTACTAACTTGGCTAAAATTACTATTGTATGTTATTTCGATTGGAATTAATATGAATTCCTAATTCCAAAAATTAATTCATAATTAATTTACCTTAAAATAATTATTTGATGTCTAAAATTAAACAACTTCAATTTTGTCATATATGCCAAATTTTCTAGTCTTACTAGAAAATCTATCATTTTACTAAAATTCATTCAAAATTAATTTCTATAATTTTCCAAAATTTCCATAACATTAAATCATCATTCCAAACATCTCTAGGTCATTTTATGATGATCAAAATAATTTAAGAATCACCCAAAAATTATCTTATCACCGAAATGTCTATAAGACACCAAAAATGACAAATATAACTTCTAAAATTTTCTGATGTTTACATACCCAAAATGTGTCTAATGAAAGTTCACATAAAGATATAAGAATAAAACCTTACTAGGAGATGACTAGAATTCTTTCTTTGTGCTAGCAAAGACAAGAACTCTTGAGAAAGTTAGAGAGAAAAAATGTGTGTATAATAAAAAGAAACTTTCTTTTTCTTTTCTTATGTCTTATACAAGATGCACGAAAATTATCTCAATTTTCTGCACCATTTGGCCTTCCATAACCTCCATCACTAATGGAAAGTTATGAGAAGTTAATGGTCATGAATAGTATGCATTAATGGAAGTTATGGGAAGTTAATGACCATGAATAACATGCATTAATGAAAGTTATGGGACGTTAATAACTATGAATATCATGCCTTAATGGAAGCCAATAACATTCTCTTATATCTTGAATCACCATTTAAGACCATTTTCCTCATCCTTCGAATCTCTTATGTGTGTGGCCCATTAGGTTCCCAATTGTGATGGCTACTTGAATTAACATTTAATTCAACTAAGTCAATAGTGGTATCTAGCAACACGTCATAACTCCTAATTGACCGAAAAGTTAGTGGTTTGACTACGAACCCTTCCATACACAATGTTGCCATGCAATTCGTCTTTTCACCATCTATACCCTACTTGATTCAGAGTATGGTCAAAGTGTCAACTCCCACTAAACTGACTACGTCACTTCTAATCCAAGTCTTATTAGATCTTGTCCTGAGGATCTCATTACTCTATGTATCATTGAAGACTCTCTTTATGACACATATCTGCTCTAGCTAAAGACTCTCGAGTAATGACTCCAACAAGAGGCCGTAGGTATCATCTCCTTCTATGAGGAGTGGTGAATCCTTTATTGGCTACTCAATTATCTCTGAATACCTCAAACTGTACCCAATTACCACCCTATGTGTAACCCCTAAAAGGCACCAATGATTGGAGTCAAAGTACAGGATCGGTATCTGAGATATCCTTGAGCACCTCAAGTCAAAGGATACTTGCACCATTGTTATGATGAGACTATCATTGACACTGGAATAAAATATCCATATAATTGTCTCATAATAGGTCAATCCAATGTACTTAATACCCTTAGTAAGCATCCACATGTTAACTCTAAACAACTCATGTCTACAACTTATGAGATCCACTGCTTGACAATCAAGGAGTATAACATGTGTTAGTCTATCTAGATTAATGATATCCCATCTCGTTAATCCTATAACTAGGGAGAGTTTAGATACTAACATAATTACGCATGATAGGAATCTTATTATCATGATCTCATCATGATTTCCTCCATGCTATATTTTGTATCAAGAACTTCATTAAATCAGTTTAAGATTAACATCAAATCCATAAATGTATAAACTTTAAAATAATAAAAAATGACTTTATTAATCATAAAATGATTTGTACAATAAGTGATAAAGGTGATTGCCTTTAGAGCACTTATCTAACATGTTAGTCTATCCAGATTAATAATGTCCTATCTTATTAATCCTATGACTAGGGATAATTTAGATACTAATATAATTGCACATGATAGGAATCTCATTATCATGATCTCATTATGATTTCCTTCATACTATGTTTTGTATCATGGACTTCATTAATTGGATTAAAAATCGACATTAATTCATAGATAAACAAACATCAAATTAATAAAAAATTGTTTTTCGCTTTATTAATCAAAATAAAATGCCTTTAGAGTACTACTCTAACAATCTCCCACTTACACTAAAGCCAATCGCCTTTGTATCTAATACCATAGGTGAGTACACTAGAATCCAATTTCATTTGAGGAAGTGGTTTAGTCAAAGGATCAACGATATTTTGATCTATGGGCACTCTCTCTATCTTTACATCACCTCTATCAATTATCTCCCTGATCAGGTGATATCTCCTGATTATGTGCTTAGACCTCTGATGAGACCTTAGTTCTTTGGCTTAAGCAATAGCCCCATTATTGTCACAGTACAACAATATCGAGTCTACAATGCTCGGAACCACTCCAATTTCCATAACCAATTTCTTGATCCATATAGCTTCTTTTGTCGTTTCCGTAGCTGCAATGTACTCTGACTCGGTCGTTGAATCTGTAGTCTTCTTTTTTTGGAACTCTTCCAATTGATTGTTCCACTATTCAGTGTGAAAACATAACTTGACTAAGATTTGGAGTCATCCTGTTCAGATTGAAAACTAACATTTGTATGCCCGCTCATTACGAGATCTCCATCTCTATATATTAAGAATGCATCCTTAGTCATTCTCAAGTACTTTAGGATATTCTTGATAGCAACCCAGTGACACTTACCAAGATCCGGCTTATAGCTACTCGTAACACTTAGAGCATACAATATATCAGGTCTTGTACATAATATAACATACATGATTAATCCTACTACCAAAGCATATGACATACTAGTCCTCTCATCTTGTGTCTTGGGACACATAGATTTCGAGAGTTTTATCCCATGAGTTATAGGAAGAAACCCTCTCTTAGACTGCGTCATGCTAAACCTCTTTAGCACTTTATTTATATATGTAGACTACGAAAGACCTTGCAACTTCCTTGATTTATCTCTATATATCTTTATTCCCAATATATAAGTTGCTTCTCCAAGGTCTTTCATGGAAAAATTATGGGACAACCAAATTTTTACTGATTGTAAACTTAAGACATCATTTCCTATTAGTAATATGTCGTTCACATGTAACACAAGGAATATGATAGCACTCCTATTAAGCTTCTTGTACACACAAGGTTCATCTGGATTTTGTGAGAAAC
>JAOSBK010000003.1:22961681-22977303 GCA_027568895.1 Erythroxylum shatona
TTTTCTTCTTTCTTTCCTCTCTTCTCCACCGAACTCTCTTCTTTCTCTCTTCTTTTTGTTTCTTTTCTCCCAATTTCGTTTTTGCTTCTTCCTTAAAAAGCAATCCATCACTTCTTATTTCAATTTTGCCATTAATGATTCTAAATTTTACATCTTGCCCTTCCTTATATGCCTTGTATCTTTTATCCTTAGGTGATCTTCCAAAAATGCCCTTGAACATCCTTATTACCTTAGTACTTTAATTCAATTTATCAATGTCCCATAATCTTACTAACATTGATATAATAATAACTCCCAAAAATTAAATCCATCAGAACCTCAAAATTCATTTAAATCATGCTTAACTAAAGAACAAAAATATGAGGGCGAACAAGAATGATCAGAGAGTTTGGTATTGGGAAAGAGAGTGTGAGAGTGGGCAAAAGTCTACATTCATTCCAAAATAGCTAATCATCTATCAAGCTTTCTTTTGATGAAGAAAATTCGACTCTACTTATTTCTCCAGGTGAAAAAGTTGCCTCCAAAAGGAATGTTAGATATTTAAATGTCAATGAGGCACCTCTTGAACTCTTCACAATGTTGTTTATGGGCATTATGGCCTTAAGTTTCCTCAGAGGAGATTTTTTTCATTAAAATCACCTAGGACGAGTGAAGGAGTTTTGGTAACAGAAGCAATCTAAGACTAGTCCATAAATTAACTCTCTGAAAAGGGGTAGTTGAAAACATATATCAAGGATATATGTATTCTAGTTTTCAACCTTAATAGGTGAGCTTCTAGATCGATCATTTCAGCAATGATAATGGTGCTGAGGATTGAGATTTTGGCAAAATTATACATCACAAGGATCTTACCATTAGGGTAATCTCTATCTTTTTGGATTAATCTCCAATCCCTTGGGAAAAGTCCAAAAGGTCATGTTTGCTTTACTTTTTTCCAGACTCCAGTATGCCTAATAAATAGGCTTATTATCTGAGATAAAGTCTATCAACAAAAGTTTTTTCTTAGGGGAAGTAAGACCTCTGATGTTCCAAATAGAAATGATGATGAAATTTGGCCCATAAAGGACCTATTCCTTCAATTGGATCTCCTCTTATTGGTAGGGAGATAACTGAAATCTTCATTGCTTATCTCATCTGATGTGGTTGCTTTGTTAAGGGTTATTGAATTAATGTCTTTAGCAATTGTTACTTACACTATTTGCTTAGTGCTAGTGTATATTGGATCTATAGTATTTATAAGGATGGTTTCTTAATATTCCATGTCTTCTTTATTAGTGGATGAGTTGATTTACACAAGAGTAGTTTCTTCCCCATCATTTAAAGCTGTGTGTTGATTTTGTATATTGTCATATCCATCCAGATCATGAGAAAATCCTGATTTAAATACTTTACTAGTGCTATCTATGATTTAGTGGAAGAGGAAGCTGGAGGCTTCCAGGAATAGGAAACTTTGATAGCATCTTCAGCTAGGTCCATATTGTCATTTAGTCTAAGTAATGAGATTTACTTGGGCAAGTGTGTCATTGCATCAACTACCATACACACTATCATAACTAATCCTCCTTACTTCAATAATGGATTGATCTATGTAGATGGGTTTCCTAAATTTGGCTAGTTAGCTCAGACTAGATATTGTCCAATACTTAAGGGCAATTCTATAAATGCACATCCATAAGGGAATGTTTGATTGCTTAATTTCTTTGCAATCAACACTTGGTCTTCAATTTTGAAGGAGTAATAACTTATTGTTCACATGCCAAGGATGAGATTCTAGAACTTTGAGGCATCCAATTTGCTATGGAATTTGAATAGAAACATAACTTGATCATTAACAACCAAATCCTTTAACCTAAAAATTTCTAGTTGTTCCAAGCCTAAGATTTCATGGCAAAGAAAGATAGTCTTTTGTCTAGAAAAAAACCAATCAAAGTTGCATTTCACAACTCATCTCCTGCCTATAGGATTTCTAAAGGAGGTGTATCAATATGGGTTCTAGAATTAGCAGGAGGAAAGTATAAGAGTTTCAAGTCAAGATTGGAGTCATCTATAACTTGAGTCTAAGATTTGTTAGAGAAGCCATAAGGAGAAGGTTTGTTGATATTAGGGAGAAGTTTAGAATTGGGAGGATGGATATTTAGGTCTTTTGGGCAAGCATAATTAGGGTTGGAGGAAGAGGGAAGTAAAGCTTAAGAGCTGGCAAGAATAAGGGAGGGATGTAGAGAGAGTTAGAGCACTTATAAGGAAGCAGAGCTACAGACTATCAAGCTAGCAAAAGACATGAAGACTGACAAAAGAGGAAGCTAATAATGGACAAGTTGTTAGGAATAGTAACTAAAAAGTGGAGCGAAAGGTGAAGTTACAAAAAAGTTGTTGAATAATTCTAAATGCAATATGTGAGAAGGTAAGGAGGAGTTTGTCGAAGAAAACATAAACCATAAGGATTTTCTTATAGTAGTTAGTCACCATTCCTTCTATTGAATTCCTCTCCTTAACTAGATGATTATCATCATCAAGCAAGCAACATATTTTTCTTAAAATTATTTTTAGTAATAATTGAGTTATGAAAAAACTTGGTAATGGAATCCCCTTCTTTCATCCAATTTAATCTAACTTCTTATAACAGAAGGGAACTATAACTTCCCGTTACCCATGTGATAAGTTGTTGCTCTTGATATATTTTAGCTCTATTTTGTCATTGTTTTGCATTGAATGATGTTAAATTGCCTTTAGTTTTGTGAATATGGTACTGCTCCTTTGTTCTTGGCATTTGCAAGTGTTTTGGGAAGCTAATGAAGCAAACCTGAGGAATACACGGTCGACCTGTGTACAAACACATAACCCATGTAAAGTAGAAGTTTAAAGTTGAAGATCCAAAAGTCACATGATCAGACCGTGTAGATTTACACAGACCATGTCTCTCAAGCGAGAACACACAACCAGACCTGAAAGTTACACAGTCTGATCGTGTAAATTCATAGGATCCGTGTATGACGATTTTCATGACAATTTTCAATGATTAAAAGGCAGTTTTTTGAGAGACCAACGAGTTGGGATATTTTTCTAGAGAGAGTTGAACAATGTGATTCAAAAGGAGGAGAAAAACAAAGAGTAATCGAAGAAGAAGAAAAGCTTGGAGATTGAGAGATCAAGATTCAATAAGCAATTGGAATTCCTTTTCCTCCTCTTTCCATTTATTATTTATCTTCAATGTTCATGTTTATAATTTTTACTTTTAGGTTGAATTCAGTTATGAATTTGTAAATTTTCTTATTCTAGGATGTATGTTTCAACTTGGGATTTATATATTAAACCTTATGTCTTTACTTCTAAATTCAATGTTGACTTGATTTCAGTAAAGTAATTTTGTCTAATATTGATTTGATCTTTCTAATCTAGGGTTTCTTATTGAATAATGATAAACGTTAAACTAAGTACTGAAAATTGATGTTTAATGTCTAAATTGCTAGATTAGACTTAATTGAAAGAATATCTAGAAATAGAATTCTTTATTAGGAGTACTTGAGATTAACCACTATGTTCATTGGGTTGGATTCGATTTTTTGGTCTAGGAAACTGGTTTAAAAATTGGAATCAACACGTTAATTACTTCGAAAGAACTAAATGATAAGAGTGGGTTAATGTACTTGGATCAATATTTTATTTCATAAGGATTACATGATTTCTTTGTTAAGATGAATTCCTAGAATATTAGCTCAAATTCTGTTAATCTAGCATTGATACTTCTTTAACAATTGAATTTTTATATTTGATTGCTTAGCAAATTTAGAAGGTATAAATTTAGTACTTTGACCTAGTCCTTGTGGATCGACACTTGATTGCTGTAACTAAACCTGTACACTTGTGGAGCCTATCAGTGTCGTTGTGAACCTATTCTTCAATTCTTCAAAACTATTCTGGCATTCCTCTATCCACACAAACTTTTGATTCTTCTTTGTCAATTTGGAAAATGGAGCTGCTATCATAGAAAAGCCCTTCGCAAACCTTCTGTAATACTCTGCTAAGCCCAAGAAACTTCTCACTTCAGCTATATTCTTAGGTTCTTCCCATTTCACAATCACTTCTATCTTCCTTAGATCCACATATACTCCTTCCTCCAAAATCACGTGTCCAAGAAATGCCATTTCCTTTATCCAAAATTCACATTTATCGAATTTGGCATACAACTCTTCCTTCCTCAATGTCTTCAAGGCAATTCTCAAATGCTCCTCATACTCCTTGTCACTCTTGAAATAAACCAATATGTCATCAATAAAGACTATGACAAGTCGGTCTAAGAAAGGCTTGAAGACTCTATTCATTAAGTTCATAAAGGCTATAGGGGCATTCGTTAATCCAAAGGGCATAATTAAAAACTCAAAATGCCCATATCATGTTCTAAAAGTAGTTTTTGACATATCGGATTCCTTTATCCTCAACTAGTGGCAACCTGATCTCAAATCTATTTTAGAAAAGACCCTTGACCTTTGTAATTGGTCAAACAAACCATTTATGCGTGGAAGCGGATATTTATTCTTAATAGTGATATGATTAAGCTTCCGATAGTCCACACATATTCTTAACAATCTGACTTTCTTCTTCACAAAAAGGACCGGAGCTCCCCATGGCGAAGAGCTAGGCCTAATGTACCCTTTCTCCAACAACTCTTCCAATCGCTCCTTAAGCTCCTTCAACTTCACCGAGCCCATTCTATAAGGTGGAATTAATATCGCTGCAGTACCCGAAAGAAGCTCAATGGGAAACTCAATTTCCCTAGGGGTGGTAGTCTTGGTAATTCCCCATGAAAGACATCCGGGAATTCTATGACCACAGTAATATCTTTTAACTTCCCCCCATCAATATTTGTATCTACCACATAAGCCAAGAATGCTTCACATCCGTTCTCATCATTCTCTCAACTGTCAAAGCCGAAACAATTATAGGCGGACTTGCTTTCCTATCCCCCATATAAACAATACCGTTCTACCTTCATCCAATTCGAACTCCATTGTCTTTTGTTTGCAATCTAGATGGGCGTTATACTTTTTAAATGTATCCATGCCCAGTATCACATCTAATTCCCTCATCTTTAATGGCAATAGGTCTACCACTAAGTGTTCCCCACCAATACATACTTCACAACCCCTATAGACTTGACTAATAATAATAAACTGGCCGATTAGAGTACTATACACCAAAAAAGTATCCAATAGGCTCAATTCTTTACCATGCACAGTTCTACTTGATGAAATAAACAAATAGGTAGAATCCGGATCAATCAAATCAACATTATTATTATCAAATAATGTAACCATACTAGTCACAATTTCTGGAGTGATTTCTGTGTCCTCCTGTGTCATTGCAAACACTCTAGCTGGTGCTTGCCCTCTCAGTCTTTCTGGAGGGTTCACCTTCTTGGTCACATCAGAACTGCCAACTTTAGTTACCATCTTATGTCCCCCAATCTTAACTCTCCTTAAAGCTTGCATATGAGTTTTCTCCTATCTTGCATACTGAGGGCACTCTCTAGCTATGTGCCCTTTTTCTCCACAGTTAAAGCAAGCTTCTGTCAATCGATAGCACTCCCCTCTATGAAGTTTCCTGCAATGATCACAATTAGGATGGACGACTTATCTCCCCCTCCCCTTCTGTAGCCTTCAATCGTTGAGGCTTGCTGAGAAACAGTGCTCGACTATCTAGATCTACTTGCACCACTACTCCTCTCTTCAGACTGCATGGGGAAAGTCTTGGCACTCCTTTCTAATATAGGAGCACCACCTCCCCTCCTGAACTCTTCTCTTCCCTTTCTCTTTCTATTCACTGCACTCTTAATGTTCTCCACATTTTCGACCCTTAGCGCTACTTCAACCAGCTGCTGGAAATCACAAAAGTTCTGCGCTACTACCTTTTCTCTGATGGCCAAATGCAATCCCGATTCAAATCTACGGCACTTAGGCGCCTCACTCATCATCATCTCAGATGCATATCTGGATAGCTGCATAAACCGGCACTTATACTCATTCACTGCCATCTCTCTTTGTGCAAGACTCATAAATTCCCTTTGCTTTTGTTGGATATATACTTCAGAAAAATACTTCTTCTTATACACTGCTAAGGAATCTTTTCATACGAGCACTAGCGGTTTCAACTGACTCCCCAGCACACTTTCCCACTAATGAAGAGCATCTCCCTGTAGCAAGCTTGCAGTATACACAACTTTCTCATCATTCTTAAAATCCATCTGATCCAGTATCTTCTCGGTCTTTCTCAACCAAGTCTCGACTTCTTTTGGATCCGTTGTCCCATAGAAATCCATTGCCCCATACTTCCTAAGCTTATCGAATTGCCTCCTCTTCTTAACTAGGGTCGGAGCAGAAGTCTGCGGCATCTGGCCCATGGCCTGGACAAATGCCTAGAATACCCTAGGGTCCAATAGAGTAGGCACTTGCTCCTGCAGAAGAGGAGGCTCCCATGTTTGTGATCGAACAGGCTCACTATCTTGCCCTATAGAAGCCTCAACATTTCTTGGGGCTACAGACTCATCAACACTCTCTTCTCCTCTCTTGTCGGAGAGTTAGGTGCAACCGATCCTTGCAGAACTCCTCGTGTCCTTCTACGAGGTGGCATCTTACTCCTTCAATGTAAATATGAATGATTAGCTTACATTTTATTTTAATCTTAATTCCTACATATATGCATGATATGTATATCACTTAATGCAATCAGTCAATTCACAATGCAACAAGTAATTACATAGCATAACAATTCATACTACTATGCATTCTAAGTCTAGGAAAAACCTAAGCTCTAATACCACAAGATGTTGGACACCATTTTCAAAGCCCATCAATCCAGAATATCAAAGACGTGAGCGTATTTCGATTTCCCCATAGGATTATTTCAATGGAATTTCCTTAGCCATCATCGGCTCATCCAATTCTCACAACAACTCAAACCACAAAGGGCGAGACTACACCAGTCAGACGCCCAAATAACCACTTAACTTCTTTAAAATAATTGTAGCTCTTTGTCTCTAGTTCATTTTGAAACAATGATCATCTTTTTTGGAGCTCTACAGATCAAGATAGGATTAAAATACCAAACTTTGTTTAGTAAACAACCAATTCATACTCTTCCAATCGATTCCCTCACTTTCTCTCCATAAATATTTTTCAAATCAACACCAGTGGATACCAAATTTTATGGAGAGATATAAAAATATGTTAGAAATCTATTGGTTCAAGAATTAATTAATTTGGAGATCGAATGATGAAGTTATGGCCAAAAGAATCAAATATGATTATGTCCTCAATCATATTGTACCTATCTTGGGACAATTGGCATAACTTTCACTAGAGATATTGGATTAAGGTCATTTTAAGATGGTTTCGAAGATGACTTAGTGATTTACAACTTCTGTGAAGATCCCAAAGAGAGATTTTTCCATCTAGAGGGTCAAAATCGTGAATTTCCAAAAGTGTACAGTGTATGTTTGTTTAACGGACATACACCTGTACCTAACGGACATACAAAGGGTCTAGTGTGTTTTCCAGATACCAGACCCATAAAGGTCCATTTAATAGACATGTACTAGGCTAGGGGCATTTTTAGGCCCGAGAAGGTCTGTTTAACAGACCTAAGGTCCGTTTAATAGACATATGTGACACCTAAACCCCTCTAAAGCCTTTGTAATGGTTCCTACATCCATTCTAACATCATATTCACTAATAATCTTCCCAAATTCACTTCTTCTAAAGCAGTATCACTCCTTAAACATTCAATTACCAAATTGATTTCATTAAACTCTCAAATCTTAACTCAAATGATTCATCACATCCAACAAATTCTCAAAATTTACTCTAGCTCTCCTTTATGCATCCTATGTACCATCACCAACTTATAATGATCATATCTCCCAACTCTGATATCCTAAAATTTCACACTTTATATCGTTGGAAAGCTCAAAAGATAAGCTACGACTTTCCTGATGACAACTTTGGCTAATTCTACCTGGATCGATATATTTTTCCTTGGAGTCAGAATATAATTTCTATACCTATGAAAGGATTGAAAAATGCAATATACTAACTTTAAGGATCACAAGCAAAACACAATCATATTTTATTAATGAATCCAAATAGAGTTTATACACACTTACATTACAAACCAACATTTCCGAAGTGATCTTCCTCATTTCTTCTTTGATTGCTTTAGTTGGGATTGAATTAATTCTGTCCATGTTGATAGGTTTGCCTAGTGGCTTCATGTTGGATTCTGGTGCTGGTCATTCTAGAATCTATTTGTATTGTGGTTTTAGGCTACAACCATTTCATCTCTTTATCTTTATGAATCCCAAGGGTCAGAATCATCAACTGAATCCGAATTCAACCTTTATTTAAGTGCTTATTCAGAATAAAAGAGTAAATGCCTATATCGACACAGGAGCTACTATATGTATAACATCCAAACAATTATTAACCAGGTGGCAAAAAATTAGATAAACCTCTTCAACTTAGATAGCAGAAGGAAGTATAAAATCAATTTGGTCTGTAAGCTACTATAATAATATAATAATAGAAACATATATATTCACAGTACCGTCTATTTATCAACAGGAATCAAGATTACCACTGATATTAGGTAACAATTTTCTAAAATGATATAATCTATCTACACTATATAACACTAAGGACACCAATAATAAAATCGTTAAATCAAAAAGCAATTGTTCTTAAAATCCCTATCTATCATACTACTTGTTATCAAAAATTACAACTAATTACAGATAAACTTGATTATTTACAATTCTATCTTCTCAACAATATGTCTATTCAATTAGAAATTGAAACATCATTGGAAAATATTTGTTACTAGATCCTTTTAAAAACCATAATACTCAACTTATTGAAATAAAATTGAAGATCCTACACAAAAAATTAACATTTGAACTAATATTCCTTATACTCAACAAGATGTTCAAGAATTTATCTCAGGATGTACAGAACTTCTTGATAAAAAACTAATTTCACCTAGCACTAGTAAACATTCTGCCCTACTTTTTATGTAAATAATCATTCTGAACAAAAAAAGAGGAAAAAGAAGAATGGTAATTAACTATAAAAAATTAAATGAAGCAACTATAAGTGATGCATATAAATTACCTCGAAAAGACTATATTATTAATAAATTAAAAGGACATAATTGGTTTACTACATTAGATGCCAAGTCAGGATACTGGCAGTTACGATTACATGGAAATACGAAGCCACTTACTGCTTTTACTTGTCTACCTCAAAATCATTTTCAATGGAATGTATTACCCTTTGTACTTAAACAAGCCCCTAGTATTTACCAACGATTTATGGATAATAATCTTAAAGGATTACAAGAATTTACTCTAGCTTATATTGATGATATTATAATCTTCTCTAATACAGATAGAGAGAATCATTTAACAAGGTAAAACTAGTTCTTCAACGATGTCAAGAAAAAGGATTAGTCTTAAGTAAGAAGAAAGTAAAATTAGCTTAACAAAATATTGAATATTTAGGCATTGAATTCCATAATGGATTTTTAAAATTATAGCCAAACATTCTTACTAAAATACAACAGTTTCCCAATATATTGAAAAATGGAACCCATGTCCAACAATTTTTAGGAATACTTAATTATATCTCAGACCAAGGTTTCTTTAAAAATCTTGCTAAAGAAAGAAAATGACTACAACTAAAATGCAACACCAAACCTCAATGGGATTGGACGACTGATGATACAACAACGGTAAAACATTTGAAAGAACTCTGCACGAATTTACCTGTTTTATATAATTACCTTCCTAAGGATACATTCCTGGTACAAATTGATGCCAGTATGGATATAAGGGCAGGATGCCTTTAGGCACGACCACCCAATCAAAAGAAATATTTACTTTGCAAGTATATAAATGGGACTTTAAATCCCGCAGAAATGAAGTATCCAATACATGAAAAGGAAACATTATCCCATCTCAAAACTTGAGAAAGTGACGTATTGATCTATTACCTATTGAATTTACTATTCAAACAGATTCTAAGTATTTATGTAAATTTACTAAATATCAAATCAAAACTAATTACAACCAAGGACATTTAATCAGATGGCAATTGGAATTAAATCAATATACTTTTCATATTCATTACATCAAATCTTCTGAAAACAGTTTTGCAGATATTTTAACCAAAGAATGGAAGCAACAATAAGCAGTCTCCAGGAGTCATTAAAAAAGAAGGAGGTCAAATTAGTAGACCTTCAACAACAAGTAGGTATTATTACTAAAGAAATTAACCAACTTCAATCAACTATCACCCTCCTAGAAAAACAACTCTCTCCCGATCAACCACTTACCAATATTACTACCACTCCACCTACCCTAAACCAATTACTCCACAACATATTACCCAACTCTCTTTATCCACCTCCTCAACCACTTCTCAATGCAAAGAAGACTTTAAGGAAGAAAAGGTTTATGTCATTTTTAATAGACCTATGGCCGAGATTTATGAAGAATGGCACAAAGCAGCAGTACATATCACTAGGAAATCATCCATTTTACATAAAAGTTTTATAAGCAGACAAGAAGCAGAAAAAGCCTTATCTGAATTTAAGGAAGGACCTAGCCTAAAACCACAATACAAACAGATTCTAGAGCGACCAACACCAGAATCCAATATGAAACCATTAGGCAAGCCTATCAACATGGACAGAATTAATTCAATCCCAACAAAAACAATCAAAGAAGAAATGAGGAAGATCACTTTGAAAATGTTCTGCAAATGTTTCCAAACACTTAATAAGTGGAAAAAAGAACAGAAGATTTTTCAGTACTATCCACAAAACAGAGAAAAATATGTACCAAAAGCAATCTTTTTCCCAAAGCAGACCCTATAACCACTTATCTATTCTTCCAAAGCAGACTCATTGACTCTATTTATTTAACCAAATTAAACATTTTATCTGAGTTCTCTACAAGATTTATCCAGCAGTCAAAAACTATCAGGACAGATTTGCTAAGGAATGAGAAATATTCATCAAGGTATTCAGTAGTTACCCTATTTTTAAGGAAACAGAAACTATCAAGGACGTAGAAATCAAAGTATCAAGAATTGCATTCCTTCATATTGGAATAAACAACGAGATGTACCCTCCTATTGATGAACCACCTCAACATACTTTTCAGTGGGATTTAATTAACCAACTCAATCTCAATTGTTTGGAAGGCGTATATCAACAATGCTTAAGAATTAATGCCGAATCTTTAATTAAAGTTAACTACAAAGGACCAAATATCATCATGATCTCCACATATAAAGCACCAGTATCAACAAAAGCTCTTCAAACTATTAAACAATTTGAACAATCTTTTTTAAACACTTCTGGTGTCGTCACCGAGTTATCAAATCAATGGAAGCAAGCCATTTGTCAACAACTTTGCAGTCATCCTCAGCATCAATGTCTTTATTGCCCTTCAACATCCACCATTGATAAGGATGATAACTGCTCAATTAAAGCAATCATTGAAGAATAAAAAGACAAAGCCCAATGTAGACCCTAAAGCTATCTACGTTTATATATAATGTAAATTATTACGACCACTAAAGTCATTTCTTTCTTTTCTTTTACTTTAGGTCTTTTCTTTACTTTACTTTACATCTTGTCTACTTTAGCATCTTTTGTCTTTTTACTTTATGTCTACTTTTCTAGGCTTATATATCGTAAGTTTCCTTTCCGAAGTTAGTATGAAATAAAATCACTCTTTGAATTCCTACCTCTTGCTCTCTCCTAAATTAAGCATGAGTCTTGGCGTTCAAAAGGAAACTAGCAAAAAAGGTATGATTTCAATTATGTTTGTGTTTTATCAATCCATCTACATGTTTATTTATTTAATAATTATCTTTTTATTTCATAATCGAAACACGTCAACCTTATTTTATTCTATTTTATTCTTAACCATATATATCTTTTTCTATCTTTATCTTTCTAAACACTTAATTATTTTCTAGATTTACCAGCAAGCCATCATTCTTTTATACCCATTGTCAAGCAATACGGAATTATACTGAGTTAACCAACCAGAAAATAAGTTTGAGCAAACAAATTCTCGCAGCAAGAAAAAACATGCATCTAATTCTGTATTTCTTCAATATTCCAAACCCTCATACAATATAAATCGAAAGATGTTACGAAAGCATTCAAGAGTATCAAACTATCTTAGCACAAGAGGAAACTGAACTTAAACAATTTCATTTACTCTTATCAGAACATATCATACCCATCTAGAAGCAGGTACTTCTACTTCTAGCTAGACTCATTTTAATGAAATTGATAGTCACATGTGTTTCTTCAATTATTATCTATAGTTACTATCTAATCATTTATGCATGTTCACCTCTCTTTATCTTTTTAGCCAGTTGTTTTACTTTTCTAGATTCTCGATCTCTTTATATATTTTTATGGCATTGTTTTAGACATCAATTTAATCCATCTGTGCTACGATATCTCTTAACATATATGTATTATGGACATACTGAACATACAAATTTACCTTTCTATTTTGATGAAGAAAATGCTTTTATAGATATTTATTATAAATATTTATAATAATTAGAAATGGAACCCAAGACAAGAAAAGTTAGAATTAGCTCAAAACTTATATACATTTTATACTTAAGAGTTAACTTATTTACACTCACTTTTAGATCAACACCAACTTACCTATTAAAAATGTCTGAACAAGATCAAAATATATTAGAAATAGATAATTTGGAATTAACCAAATCCACAGGCACTTTCCATATCAACACTTTATTATCAAATGAAAAACAAAAACAGATAACTAAAGCTTAATTAAACTTAAAAGCCGGACGAGATATCCAATATTCTCTATTTATTATTTATTTTGGTAAAATTGTTCATGAATCACCTATTAGAATGGATCAGTGTAATGGACATATTCGAATCAATCTAATTGACCAACAACAAATTTCTAGACAACTACATAAAGTACCAGAAGACAAAAGACATAAGATAGGTTATATTCATTTATCTACAATCCAAATTTTATTAAAATTAACTTTTCAAGAAGGAATTGATTCACCAATAAAGATGGCAATAGTTGACGAAACAATGACCAATTTAAATGACCAAATCATAGGAATAACGAACGGAAATTTAGCCTGTGGAAAATTTAAATTTAAAAATTGTTTAAAATTAGGCATTCCTTTGAATTCACATAATCTAGATGAAACAATAACAATTGCATATAAATTTTACGAAGAAAATCTAATGAATTTAGGACAATATCCATTTTCTATCACATATCAAACGATAACAAAGAAAGTTTCCCTTTTTTTCACCAAAAGAGGAAAAGAAAAAATAACCTGTTTGTTGTAGACATTAAAGTAGATATTGAAAAGGTACCAGAGTCCAAATAACAATCCAAGCACCAAAGTCCTTCCAAAGCTCGTTGTGAAAAACTAACCTTGAGCTAGAGTACTCAAAGAGCTTGCAAGTTGCAGAAAACACTATAAGGGAAATTTTAGCATCGCTGAGCATTGAGAGCTCAGAAGGATTGAGGAGCATGGACATTGTAGAGGCTTTCATGAACCAAAGCTTCGACAAGAATGACTAAACTAGGGGACTCAATCCCATCACAATTGGTGACCAAAACAATAGGCTTTGGTGTATCTTCTGTGTCCACAAAGTTTTCAACACAAGTAGAAAATATAGCCTACTCAGACAAACCAAAAAATTCACTAACAATACATCATCCTAATATGTCTCCTCAACTGATGCCATTTAGCACTTGACTTCAAGCCAGTAAAAGTAAGAAATATACGGAGGAAAGACAACACCTTTTTTCTAACTTCCATGTTACTTACAATTTTATCAGAGAATTTGTTGGACCCCAAATTTTTTTTCAATTATTATCAATTTATTTGTTTAATTATTTATTTATGATTTGTTTGATTATCTATTTGTTTGATTCTTTTTAGAATTGAGTCATTAATTGAGTGGGCATAAATAGAGATTTGAAATTAGATGGAAAGATTAGAATTAAGTTAAAATTAATATGGGAATGTTAGAATTAAGTTAGCTTAAGGAGTTAGTAGATAAAGACAAAAGAAGGGGTAAATGGATATTGTATTAAATGATGAGGGCACAATTTTGAGACCAAGGATAAAAGTTGTCTTAAAATTTAGAAGAAGAGAAGAGAGAGTCGTAGAAGAGAAGAGAAAAGAGAGAAAGAAAAATGTGAGAGAAGAAGAAGGGGAGAAGAAGGTCATGAGAGAAGCTATAGAAGAAGAAGAAGACATGGGAAGAAGAGAAATCAAGCTTGATAAGGTAAGTCAGTCATCTTTTCTTATGTTGAAGAAATAGGTTGCATTGAGAATGAAAGGATTGGACAGAGAAGGGTTTGTGTTAGAAAAAGAGGAAGAAGGAACCCATTTGATTCTTAGGGTTTCTAAACTAGGTCTTTAGTTTTCTAACCTAGATGGACTATAGGTAGGTTAGGTTTGAGCTTAATTTGTGTTTATTGCATTTTTGTGATTATTAAAGTTTATGAATTTTATTGAAATGTTGTTTTGAATGGAATCTTGGTTGTTTTAGGAAACCAAGGGAATCCTACCTAAGAGTAAGAGAAAAGACAACTTGAGTTGGATTTTTGTTAGCAAAATTAGGTCGGTAATGTATTTATGATTGTTGTGAAATTGAGCAAATTCTTGCCTATGTGTATAAATGGATTGTTTAAGTTTGACTTGTTTATGAATGATGGAAATTGCTTGATGATTGGTGATTATGTTATACCTTGAAAAAGATTATAACATTTTGTATAAACGAAAAGAAGAAAAAGCATGAAAGTATGAGCATATGATAAAATGATTTTGAGCATTATTATATGCTTTTGTTTGGCGAGAGTGGGACCAATCTGTTTGTCACATGCACGTTGACAAGAGCCTTCTCCCGACTATCCGTTTATGACATATGAGTTCTAAAAATGGACTCATTCTGTTCAGATGTAAACTTCGATTTCTCCATTCTATTCCATGGAATCCTCAAGCCATTTGTTTGTGCATTGCATCTTTGAATTGTCAAGTATAATGCATTGAGTGTTATGTTTAATGCTGAAGTCTATGTTATGTGTTATGAGTTTTGAGCTAAATTGATTTATGCTTGAATTGCTAGATATACATGTATAAATGTTTGAATTTGTGGTCAATTGCTAATGGCTATAAATATATTAGTCACTGAGTCGTGTAGCTCACCCTAATATTCCCTCCTCAGGTGCAGAATGAGACGGTTAGCAATCCTTGCAAGGAATCGGAAACTTCAAGATAGAGACTTTTGTACTAAGTTAATGAACATTTTTTATAGCTTTATAGGCATATCAACATTGAACATCCCTTTTGTATTTCATTTTAAGTTAGTGATGTGTATGTTGATTTGTAATGGAAGCTTGTATAAACTCTGTTTGAATTTATTAATGATGTAACACCCCACTCCTGCATGAACCGAACCCGACATCGATGGTGATATCTGAGTCCGTGCCCCGCGAGGGTGGCGTGCTACATCACTCAGTCAAAACTCA
>JAOSBK010000003.1:22977403-22991746 GCA_027568895.1 Erythroxylum shatona
TCAGGACTCAGAAGAATACCCCGTTAGGCAACGGGCGTATAGCATCTGCTGGTGAGTGAGAGAAGTGGTCGGGATCAATTCGCGTCTGCATTAGTGTCTGATAAACATTGTATTGTCTTTTTGTACAAATGATTAGGTCATGTTGTTATAAAAAGGGCTCCCGTGGTCATGTACTTATCAATGATTTGTATGTTCATTGTTTTCTGAGTTATGCACGTTTGTATTTCAAAAAAAAAATATTCTGAGTTTCGACTGAGTGATGCAGCACGCTACAACTGCAAGGCACGGACTCGGATATCACCATTGATGTCGGGTTCGGGTCATGCGGGAGTGGGGTGTTACAGGCATAATTAGGAGACCAAGGATAAAAGTTGTCTTAAAATTTAGAAGAAGAGAAGAGAGAGAGTCATAGAAGAGAAGAGAAAAGAGAGAAAAAGCGTGAGAGAAGAAGAAGAGAAGAAGAAGGTCATGAGAGAAGCTAGAGAAGAAGAAGAAAACGTGGGAAGAAGAGAAATCAAACTTGTAAAGGTAAGTTAATCATCTTTTCTTCTTGCTTTATTAAAGAAATGAGTCGTATTAAGAATGAAGGGATTAGAGAAAGAGTGGGTGTCGTGTTGGAAGAAGAGGAAAAAGGAACCCATTTGATTCCTAGGGTTTCTAAACTAGGTCTTAGGTTTTTCTAACCTAGATGGACTATGGGTAGGTTAGGTTTGAGCTTAATTTGTGTTTATTGCATTTTGTGATTATTGAAGTTTATTAATTTTATTAGAATGTTGTTTTGAATAGAACTATTTTAGGAAGCTAAGAGAATCTTACCCAAGAGCAAGAGGAAAGACAACCTTGAGTTGGATTTTTGCAAATAATTTAGGTGGGTAATGTATTTATAGTTATTGTGTAATTGATCAAATTCTTGCCTATGTGTGTGTATGATGATTTGCTTGAAATTGAAATTGTTGTGAATGTTTGAAAATGCATGATGAATTATGATTATGTTATGTTATGCTATGAAAAAGGTTATGATATTTGTATTTAGGGGCAATATTGTTTTTTGGGTTTAAATTGTCTATAGTTTTACATATAAAATATCTTTTATGAGGTCTGAATGGTTGTTGTTTATATTTTTTAGAATATTTTTTCCATGTATATCGTCTAGTTCTAAAAGGTGGATGTTTTGTTCTCGGGTGACTGTAGGATGAAAAATCACAATCATATTGTTGTGGTACTTCTGCATATTTTGAACAATAAAGTTGAATATCTTTATGTCATAATTTTTTATGTAATTTTCCTTCTAAACATTTTTGTGCTAAGATTTCTTTAGTAATAGCAATGGCTCCACCTAAATTATATGCTACTATATTTTTGCTATTTTTGTCTTGAAATTGTTCTTCTACTTTTTGGTTAATAGGGTAAGGAAGTTTTTGGATAAAAATTTGAGTATACATTTCTTGTTCTTCTCTAGTTAATTTATAATAATATTTCTTGAATTCATAAATATATGGTTTTAAATAACAAATATCACAAATTCACATGTTGTTTAAATGCGATAAAGCAGTTTTTTGTTTGTCATTATCTATTTCTTCTTTATATGAGGCTACATCTCGTCCAATGAATTATTTATATATTTCTTTTAATATGAATTGAAATGTTTCTATATTGTTATTCGTGAGTACATAGTTAGTGGTATTTTTTATTCGTTCTTCATTATCGATCAGAAAGTCTATAACTATTCCAATTGTTTTATAAGCAATAAAATTCCATAATACATTTTTATTGTCTAATCCTTCAAAAGGTTTTTCTATTTGGATAATTAATTGTAACTTATTACCCCAGTCTAATAATAGTTTTTCGGGTGCAACTACACAATCTAAATTAAGTATTCCATCTGGTCCTAATATTATATGTTTCGGTGTATATTCGGCAGAAAATTTTCTAATTTTACTACCCTTTCTATAGTATCCAAATTGATTTGAATTATCAGTCTCTACTGGTCTTGTTTCCTATTAACAAGAATGTTGTTGTTCCTTTTTTCGTTTTTCTCCAGTATGACTACTTTCGGGTTTTTTTGCTTCAGTTTTACCTCTATCAACATATAATTCTTGGTTTGATTTATATCCATAGATAATTTTATATTTATCAGAGATAGGTTTTAAATTATCAAGAGAGGGTGTTAAAGTTAATTTATTTACTAATTGGGTTATTTCATCTAATTGTTGTTTTATATTGTTTTCTATATTCTCCATGGTTTAACTAATGTAATTATTTGCCTTGTACTAGGCTCTGATACCAATTTTGGGTCTGTCGATGCATATCGTTTGTCCACTATTTTGTCAACCATTTGTTCTAGTCTGGATACTAATTTTTCTAAATTATCTTGAATATTGCTTATTGATTCTTTATTTGTACATTATCTTTTACTAATTGTTATATTATTTTAGTGATATTAGTTTGATTGTTTAAAAGTTCATTTACTTGAATTTCTAGTTGTACTTGTTTGTCCCATACTTTAGTAATATATTGAGTAATACTCACAGAGTATTTTTAATATGTGTAGTTAATTTGTGTAATTGATTTTTGATCGTAGCTAATTCATTATAAACTGATTGTTCAGAGTTGCTATGAGGAATAATAGGATCTGTGATTCTAACTGACTATTCTAAATTTTGTCCAGGTTCTGTAAATCTTAAAGGTCTTTGTTCACGCAATGATTGTGATATCAAAAGATTGGGTTTATTTGTAGAGCTAGACTCAGAAAAGGAGAGTCTAGGAGTTGTACTTGAATTTATCTTTTATGAGGTCTGAATGGTTGTTGTTTATATTTTTGAGAATATTTTTTCCATTTATATCGTCTAGTTCTAAAAGGTGGATGTTTTGCTCTCGAGTGCCTGTAGGATGAAAAATCATAACCATATTGTTGTGGTACTTCTACATATTTTGAACAACAAAGTTGAATATCTTTATGTCATAATTTTTAAATTAAACATTTTATTTGAGTTCCCTACAGGATTTGTCCAGGCAATCAAAAACTATATGGATAGATTTGCTAAGGGATGAGAAGTATTCATCAAGTTATTCAGCAGTTACCCTATTTTTAAGGAAACAAAAACTATCAAGGACGCAGAAATCAAAATATCAAGAATTTCATTCCTTCATATTGGAATAAGCAACGGGATGTACCCTCCCATTGATGAACTACCTCGACATACTTTTCAGTGAGATTTAATCAACCAACTCAATCTCAATTGTCTGGAAGGCGTATAGAAAAAATGCTTAAGAATTAATGCCAAATCTTTAATTAAAGTTAACTACAAAGGACCAAACATCATCATGATCTCCGCATATAAAGCACCAGTATCAACAGAAGCTCTTCAAATTATTAAACAGTTTGACCAATCTTTCTCAAACACTTCTGGTGTCTTCACCGAGTTATCAAATCAATGGAAGCAAGCCATTTGTCAAGAACTTTGCAGTCATCCTCAGCATCAATGTCTTTATTGCCCTTCAACATCCACCATCAACAAGGAAGATAACTGGTCAATTAAAGCAATCATTGAAGAATAAAAAGACAAAGCCCAATGTAGACCCCAAAGCTATCTATGTTTGTACATAATGTAAATTATTATGACCACTAAGGTCATTTCTTTCTTTTCTTTTACTTTTGGTCTTCTCTTTACTTTACTTTACATCTTGTCTACTTTAGCATCTTTTGTCTTTTTACTTTTATGTCTACTTTTCTAGGCCTATGTATTGTAAGTTTCCTTTCCGAAGTTAGTATGAAATAAAATCACTCTTTAAATTCCTACCTCTTGCTCTCTCCTAAATTAAGCCCGAGTCTTGGCATTTAAAAGGAAAATAACAAAAAAGGTATGATTTCAATTATGCTTTTGTTTCATCAATCCATCTACATGTTTATTTATTTAATAATTATCTTTTTATTTCAGACTTGAAACATGTCAACCTTATTTTATTCTATTTTATTCTTAACCATATATATCTTTTTCTATCTTTATCTGTCTAAACACTTAATTGTTTTCTAGATTTACCAACATGCCATCATTCTCTTATACCCGTTGTCAAGCAATATGGAATTATACTGAGTTAACCAACCAGAAAATAAGTTTGAGCAAACAAATTCTCGTAGTAAGAAAAAACATGCATCTAATTTTGTACTTCTTTAATATTCCAAACCCCCCTACAATACAAATCGAAAGATGTTACGCAAGCATTCAAGAGTATCAAACTATCTTAGCACAAGAAGAAGCTGAACTTAAACAATTTCATTTACTCTTATCAAAACATTATCGTACCCATCTAGAAGCAGGTATTTCCACTTTTAGCTAGACTCATTTTAATGAAATTAATAGTCACATGTGTTTCTTCAGTTATTATCTATGTTTACAATCTGATCATTTATGCATGTTCATCTCTCTTTATCTTTTTAGCCAGTTATTTTACTTATTTAGATTCTCGATCTCTTTATATATTTTTATGACATTGTTTTAGACATTAATTTAATGCATCTGTGTTACGATATCTCTTAACATATATGTATTATAGACATATTGAACATACAAATTTACCTTTCTATTTTGATAAAGAAAATGCTTTTATAGATATTTATTATAAATATTTATAATAATTAGAAATGGAACTCAATACAATAAGAGTTAGAATTAGCTCAAAACTTATATACATTTTATACTCAAGAGTTAACTTATTTACAGTCACTTTTAGATCAACACCAACTTACCCATTAAAAATGTCTTAATAAGATCAAAATCTATTAGAAATAGACAATTTAGAATTAACTAAATCCACAGGCACTTTCCATATCAACATTTTATTATCAACTGAAAATAAATTACATTTACCTAAAATATTAAAATAAAGAAGATAATATTAAAAGAAGAATTATATTTACTTAATTACAAAGAATTTGTTATTTGTCTTGGATTTTCTTTGTTCTTGACTCAATTTCATGATATTTTCACTTAGATCATGTTGAAATTCGAAGATGAACTTGAATACTTCATTTTCGTGTTATTTATCATTTGATGTTCCATCATACTCAATAAGGATACAATGCATTTTTTTAACTAAATGACTTCATAGAAATTGAATAAATTCATATTATTATTTTTGAATCATAATAATAAATTAGTAATATTAATTAAGTTTTATTTTGTAAATTTAAGTATCTCTTGATTTAATGGTATAAATAATATTTAATTATTAGTTACTTATAATTTGAAGACTTCAATTATAATCTAACTAAACCGAACAAGAAAAAGATAGATAATACGAAGATGAGTCTTTTGTTCTCTTTAATCAATTTTATAATATAAAAATAAGATTCTCTATTCTTTTTAATCAATTCTTACTTTTTTTTTCATATTATCTCACCTACATATTTTTCTGCTTCATTTAAATACGTGAATGAGACGAGATAAATCTGAAAAATAATAATTAGTAATTGGTAAAGGGGCAAAAATGTGTATGTGCAGGAAATGTTTCTACAGATGATTGGAGGAATGCCATGGGCGTAAACAGGAAGCATAACGCGGAAATGAGGACTTGATACAAGCTGACTAGAGTCAGTCACGTGAGATGCAATCAACCGTCATCGAACCGTAAGTGCAGAACGGGAGGCACGAAAAGAAGCAGTTCACTTTGTAAGCCTTTATTTTCCCTTCAAGAAGTGAAAAACCGGTAATCAAACCATCCTAAGTAGATGATTGATTAAGCAACCTCTCTATTCTCTCTTAGGGTTTACAAACTGATCACCCACGATAACAACATCAACAACAACGTCAACAACATCAACATCAATTCTACAGATAACACTTCCGTTCAACAGCAAGATCCCGGCAGGTATTTTCTTGAGCTGGCGAGACGCCGCTCGCGGTGCGTGATGGAGGATGAACATGAGGAGGAGCCCACAGAGCTTAACACAATTAACAGTTCCGGAGGGTTTCTAGTGGTTTCTACTGATAAGCTTTCCATCAAGTACACCACCGTCAACCTTCACGGCCACGATGTTGGCGTTGTCCAAGCCAATAAGCCTGCGCCGGTCAAGAGACTCGTTTAGTACTTCGAGATTTATGTAAAGAATGCTGGTGCCAAAGGCCAGATTGCCATTGGCTTCACTAATGACACCTTTAAGATGCGCAGGCAGCCTGGGTACATTTTTTTTACTGTTACATTTAGATTTTGATTTGATTTTTTAGTCTTTCTTTAATTGAGCGAGAAAATAGAGGATAACTCAAGTCAGATTCTAGTGTTTGGTTAGTATGAAAAAAAAATTTTATCTTGGGAGAAGGTTTGTGGTGGGCTACTGGCAATTGAATGTTGAAGGAAAGCAAAACAAAATCCAACTGAGTTTTACAATATGACTCTGGTTTAAATGTGGAGAAAGTCAATTTTTGATTTCAAAAGAAAGTTGCAAGTTTTCAATGATTTACTCCCTTAGATTAGTATATGAAAGGAGAATGAGGATGAGCTTTCCAGACAGTTAGTTGTTTGCGCTTGTCATTGATTTCTACTTTCAAGTGTGTGCAATTGAATAACTAATTCACGAAAATTAACCATCTGCTTAGCATTTTTCCTTGAACTAAATTCCTATTGTCCTCGCATATTACATTTTCTTGCTTTTTTTTTTTATAATATACACAACAAATTGAATTAGATTCTAATATTCTATGCCAGGGGGTAGTAAAAAGTCAAAGCTATCGAAGTGCTATCGATCTCTAACGGGGAAGATTGTGATGTGTAATAAACTATTTCAATCAATAACAAAAGAGGAGATTGAAATGCTCAAATTCATTATCTCATGTCTGATATTGATCTATTTAGTGTGATTTTATATGTGACTGCCAAAGGACATGATCTAACTCTTTGAAGTACTTGGTCAGTAATGTCCTGTTATAGTTTCTCATATTGAGTGTTTTTCAATGCTAAAATTTGGTGAGGTTGCTGTCATGATTTTCAGGTTGCCACATTGACCTTTTTGAAAATTCTAGTGAATGTTTTTTAACATTCAATTGTATTGCTTCAATGCTTAGATTGTAGCGCTTTCTCTAACACATCATTGTTATAATTAAGTTTTTTCTTCTTGCCATTTGTTTGTTCTTGAGCCTTTCATTCTATTTATTATATCTGGCAGTTGGGAAGCAAATAGCTGCGGATATCACAGGGATGATGGACATATCTATCGAGGGCAAGGGAAGGGTGAGCCATTTGGTCCAACATTTACTGTGAAAGATACAGTTGGTGCTGGGATAAACTATGCTTCTCAGGAATTCTTTTTCACGTAAGACAGCTGCCTACTCTAGTTAGTATATGGTGGTGTTGCTGAAGGATTATAACCTTATTTCAATTGTAACTTGCAATTTCTTCAAACATAATCCTTACTTTTACATGTTACTTTTCATGCTTTACATTGAGTTCAGTAAAAATGGGATGATAGTTGGGGCAATCTCAAAGAACATGAAGAGTCCCTTGTTTCCAACAGTTGCTGTTCACAGCCAAAATGAGGAGTATGTGCTTGTGCTTTTAAATATTTATTTGATGTTTTCTGTAACTCATGGTACAATGCTTCTCAAATTTAGTGAAAGAGGTTTTAACATTTTGGATGCTAGATTTAGCATCTGCTAGCTTGCAACAATTTGTTGATAGTAGTGTAGGTAATATAAGGTTGTAATGTAGAAGGAAATCCTCTTAGATTGCTTCTTTGTAAGTATTATCCTTTTGTTTTTATCATATCCTTCATTCATTTCTAGTGGGGGATTTGGACACTTAAAAGGCCAACTGGGGAAAGAAGGTGTAAAACAAATAGACAAGGACTCACTCTCAATCGAGCAATCGATCGTGCTTTAGATTATTTGATTAAGCTCTTAGCTTTTTGTGGTTCAATACATTTCTTGGTGAATTATAAAGTGATGACTTTTTGTTGGATAGAGCATGTTGGAACCCATGAAATTTTTAGCAACTTTACAATAACTAAGCCCCTTGAGTAAATAATATTGACCTTTTGACATTGAAAATTCAATTCATTTGAGCTCCAAAGAGATAATAATTGATAATTGTTGTAACTGAATTGCTAAATTTATTTACATGGCTTTTTAGGAAACACTATTGATTGTTTCTATTAATTATATTTTTCTCAATTTTAAGAAATATAAGGATATTTGCATGACATAAACAATTTCAAATGTTTGATTGAACATTTTCTATGTTTAGGGACATGCAAGCACATATTACACAAGTTCAGGGGTTCCTTAGTCAATATCATTTTCTTAAATTCTTTTGGCTCATTGGAATTTTAAAAGTAATATAAACCCATGTTATCATCTCATGCAATTTCTTTTCGTGCTATTTGACTAGTCCTATTTCCTTTATCAATTTTTGTCCTACTTATCAATGTTTATGTGTTGGTTTCTTTTTAGCAAGTTAGCATTCTCATTAGTGAGATGGATATATATATATTTATATATATATATAATGGTAGTTGAGTGAATTTTGTAATTGAGTCTTTTGACATGAATGTCTTCATTAGGGATGCTTTCCTAGATAAACAGTTCACATTACAACCTCTTTTCTTAAATACTTTTGAGTTTTCACATTTCATTCTTTTTGATGTCTTGTAATTTGCAGAAAACTAATAATGCTATTGGAATATTATTGCAGTGCAGTGACAAATCTAGTTTCTTTGTTCTTTGTGTTTGTTATGTCTTTGACATTTACGAGAAGTTTTATGTTATGTTGGTGTTATGATATCTCTCTTATAGGATTAAGCTAGCCAACCACTTATAAATCTTTTCTTCCTTGAACTTGTTGTCTACCGTTATATTATTTGCAAAGAAATCACATTTCAATGTCTCCCAAAGTTGTGTTGTTTTAAATGAACATGATTAGTATATAGCTTTATGTTAATGTGATGTTTAATTATGTTCACTTTTTACGTTGTCATATAGTGCAATTAGTGTTCAAGCTTATTTCATTTCAATCTGGCAGGGTTGAAGTCAACTTTGGGAACAAACAATTTGTTTTTGATTTCAAGGTAAGATAAACTTTATGATTCATGTTTTACCTTGTTTTTCATTCGGTAGTAATTCCATTTTTTTGTGAACTTAATTGCTTAGCTGAATAGAATCTAGTTTCTTTCATGAACATATAGTAAAGTTTGCCCGTCTACTTGCTTGTAGTGTTTGGGTTTATCTTTAATTATGAATTTTAGAAATAAAATAAATGAGAAAGAGGTGAAAGAAGAAAACACAAGATTTGCTTGGTTATAAGTGCCAAGTCATGTTTATCTTTAATTATGAATTTTAGAAATAAAATAAATGAGAAAGAGGGGAAAGAAAGAAAACACAAGATTTGTTTGGTTATAAGTGCCAAGTCATCACTTCAACACATATCTAAACCACTCTATATATTCCTATTATTCAACAAATTATGAAAAATGGCGCCATAATCCCTTGTTAACAAATTGATGCTTGTAGATTTAGCAACAAAAAGTTGAGGGAGCATGACAAAAGAATTAGCTGGTTATGTGAAGCCAACATATTTTACGATATATAGAACTCTGAATGAAAGGAGATAAATGGTCATTCAGAGCCAACAAAGTTTGTGCAATTTATAGCTCTATTCTTGTGCTTTTTCTTGATTAGGATATACTAGTTGGAGGACATATCTCTATATGGTAGCTTGGCCAATTTAAGGACAAAATTGACTTGTACTATCTCTATATATAATAGAAATTCTTGAAACATATCTCTATATGGTAGCTTGGCCAATTTAAGGACAATTAACTTGAACTCTCTCTATATATAGGACAAATTCTTGACCAAGAGATCTTTTCTTTTTTTTGTGTGAATCTTATCTAAATTTTATCACAAAAACTATCTAAATAAGGCCATTATACTCTCCTAAAGCCCACATTTTTCATTGGAGGGGAAACCTTATGGACATATTCTTAAAGGCAAGAGGGTTTCCAAAAATGATTAAATTCAAGTTAGATGACAAGGATAAATATGATAAGTAGTAGGTTTGGCAATGATTATTGTTTCGTTGAGTGTCATGTCAAAAGAATGATTTTACTGGTTTCTTAACCATAAATCATGGAACACTTTCGTTGTTGATGGAATTCATGTTTTTATCTAATATGATTGAATATTATTTTATCCTTATATAGGAATGATATTCCTATCTTTATATAGGAACATTACTTAAATATTCCTATGTTGGAATAACTTAGGTCTCTTATTTTTGAGATATTAGTATTAGCATGTATAGCCTGAGTGTTACTTTCTTCAAAAAAAAAAAAGTATAGCCCGAGTATACAGATGAGACAAACCTAATTAATAACACTTTTGTACCTTTGTTTTATATGTCCATTGACGTAGGCCATAAGTCTGAGCCACATAAAACTTGTTCCTTCTCTCTTTACGCTTTCACAATTATTTTATTTCCATAGCGATCAAAGCAATTGTTCTTAGATCAGCTTTCTACTATACTTGTTACTCAAGTATTAGTCCAAACCTTTACCTTTAAGGTTTGCTTGTTACTAAATCCAAAAGCTTCCCCAATATTTCAATACTAGTTTGAGCTTATGAAAAAAATGAGATTAAATGTATAAATTTTTATAGCTTAGATGGTACATAACATGCCATTAGTGGTGTTGATGTGAAGCACCATGTAAGTTGACCGTATCCCAATTGAGTACATGTGGGAAATAAAATAAAATTGTTGAATACGTAAAAGAATTTTCAATAAGATAAGAAGAATAGACATATTACTTATGACCCTAAAAATAAAAAACACCAAAAATTCATCTCGATATCCAAAGCCCCAAAACCCATAAACTTCCTCTTCTCAAATTGTCGGCTTTTGCAAATTTTCATCTTCAAATTGTTTATTTAGTTTCTCAAGCACGAAGCTCATTTGTCTGCAAGAAAGTCTCATCCTTCCTTCGCCATTATCCAATTAAAGGACTTAATCCCACATCCAAACTTGTACCAACATTAGTAGAATTGTTGTCACCATCATCCTTTAACTCCCTATTCTCTAGTAAAACCAAAGGAAACAAATCAATAACTTAACCAGTTGTATTTCATTGACATACCATGCAAAACTCCCTCTGTTTGATAGTTTTCATAATTCTATTACCACTATGTTCCCATATGATTCTATTGTCTTTACTCACAGTAACAAGCTTAAACCTAATAGATTCACGTTATTTCAAATTCTTATCCCACACCTTTCCAACCTTTGTCCCCTTCATAAGCATCTTCTTTTTGCATGAACCGAATTCTTTTGTCGACCTAGAATGACCATATCCTAGTCCTAATTCCGATGACTTATCATGGAAATTTCCAAACAAAGGACAACAAGAAGAAGAAGGGCATCAAGGAAGAATTAAATAAACTGACAAATGGGAAGTGAAAGCTTTTAGGGTTTTAGGGATTTGAGTGTTGAGTGGGAGTGTTGATGTTTTTGACGTTAGGTTCATGAGTAATATGCTTATTCTTCTCTTATTTAATTTTCTTATTTTTTTAACAACTTGAATTTTTATTTCATATGGGTGATTAAAAACGAGTGGGTTAAGCTTACATGGCCATCAAAATTAGCACCACTAACATGTATTAACAAACTCAATGGTTTGTGTTATATTAAATTGAGTCTCATGGTTGCAAATGTTCTAATTGTAACAACTTGCAACACCTTTTTTTTTTTTGGTTGCTTGGACTACTTGTTGGTTTGATTCGGAAAATTTATTATAGAAACTTTCAAACAATATATTTGAACACCAACAGGCCCTATTACAGAAAAGCTTATTTAAGTGATTTGACCTACGAATGATGGTCCTTGTTGTTCATCTAAAAATTGCTAAGTTGTGTCAATTGGGTAATTGTGGGAAATTGGAGTGACTCAAAAGTATTTGCACAACTCACTCACTGTTACAAATGTTAATAAGGTTGTAGAATTAGCTATTAATAATTAGTTAAAGTATAACGATTAATAATAAAAGTAAGATTTTTATAAGTAAATTGCTATTGCAATTTTGGAGTATCTTGGTTGTGATAGGGCTATTTGTTGCACGAGTTAAAGAATTCACATGCAAAATGGGAAACTCACTTACCATATTGAGGGATTTTGAAGACATTAAAGAGTATTGTAGAGTTCTAGTATTATTTAGTATTATTATGCACATCTTGTATAGGAATATTATGTGCATTGTTTTAAATGCAGACTACAACTGCATTTGCAATCGCAACAATGTGGTTATGGTCCTAGTTGTTTTTGCATAAATGATGTGATACAGTTTCACATTTGGTTGTAGCAACGAATGATGCTTTGTTGCAGCAACGAATGATGCTTTGTTGCACCTTTTGTATTGAAAACGATCTGCACCATCTATTTTATTGCATAGCTACAATTTGGAAAGAAGAAAAAGAGAAGGAATTGAAGGAATAAACAAAAAAAGGAAAGTATTTGAAGAAAAGAAATTAACTTGTGAATTGAGGGTTGAAATTGCCATAACAAACTAAAAGACAAGTTGATAACTAAGGAAGCAAGATTTGGGGATTTCGAGATGGAAGCAAGATTTGGGGGATTTTGTGGTTTAAATTTTGAGATAATATAAGGCTAGAGAGAAGTGAGGAGATGAAGAAGGATAACATTCAAAAATGAAGATATTGGGAATTCCAAAGTTTTGATTTTGACAAAATAGAGAGAGAGACGTGGAGAAGAATGGGAAGGAAAGTCAACTTTTGGATAGGAAGGAAGACCACATCATTAAATGTTATTGCTACTAGAAAATTAATGTGGATTAATCACATTGAATTATTTCCATTTGTAGAGAATGAGTTTGC
This sequence comes from Erythroxylum shatona, assembly GCA_027568895.1. Lineage (NCBI taxonomy): Eukaryota > Viridiplantae > Streptophyta > Magnoliopsida > Malpighiales > Erythroxylaceae > Erythroxylum > Erythroxylum shatona. The sequence continues at coordinate 22,990,273 of JAOSBK010000003.1, forward strand.
CTCTATTTTTTAAGGATTATATTTTCGCTTTTATTAATTGTTATACTTAAGTAACTATTTATTATTAATAGCTAATTCTATTAACTTATTAATATTTGTTATAGTGAGTTTTCATACAACACTTACAGTTAATATTTTATTTTAGTTAGATAACAATTAATTTGAATATTTAAGTCTATTATAATTATATTAATGATAATGGTATTCAAATTACTGTTAAAATAAGGTTAAACATTAAACACTAAGAAAGTATTTTAGTTTATAACGATAAGTTATATACTTCAAAAATTTTGCAATGTTTCCCACATAATCCACAATATAACTTGCCCAATAACTATTATTGCAAAATGCATAATGTAGCAACGATCACAATTGCAATCACAATTTGAAACCTTGATTATTTGCATTTTTTACTGAGTAATTAATTGAATATTCTTTCTTGGAATACTTCAGATCTCTTAATTTAAAATGTTGGTATTACCTTGTTTTCCTCTAATGATATAAACACATAAACTAAACCTAATGACACCCTTTTATATTAGTGAAATATTTGCGAATAGAGTAACAAATGACTTCTATGTGCTTCATGTTTTCATGGTATCTAAGATTCGTAACTTTTAATGACACTATTGTTGGTAGCATGTATTTGAGTCAAAAGTGGTGCTAGTGTTCATTTAACTAAACCAAATCTATTGTATATTTGTACTAGTTGGAAAGATACCTTGAGATCACTTGCCAAAATAAAACTTGAGATTGAGTTTTTACTTACGGGGATGTCATTTTAAGCCCGGTATGATTTTATGTCAGTTCGGACTTGGTGGGCTAAATCAAAGTCCAATATGAACAGTTCATACTCTCTCCCTAAAATGACATTGTTCTGATCTTTAAGTTAAGAAACTCAAAACCAAATGATGTTTTGGAAAGTAAAAAGAAAATGATGTCGTTTTGGGCACAAGAGTGTCCTCGGGCTTGGATTGTGATGCTTTAGCCTGACAACACTTTGAACTGGGCATGGGCTGCCTCTTGTGGGGTTAGGGCTTGCACCTGACCTGACCCAGTTCCATGCCTATTTACTTGCAACTCCTGGAAATAGGTGAACTTACTAAGGTTTTTCATATGAAAAGTGGAATGTAACAATGTAAGGATGTTAACCCAAGCTGGCTGAGCCTTAAATCCTCTTATCGACATTGGCCAATTTGTAAGGAAGGATTGAGCAAAAAGGACTATAGATTAGATTTGTTTGTAAACTAGCATTTTGAATCTTAAAGATGGCTATATATTAGGACCTATGACAACAATGAGATTAGCATAAAAAGGTAGACTGTTATACGACCACGTCTCTACAAGAGGTACAATCGATTCACTCATGGCAAGTTCAAGGCCAAGACAAACAGCTCAGCGACTGATCAGGATGGAGCAGCTTAATTAATTCATTTTAATTAATTATTCAGTATTATATATTGTTTATTGTTTG
>JAOSBK010000003.1:22991846-23012436 GCA_027568895.1 Erythroxylum shatona
TGGTAAAAATTGGTAAACACAAGAAGTACAAAGGCGATCCTAATCTCAGACCCATAACTAGATCCCATTCTAACATATTGGTATCAGAGCCAGGTGTTATGGGAGACTCCATACAGCCACAGTTAGACCAGATTTTCAGGTTTATGCAAGAGATGAGGGAGGAAAACAAGATCAGAGATGCCAAATTTGAAGAACTTTCCAAGGAATTCGCAGCATCAAGATTGGAGGGTTCAGCGTCGGGGGAGCGTAGCCACCGCGACAATCCTAGAGATGGTGAGGCAAGCTGTCACAATAAAACACAAACCGACAGTTCCACGGTTCACAAGGTGGCAAAGTTGACGTTTCCAAAATATGCTGGAGACGAAGACCCTTTGGGCTGGCTTAACAAATGTGAATACTTTTTTCGCCACCAAAATACGCCCGAGCAGGAGAAGTTGGAGCTCGCCTCTTTTCACATGGATGGTGATGCTCAAGTTTGGTTTATGCAATTGGAGGAGGATAATCCCACACTTTCGTGGGAGGAGTTTAAGAGTCACTGTAACCTACGTTTTGGTCCCCCTGTATCCAGTAGAAAGTTGGGCGACTTAGCCAAACTTCAGCAATCGGGAACGGTGGCCGAGTTTTGCCGCTTGTTCGAACAACTGGTTCCCAGGGCTGGAACGCTTACTCAAGGACAAAAGGTTGAGCTCTTTATTAGTGGGCTCAAGGAGCATATCGCTGTTGATGTTGTCCTTCAAAGTCCGCGTGATCTGTCATCGGCAATGAGTCTTGCGAGGCTTTATGAACGCCGTAATCAATTTTCCAGACATTATACCTTAGAGTCCCGTAAGAAACCAGAGATTTCCACAATGCCGGTTCCACGACCTAGAAACATACGCAGATTGACCCCAGGGGAGATGGAAGAACGTCGTAAGAAAGGGTTGTGCTTTAACTGTGACGAGATGTTTGTGCGCGGTCATCAGTGCAAGCGTTTGTTCTGGATTGAGTTCGTTGAAGAACTAGATGAGAATTGCGATTCTGATTGGTTGTTTGATTCCGAGCAACCTAAAATTTCAATCGATGCCATTACAGGGGTTGAAGGGGCACAAACCCTACGAATTGCAGGTATTGTGAATGGTGAGAAAGTGATTGCCTTAATTGATTCTGGGAGCACTCATACGTTTATTGATTATTCGTTGTTGAATAGTTGTGAATTGCGAGTGGATTCCACAAAGGGTGTCAAGGCCCGAGTAGCGAATGGTTCTATGGTCGATTGTTTTGGTAGTTGCAGAGATGTGGCCATTAACTTGGAGGTGGTCACGGTGAAGGTGCATCCGTGGGTTATGAAATTAAGTGGGGTTGATGTGGTATTGGGGGTTAATTGGCTTCGAACCCTAGGACCCATATTATGGAATTTTGAAGCCTTGTGGATGGCCTTTAAAGTGGGCTCTCGGCCCATTACCTTGCATGGCATTAAACAACAGGTTATCCACCCTAAGGAGATGAAAGCGATGTTAGTGGCTGGGGTTGATGACCAGGACATTCAGACGATTGTTTCTGAGTTTGCTGATATTTTTCGTGAGCCTCGTGGCTTGCCGCCCACTCGCCGGTGTGATCATCGTATTCCTTTGGAACCCGGAACTAAGCCAGTGGTTGTTCGTCCATATCGCTACCCACATGCTCAAAAAGAAGAAATTGAGAAGCAGTGTTCTAAAATGCTTCAACAGGGTATTATTCGTCACAGTAATTCTCCTTATTCTTCACCGGCGATTTTAGTTCCCAAGGCTGATGGCTCGTGGCGGATGTGTGTTGACTATCGAGAACTGAACGCCAAAACTATCAAGGATAAGTTTCCGATCCCAGTTATTGATGAACTCCTCGACGAACTCCATGGTGCTTCTTATTTTACTAAGTTGGATTTGGCTTTTGGATATCACCAAGTCTTAATGTGGCAACCAGATGTGGAAAAAACTACCTTCCGCACCCACCATGGACATTTCGAATTTCTGGTCATGGCGTTTGGTTTGACAAATGCGCCGTCCACTTTCCAATCACTTATGAACGAGGTGTTTGCTCCATATCTTTGGAAATTTGTGTTGGTATTTTTTGATGATATTTTAATATACAGTAGCACAAAGGCTAATCATGTTAACCATTTGCGAATAGTGTTTACATTGCTCAAGAAATATCAGTTGTTTCTCAAACAGTCCAAGTGTTCCTTTGGGCAACTCCAAGTTTCCTATTTGGGCCATCTTATTTCGGGAAAGGGGGTTCAGGCTGACCCGATGAAAATTGAGGCAATGTCCGATTGGCTGAAACCTGCGACTATTAAAGGGCTTCATGGGTTCCTTGGATTAACTGGCTACTATCGTAAGTTCGTGCAGGATTATGGGATTATTGCAGCACCATTAACAGCATTGCTTCGCAAGAATTCATTCAGGTGGACGACTGCAGCTGATGACGCGTTTGATAAACTGAAATTGGCAATGACACGTACACCGGTGTTAGCACTTCCGGATTTTTCTGTACAATTTATTGTCGAATGTGATGCATGTGATTCGGGAATTGGGGCTGTTTTGATGCAGCAGAACATCCTGTGGCTTTTTTTAGTAGGGGGCTAGCTGAACGGCACAAAGGTTTACCCGTTTATGAGAAGGAATTGATCGGGCTGGTTCAAGCTATTAAACACTGGAGATCGTACTTGTGGGGCAGGCACTTTCTAGTCAGAACCGATCATTACAGCCTGAAGTTTTTGCTCGAACAACGGCTTTTAACACCTCCTCAGCAACATTGGGTGAGTAAAATCTTGGGTTATGATTTTTCTGTGGAATTCAAGGCAGGTAAATCTAATGTGGTCGCGGATGCCTTATCTCGGCGAGACGAAGATAGAGGTAATGTTATGGCCATCTCAATGCCGCAACTCAGCCTCTTTGATGACATTCGCGTCGCGCAACAAAATTCGGGTGAGACTCAGAAATTGATTCACGATATTCACGGTGACTCCGCTGGAGGTCAGTGGTCCCTTAAGAACGGATTGTTGTTGTACAAAAATCGGGTTTATGTACCTTCTGATTCGGCTTCCAAGGGGTATATTCTCTCTGCTGTCCATTGTTCAGGGCATGAAGGATATCAAAAAACGTTGTTTCGTGTGGCCAAAGATTTTCATTGGGTTGGATTGAAGAAAGATGTCCGCGACTTTGTCAAATCTTGTGGTGTTTGTCAACGACACAAGGCAGAAAATCTTCACCCGGCTGGGTTACTTCAACCACTACCCGTGCCGTTGCAAATATGGGCTGACGTTTCCATGGATTTTGTCGAAGGTTTACCCACTTCTTCCGGCAAAAATGTTATTTTGGTTGTGGTGGACAGGCTGTCTAAATATTGTCACCTGATGGCAATTTCCCATCCATATTCAGCTGTTAGCGTGGCTACGGTATTCTTTGATTGTGTGGTTAAGTTGCATGGGCTGCCAGAAACTATTGTCAGCGATAGGGACGTCACTTTTACCAGCACTTTCTGGAAGGAGTTATTTCGTTTGAGTGGGACCAAACTCTGCTTCAGCTCCGCTTATCACCCACAGTCGGATGGTCAGACTGAGGTCGTCAACCGGATTGTCGAAGTTTATTTACGTTGTTTCACTAGTTCGCACCCAGGAAAATGGGCCCGCTGGTTAGCATGGGTTGAATACACTTACAACACCAGCTACCACTCCGTTCTGAAGACCACTCCCTTTGAGGTGGTTTATGGCAGGTCCCCTCCCACTTTGCTTTCATATTGTCCGGGGTTGGCGAAACTAGAGGCTGTTGACCATGCACTGAAGGAGAGGGATGAAATTTTACAGGCCTTACGGGAGAATTTGACACGGGCTCAAGGACAGATGAAGAAATATTACGATGCAAAACATAGAACTCTCGAGTTCAAGGTGGATGATATGGTCTTGCTGAAGCTACAACCATATCGCCAATTATCTGTGGCTCACCGGAAGAACCGAAAGTTGCTACCAAGGTTTTATGGTCCATTTCGTGTGTTGGATCGTATAGGAAGTGTTGCCTACAAGCTGGAATTGCCACCCAATTCCAAAATACATCCCGTGTTCCATGTTTCTAATTTAAAGCCTTACAACGCTGCCGAACCAGACCTGACCGTGCCACTGCCCGAGTTCGTTCCACCTACACCTGTCCCAATTCCTGCTGCAGTCATTGCTCGCCGTATTCGCGACAATATTCCAGAGGTCCTAGTCCATTGGCATGGGAAATCCCCAGCGGAGGCATCATGGGAATGCGTTTCTGATTTTCAGGGGGAGTACCCGGACTTTACGCTTGAGGACAAGCTATTTGTGGAGGGTGGGAGTGATGTTATACGACCACGTCTCTACAAGAGGTACAATCGATTCACTCATGGCAAGTTCAAGGCCAAGACAAACAGCTTAGCGACTGATCAGGATGGAGCAGCTTAATTAATTCATTTTAATTAATTATTCAGTATTATATATTGTTTATTGTTTGAAGAAGAAGTCAAAGTTAGTTCCTACTTTCTAGCAGTAGTTGTGTCAGTCAGTTACTTTTCTCTAAGGCTTATTAAGCCATCGTTGTACAAACTGCTTTAAGAAATTTTTTTGAGAAATATATTATCTTGAGTTTTCACTCAAACAAAGGTCCTCCGGTTCCCTTTTGAGCTGGTAAAAATTGGTAAACACAAGAAGTACAAAGGCGATCCTAATCTCAGACCCATAACTAGATCCCATTCTAACATAGACGAATACGCCCTTAGTTACCCTTTAATAAAAAAGAGTATCAGTCATGTAACTCGGAGTAAATGAAAGAGGAAAGTGGATTGAAACTTTTCAAATCATTGAGCTTTTGAATTTGCATAAAGCATTAGTAGAAGTAGGCATGCTAGAAGGTAATTTGACATAAATTTCTTTTGTAATATCTGTGTGGATGATTTCATTCTTGATAATCATTTATCATAACCACCATAATTAAGATGCAATGGGGGATAGGATTTTTTTTTTTTTGCATGATCAGTTTTTCTACTACAAAGGCCCTATTGTAATCAAGGCCACACTCTTGTTTTACCCAAGAATAACTATTCAACCTTTGTAACAGACACATCAGAATGAAGCATCATAGGAAACATAAACGTACTGCCAAGTGGTTGCATGGATGGGGGGATGGAGCATGAGTTTTTTGGTCATAAGAAGATGGAATAGGGATAAAAGGCATTGTAGCTTTCAGAAGTAAAGGAGTTGTCCTACACAACACAACTAGATTTAGAAAATTATTCTTATAAATTAGTGTCAACTGACTGACCAACAACAACAACATAGTGGGAATACTAGGAGAGAATAAGACATCATTTTGAGGGGAACAAATACCATCAATGACCATGATAGGTAGGTTTGTTTATATCGGCAATATGAATCTTGAGATTTCCAAAATGTTCACATTGTTAAGGAAATGAGACTACTTATCATACGACTAGGAGAGGCTGAGACATTGGTTTGATATGAACAAATATCATCAATGGCTGTTGAAGAATTTGGAATGCTTTCTGATTTATTCCATAACTTCTTAACTTACAACTACAACTAGCAAAGGCGTATATATGACCTAAATAAACAGCAACCTTAATGACAGAATTAAACAAATCACCTAAATCAAGGAGACAGTCTTAACATCTGGTCGTGAATCAATCACAACTTTATTATAATTTGACTAGTTGCTTAAATTATGGACTTCCACAAATCTTGCTTATTCCTATAATCGTGGGATAACAATCGCACTAATCTTTCTCATATTTCCACCCTCCCCCTCAAGCTAGGTGGTGTATGTCAAGCATACCCAACTTGGACTTCAAACTCTCAAAGCTTGCTTTAGGTAGAGCTTTAGTGAGAATGTCTGCAGTTTGCTGACTCGAGGATATATACCCAAACTTGAATCTTCCTCCCTCTAGCTTCTCCTTGATGAAATGACGATCGATCTGCTCATGCTTAATTTGATCATGATGAGCAGGACTTTTTGCGATATTGATTGCTACCTTGTTATCTCAATACAAGACAATACGTGCTTCCATGTTGACCCCCAGTTCTTTTACCATTCTCTCCAGCCATATTCCCTCGCATATACCATGGCATATTGCTTTGAACTCAGCCTTTGCACTGCTTCTTGCTACTATTTGTTGCTTTCTGCTGTGCCATGTGATTAGATTCCTTTAGAGGAATGTGTAATAACTAGTAGTAGACCTTTGATCTTCCAAAGATCCAAACCAATCAGCATTTGTCATTATCTTAACCCTCGGTTGGTTGTCTTCCCGAAGAACAATCGACGTCCTAGACTCTTCTTAAGATAACGTAGGATATGTAGAACATCTTCTAGACATCTCTTAGCTGGCTTATTCATATATCTACTGACAAGTCCAACTGCAAAGCTAATATTAGGGTGTTTATGAGCTAGGTAAATTAACTTACCCACTAGTTTTTGGTATCTTCCTTTGTTTTTTAAAGGACCGTCTTCCTCCAATTCTACTTTACTGGCCACATCAAGAGGTGTGTCAGCAGGCTTACACCCTAACATTCCTGTTTCTCGTAAGCGGTCCAAGGTACATTTTCTCTTAGAGACAGAAATTCCTTGTTTCGAACGAGCAACTTCCATGCCTAGGAAATATCTAAGTTGACCCAAGTCCTTGATTTCAAACTCGCTTGCCAAAAACTTTTTAATTCCAACAACCTCCTCCAATTGATCACCCATCAAGATAATGTCATCAACATAAACTAAAGTATGGCTCTCTTACCTTCAGAGTTTCTTTTGATGAACACAGTATGATCTGTCTGACATTGCATAAATCCATGACTCTTAACAACTTGGGTAAATCTCTCATGCGCGTGGAGATTGTTTAAGTCCATACAAGGACTTCTTGAGTCTACATACCTGTATGAAAGTTTCCTCTATCTCTAATCCCTGTGGAATATCCATAAACGCTTCCTCCTCAAGATCTCCATTAAGGAAGGCATTTTTTACATCAAGTTGGTAGAGAGGCCATTCTAGGTTTGCTACAAGAGATAGCAAGATTCAGATTGAACTAAGCTTTGCAACTGGAGCAAATGTCTCCTCATAGTCAACACCATAGGATTGTGTAAATCCTTTGTCCACAGGCCATGCTTTAAATATGCTTATACTTTCATCTGAATTCTGCTTTACTGAAAACACCCACTTACATCCAACTATTCTTTTTCTAGCGGGGAGATGTGTCAATTCCCACGTTGAATTTTTCTCCAATGTTTGCACCTCATCAAAGACAACACTCTTCCATTTTGGTTGTGCAAGGACCTCATAAACATTTCTGCAAATTTGGGTATCATAAAGAGTGGATAGCAATGTCCTGTAGTCTGTGCTAGTCCCTTTGCTGAAACATAGTGGCTGATTGGGTGTTGTGTGCAGGATTGAGTTCCCTTCCTTAAAGCAATAGGAAGATCATCAGTATGTACAATAGGGGAATTCGAGTGCATACCTATGTTATCATCTAGAGTTTCAGTATTCAGTTCAGAGTCATGGCCTTGCAGAATGTGTTTGTGGGTCTCTGTCTCTTGAGGCTTCTGTCTCCTAGAGTAAACACGTAGCTCTTTCTCTGTGGTAGTTGTATTAGAAAGATTGGGTTCTATGGTGGTATGAGACACTGGTAAAGGTTGTGGTAAAGGTCCAAGTGAGATTGGAGATGGTGAAGAAATAATTGTAAGATCATTTTCCCATTCCTTAGGTATTGGATTCTCCCCCTGAACATCCGAGTTGGGATAATAGCTTTGATTTTCAAAAAATGTGACATCCATGGAGTGATAGAATGTTTTGGTGATCGGAGAATAGCATCGATGGCCCTTTTGTGTAGATGAATATCCAAGGAAAATGCCCTTGGTGGCTCGAAGGTCAAGTTTGCTGCATAGGTGAGGAGAAATATGGACAAATGAGGTGCAACCAAAGATCTTTAAAGCTATATCTGTGAGGATTTTACAGTGAGGTATAACTCAAGGAGTTTGTTACGTGGAGTCTGAACTTGAAGTACCTGAGATGGCATTCAATTGATAAGGAAGATGGCGTTCATCGCTGCTTCTCGCCAAAATAGTTTTGGCAAGTTCATGGTCATCATTAAGAATCGAGCCACTTCCAATAGGTGTTTGTTTTTCCTTTCAGCAACTCCATTCTGTTGTGGCACGGGAACTCAGACGTATGATCCCTTTTTCACTTAGGAAAGGACCCAATTATGCCTCAAAGTATTCTCTCCCATTGTTTGTCTTTAGTGCCTGAATCCGTGTTTGGAATTGTGTTTCTACCATCTTGTAGAAGTTCTGGAAGATCTGTTGAACCTCTGATTTCTCCTTCATCAGGAATAACCATGTGATTCTGGTGTGGTCATCAATAAAGGTAACAAACCACCTGTGGCCAGTAACTGCCTTGATTTGGATGGACCCCAAACATCACTGTGTATCATGGAAAAAGGATGGGTTGGTTTATGAGTATGGAGAGGATAAGAATTTCGGGTGTGCTTCGCATATTGACAAATCTCAGAGTTTGGAAAATTTTTATTTTTATTGACAAGATTAGGAAAAAGTTTCCTCTACTAGAAGAAATTTGGATGACCTAGGCAGTAATGCCACAACATTTTGGCACTGCACTTATTTTTATCGAGGACAGACACAGCAAATGAACTTTTCTGACTCCCTTCCCTAGAGGCGTCAGCCTGTAGGAGATAGAGGCCTGCACACAATTCAGAACTGCCAATCATCTTCTCCAAACCTAAAACCTGAAAAACACACATATTAGGCAAGAATTTAGCAACACAGTTGAGATCCTTTGTGATTTGGCTGATGGAAAGTAGATTACAATCAAGCTTTGGCACAAATAGGGCATTTTTCAGGATGATATCTTTGGTCAAACAAACAGATCCAATACCAGCAATTTTGGTTAGAGTGCCATCTGCAATTCTTACTGTATTATTACCACTACATGGAGAGTAGGTTTCGAAGACTGTGGGATCTCCTGTCTTGTGATCTGATGCTCCAGAGTCTATAATCCATGACTGAGAGTCAGTTTTCTTAACATGTAAAGCCAAAGTATCATTACCTTGTTGCTGTGCTATAGAGGCAGTAGCTGTACTAGGTGCAGTATTAACTGAAGAAGAAATATTTTGCAAAGTTTCTTGTAGGAGTTTCTGGAGTGTCTCCATTTGATCTTTGCTGAAGGGGCTAGATTCATGCGACGCGCCTTGTTCCATGGTTGCTATGTGGCCTTTGGGCCCCCTATCTTGAAAGGAACGTGGCTTCCAATCTACAGGCTTGCCATGGATCTTCCAGCAGGTCTCTTTCGTATACCCTGGTTTTTGGCAGTGATCTCACCATGGACAGGTGTGTTTCCTTTGCTGGGCATGCAGCTGGCTATTGTGTGGCTGACCATGTGACTGATTCTGCACTGCAAGAGCCAGTCCTTTGCTAGTTTGATTATTGTTTGCTACTCGCAACATGACTTTCCGCCTACTTTCTCCCTGCTGCATTTCTGAGAAAACTTCTCGAATGCTTGGCAACAGCTTGGTTCCTAGAAGTCTCCCCCTCACTTCATCCAAATCTTTATTTAAACCCAACAAGAATCTGTAGATGCGTTCCTTCTCAAGTATACCTTTGTACCTTTTCGCATCTTTTGGACAGCCCCATTCGTTCTCTTCCAGAATATTCAGTTGCTGCCAAAATTTGGTTAGAGTGTTGTAGTACTCTGTTGTTGACATTTCTCCTTGTTTCAGACCTTGGAGAAAGCCGTTTATTTCAAATGCTGCTGAGGTGTTGTCTTTGTTGGAGTAGGTTTCACGAACAACTTTCTAGGTTTCTGCCACTGTTTTGTAGTACATAAAATTCTCCCCAATTTCATTTGTCATCGAGTTTAATAACCAGGACATTACCATTGCTATTCTTCACTTTCCATACTCAATATGTTGTTTTATTCTCCTTTGGTGCTGTTGCTGCTCCGGTTGGATAATCTTCTTTGCCTTTCTCGCGCACAAATATCATCACTGATTGAGACCATTGAATGAAATTGTTTCCATTCAATTTGTGAACTGTTATGGAGATGTTAAAATTTTCGGGTTGGCTAATCAGTTGGGTTGTAGAATTCTGAAGGTTTATAATGGTTTCAAATGGGCTCTCGGTGTTTCCAGCAATGGTGGCCCAGGGGTATTTCGTCATGAATTTGATTTAATTTGGGAAAGAAAATGGTTCAGATCGAATGCTCTGATACCATGAAGAATTTGGAATGCTTTCTGATTTATTCCATTTCTTGACTTACAACTATAACCAGCGAAGGCATATATATGACCTAAATAAACAGCAGCCCTAATCACAGAATTAAAACAGATTACCTAAATCAAGGAAACAATCTTAACGCTGGCCGTGAATCAACCACAGCTTTAGTCTAATTTGACTAATTCCTTAAATTATGGACTTCCACAAATCTTGCTCAGTCCTAAAATCGTGGGATAACAATCCCTCTAATCTTGCTCATATTTCCACAGCCATGATATGTCAATTGTTTCTACTGGAAAAATGAATGTTGAGATTTCCAAAATGTTTATTTACATTGGTCACGGAATGAAACTATTTATTTTATGATTAGAATATTTGGAAGCAAAGTACTTAGGAGATGATGAAGCTAAAGCAAAGGGTTCAAAAATGATCTTTGAACCATTTTTTGAGTCATAGATTCAACAATAGGAGCTTTTTGTGTTAGGTGAGTTGTATTCACGGAAAAACTAGTACTAGAAGAGTTAAGTGAGGCAAAATGTGTTGTTACAAATCTCTTCAAGGGTTGCAGTCTTCTTGATGATATGAGAATCTTCTTGATGATATGACAATCTTCCTGAGGTAGTTTAAAGTTCTAACAAAAAATTTGAACAATGCTTGTGTCCCTTTCTCATAGCTTGACTTATGCTACATAATCATGGGAGTATTGTTCCATTGTGATTTGAGTGATAAGATGTTGATCATCACAAATCAAATCAATGAGGCATATATCTAAGGAGGGGATTACGTCTCAGTTCATAAGACTTTCCTTTAACAAGTAGCCTAAAGTGGAATGCCCGAGCTTAGTTTTTTTCCATGAAAACAAATCAAGAAAGCAACGTTCTTGTCTGGAGACATGAGGTTGTGACAATTTAATCAAGAATAAACAATATCACAGGGTTGGCATAAACAAGAGGCAAGATACTGTTTACAATTCCTAGATTAGGGCTCGCTCTAGTACCATGAGAATATGATAATTTAGAGAAATTTTGGCAAAATATCTGTATTCTCTTGGTGAATATAAGACTTTGATTATGTATCATAACATTGGCTTTCAGCCCTTAACTTAACCAAATGACCATATGCAGATCTTTCCTTACACAAGGAGATAATCAAATCTAGAACTATGTAAAGCATAGAATCTGCTAGCTTTAGCTAGGGCTTAGGTACGTAGTTAAAGATGACTAAATAAGAAGTGTTCTATTGGAGAATATGGGATTTTATTATTTGTAATTATGCAGTGAAATTATGGTAATTGAATAACTTTAAAGATCAGTCTTGCTATTATTTGGCTGCAGTTATGATTCAAGGTTGATGCTTTCTATAACTTTATTCAATTAAATTTAGTCTTCCGTATGATGTTAATTTGGGGCTTTTTGCTTCTAATTGTTACTTTGCTTACTGATTGTCAATAATTTATCATTTTCAGTATCCTGTAGCAATTCCTGGCCCTGTAATGTAGTCAGAAAATCACCATCTTAGAGATGAAGTCAACTTTTATGAGTATTAACATCACCTTTTGCATTTATCCTATGATTAGGGATATGAAGCACAGGAAAGGACGAAACAACAGGCAACAATAATTGAGAAAATCTCTTTGCCATCAAATATCAGTTATGGGTGAGTTTGGATTGGAGTACAATATATGAAAATTAATTGTTACTGCTTTTGGTATATATAACTTGCTAGGGCCAGCAGTTGTCTGGTTAGCAAGTGATATTCTCTCTGAGGACACTCCTAGAAATTGTGAATAAAATTGAAGCTTTCTTTGATCGAAGCAATCACTTCATCTTTCTTCGTCACTGGAATCAACAAATAGAGAAAGGTTAAAGTGGAAGGAGGTAGAGAGTTGAAGTGAGGCCAGTTCTAGAGGAAGATTGAAGCATGACTTCTGGAACCATTATATTAGAAAAATGATGACTACTTGTTCTTGGAGGCGTGCCTTTGATGACCAAGAGTATTTTGTGGTTGAAGAGACCAAACTTAGTAATAGTCTCTTTAAATATGCTTATAAATTAAGAGGTTTCATGCTTACTATTTGTTCATTTTGTGTATCTATACAGTTTGAAGTCACATAGATGAACAACTGCATGTACATTTGCATGCAATAATTTGATGATATTTAGTTGTCAGTATGCTATGGAATGCGGTGAAAGTCTGTGGATAAGTTCATTGTAAGATCTATATTCGTTTTTGCACGAATTATACACTAGCCTGATTGTATGTTTTCATGTATTCTTGTTTACGCTTTAGGAAAAGTCTTAGTTAATGAACTATGTCTAATTAAAATAATGAGTGCTTCTGAAGTTCCCTTTCAATATTTCATGTGAACCACAAAAGTTTTATGAGATTTGCTATCCATTTAGCTGATGCTACTGATGATTAAGTTATATTCTGGTCCAAGCCAACTGAATTGTGGTTACATTCAAACCTTCAACATGTATGAAGTTTAGGTGCCCGGAAATTTTATTTCCTTGCGTCTCCCATGTAAGATGCCATTATATGTAAAGGTAGAAAAGTTTAAGCTATGGATTTGTTATTATTACTGGTAACACATGTTCTTGCACATTGTGTTCAGTGATGCTAGCTCTAGCTGACAAAACTAAATCAAATCCCAGCAATACCTTTCTAGAAGTGAAATCATATTCTTGTCATTGTTTCTCGCAATATTGTCTTCACTCATTCTTATTATGTGGGTAGACTTGTTCGCTCGTACTTACTTCATTATGGCTATGAAGAGACCCTGAAGTCCTTTGACTTGGCTGGTAAAACTACTGTTCCTCCTATACATTTAGCACAAGAGAATCAATCTGACGAGCAAGACATTCAGTATGCTTTAAACCAGAGGAGAACTCTTAGGGAGGTATGAAATTGTTGGCTGTTGAGTAATATTTTGTTTGTAGTTTGTGTTGGCTGGAATTATTTGTTTGTATAGCTGTTTGTCATGTCTATAATGGTTAGTCTCGGTGATACGGTCTTGCTGATTGAGTGACATTTCATGCATTTAGTAACATCCAAGAAAAAAATAGGTGTTTCAAGTGTACTTCAAAACACCTTGTGGCAAGAAATCAATTGGGATTTAGAGGTTTTGAATATCATGATCATGTAGACATGTGAAAGCCAAGTGTAATAAGTGCAATGAACAAACAAAATGTTTAGGGAGTTTGTAGTACAATCACAAAATAGTGGAATGTATGTAGTGAGAATTAACAAACTTAATTGGTTGACTTTTATTTTCTGCAGTTTGTTTTTTCTTGATTTTTGTCTGACACTTCAACTATCTTAACGTATGTCTCATATGAAATTTAGACAACTAAAACATAGCATAAATTCATCATAAATGAGGGACACATCGTTTGAACTAAAGTTATGTCAATCACGAAGGCTCTAATACAATGTGAAATTTTCATTTAACCCAAAAGTTTAAGCTATTGGGCAAGGTCTAGGCAATGGTTCAAATGTTATTCTCTCACTCATCATTTTGTTGATCCCTACCAATAATTGTGAAATCAATACAAGATATCCTTTTAATCATAACCGGGTGCTCATATTATTTTTGAAGTTTCTTTGATCAAAATGATTTTGATGGTTGGGTCAGCATGCAAAATAAACAAAAGATAGTTCGTTGATGTATTGCAATGTGGTTAAATGGTTGAGTTTAAAGAAATCTTGTCTGATGAATAATTTCTTGTGGTTTCGTTGTAACATTGTTCATTTTTTAGTTTGATAGTTTTGCTTATTGGTGTTCTTATCTTCAAATGTCCTAGATGTACTACTATGTTTCCCTTTATTCAATCCTTTCAATTACAAGTTTGGTTTCCCTAATTTAATTTGTTATGAATGAAGCTGATAAGGAGAGGTGACATTGATACTGCAATCAGTCAATTACATGATTGGTATCCCCAAGTTGTGCAGGTGAATATACTTCTAGTTTGTTAGCATTTCTTCTGTTTCTTAATATATCCTAATAATGTCATTCAACTTTGAAGTAACATTTGTTATCATGTAAATCTGAACATATTTCCATTTTACAATTGACTAGTATTACTTAAGCTTATATATGTGCTTATCAAAACTTCTAAGAAACAAATTTTTCTGAACACTCTTTCTTAATTCTTTGTTACTTTGAAACTGAGCCTGCATTTTTAATGGTGTTTCTTGTGTTCTTATTGACTTTAGAAGTTCTATCAGCATGCAGTTGTACTACAAATCTCTAATTTTTTCTTCCAGGGATTGATAAAGTTTATTGTCATAATATCTTTCCTAAATGGTCAATTTTCTTGAATTACGACATTTAGCTTTGTTCTATTTGCAGGATGAAAAATCTGCCACTTGTTTTCTGCTTCATTGTCAAAAATTTATTGAATTAGTACGGGTAATTTTTTTTCCTCACTATCTGATATGTTGTTTTAGCTTTCTTTAAGCAGTCTTCTATTATCTATTACTAATTGATATGATATCTTTTGAGGAAAATTAAATTCTTACACACTGTTGCAATGTTGTCTTAAATCTTTTCTGTACAAATAAATATATGTTGCTTTGACGGTGATCACAAATGTGAGACTGCAACGAAACAATGTTATTTCGTCAATTACAAATTATCATGTGCCTTAAAACTTCAGTGTTGCCCAGGAAGCTGATAGTCATCCCATATATTCCGACTCTGTTACTATTTTTATTGATCTCCACATGTTTGTGATGCTTTACATGTTAAACTGATAGAAAAATTGCCAAATGATTGATCTTGGATGTTCATTGATAGGGTGGAGAATTGATTGAGGCTGTAAAGTATGGTAGGAATGAATTGGCAAAGTTCTTTGGATTGCCTGATTCTGATAGTCTAGTTCAGGTACTGAAAAATGTATGGGTATTTTGGTGTTTTCCAGTTTTCTATTAATATTCCTCATTTCACCTTTGTGTTTGTTCTGAAAATGCATGAACTCAATAGACGTAGTCGTATGTGTATAGTGCCTAGATTTGAAAGCTCATGTTGTTTGCAAAGAATGGGCTTAATTCAGAGATCTCTCTTCTTCTTTTTTTAACTTCCTTGTACGTTGTTCAACAACCCAGAGATTGTTAAAAATCATGCGACTAGTCAATGCCTTGGACAGATTTTAGAAGTTTAGTATTTTAAGGAGAGTTGCCAGTATTTTTTGTTGTTTTGATGGTGATGGTGGAGACCGTCAGCAAACAAACAATGGGGCGGTCAAGAAGCTATTGCATCTTATATTGCTTCTTGCATATGTATACAAAGGTAAAAATAGCCTACATTGGTAATATATGGAGCAGGCAACTTTAAGTCTACTGTTGTGTTCATGAGGACTAAGTATATTGTTGTTGTAATCACCTTTAAGCCTGTCCATACAAGAAGAAAGTCTAATGATACTAAGATTTTCAATAGCCAAAATTATGTCCAGTCAGAATGCTTAACCAAATGCAAGAAGATTTTCTTTCCATTTTTCATGTAATTTTGTCTGTTGGGATCGTAACATTAGGTAGATCCCTGTTAGGGATGGCATTGTAGACTCTAGGGTCTGGACAAAGAGGTTCCATTTTGAAGATAAAAACTTCTCCAAATGGAATGAAGTTGAAACTTACTGGAATTTCCGTGCTACTGTAGGACTGTGTTGCTTTGCTGGCATATGAACACCCACAAGAGTCCTCAGTTGGATATCTTCTTGATGAATCACAGCGTGAGCTGGTTGCTGACATTGTAAATGCTATGATATTGTCAACAAATCCTAATTTGAAGGATTCACAAGGCTGCTTCAGATCTTGTCTTGAGAGGTTGCTCAGGCAGCTTACAGTTTGCTGCTTGGAGAGAAGGTCCTTGAATGGGGACCAAGGTGAAGCTTTCCACCTTCCTAGAGTGCTTCACTGTGTCAAGAAGAGCAAGTGTTGATCTTATAGCATCTTTCGTATACTCTTTGTTGATCCTTCCCTGAGCTGAGCTGTAATTCAAGAGGATTGGCTCCATGTGACAGGTCTACCTGGTAGAACACCCGTCTGTGTCCTCCCTAAGCAATTATCAGTTGGTTTGGGTGATCTACTTCTCTGGAACTCAGACTTTGAAATTCCATCTTGTTCTGGTCTGAGTTGTTTGATTTGTCGTGAAGACCTCTTTGGCTTTTGTTGTAGATAGATTGTTTGCTATTGGTATGTGCCTGTTTGATTCCTTAGAAGGAATATTGTGTTACCGCGCAGGTTGTGCCAATGTCAATGGTTTTAATGATTCTGCTGGAAATAATGTTCTGTGCCAAAACTAAACTTTCCGAGTATTTGTTACATTTCTTTTTTCTTTCAACGTTTATACCAAACATTTTCTGATTTTAAAAACTTGCAGGTTGTTCATTCGTCCTACTTAAAAGAACTGAGTTGGTTATGGGTTAGATTCTACTACTCTTTTTGTCGGACTTCTCAGAATATTTGCTACCCAAGTCAAATATCTGAAGAAGAGAACCTTTTAATGTAAATAGATGGATAAGTTTACCCTTATTAATGAAAAGGATGTGCATAGATTCACTTACCAATGCATAACTTGTGAAATTTAGATGTGCGTAAGAGGCATAGAATTCTAGTAAACTATCAACGGAATTTTTTAAGTAAATGTAATTTATTAATTAAGAGATATGTACAACCTTTTCAAGGGACAATAGGAATAAAATATAAAGGATCAAAGGCTCCTAATTACAAGCTGGAGCTATGGTTTTACTCTAGTAACCATCTTTTCTTCACGTTTGTGGAGAGTTTAGCTGCCGTTCCTTCAGGTATCAGGTTAAGTTTGCATTGGAGAATGATGTTCTGATAAATCTGTTCCTTGCTTTTTACTTCCTTCTTGAAGAGTCTATTATTCCTCTCTTGCCAGAAGTTGTAAACCATTGTAGCCAACTGATTTTTACAACTTTATGTGGGGACTATCTTTTTGGTGTTGAGAATTTCTTGTATCCTCCAAATGCTCTGTGTATAATCTACATTTGACCATTATATGGTCAATTGATTCAAGGTGGTGGTTGCAAAGTTCACAACGTTTTGAGGGGATTGTAAACTTGATTATACCCTTTGTTGATGGTCTTCCAACTATTCCTAGCCAGAGGCAGATTGCATGTGAGAGATTGAGATCATTATCCCAGACTAGTTCTCTCCACTTTAGACTGTTTGGTCAGTTCCTTTTAAAGAAAGGTTCTGCATGCTTTTGAGTTAAAGGCCTTTTCTCCATTGGCATTATAGTGAATTTCATCCCATAGGAACTCCCTTAATTTTTTGTCTATCTCCTTTAGTATGCCTTTAGGGAGTGAAAGGTAAATGACCCAGTAAGTTGCCAAATTGCTCAAGAAGAAATAAAGGTCCAACCAAACTTTTCAAATGATGAAGAGCCGGAGGAAATCTTAGCTAGAGAAATGAGACAGTTAAGGAATAAGAAAATTTCTCTTGTAAAGGTGCTCTGGTAATGTCATGATGTTAAAGAGGCAACTTAAGAACCTGAATCGATAATGAGAACTCAATACCTACAGTTATTCAATACAGGTATGAATTTCGATGATGAAATTCTTTCTAAGGAGGAAAGAAATGTAAGGCCCTAATATATACCGTAGAAGCATTATAGTATATCTAGGATGTATTAAGAAGTGAACATAAAGAATTAAGTGTATCTAAGCATAATAAGAGACATAACGATAATTAATTTAAAAGACATGGGTAAATTGGTAATTTCTTCATTAAGGCACGAATATGAATAATTATATGTGAAAGATGGACTAGAATGAAATCAATTAATGATTTTATACGCCAATGTGAGAATTAAAGGAAGAAGAAGGACCAAATGTGCAATTTTGTCAAAAAAATCAACATATGGTCCAATGAGATTGAAACATATATCTAAGACTAGAAACTTCATGAAAAGGGGGTAGAAGAGAGGGGAGAGGGACATGTATGTAGGGTTTTAACTCTAGAATTATCTCTTCTCATCTCCTCTTTATTTCATCTCCTTAATCACATCATTTTACATAAGGAATCAAGCTAATCCTAGGTGAAAATCAAGGTAAAAGTTAGTGGCTTTCTTCTCATATTTATCTTTTCTTGCTTTGATCATGAAGAGCTAGAATTGGGATTGAGATATATATTTGTGGTGTTTCTAGTTGGTGAATCAAACAAAGCTAAAGGAGAAGAGAAAGAAGAGTACTAAAAGAAGAGCTAATCGACAACTTTCAAGGATTGGGACTACACTTAGTTAAATTATGTATGTGTGCATATTTGAATGTGTACAAAGATTGATTTGGACATGGAATAATTACTGGAATGATTTTTTGTGTTACTTTGTGTAACACCCCACTCCTGCAAGACCCGAACCCGACATCGATGGTAATATCCGAGTCCGTGTCCTGCAAGGATGATGTACTAAATACACAATCATTCAGAAATCGGTATAAATTTTTTTAATCACAAATACAACATGCGAAAATCGATATTCAAATCGGGCCCACTTTTATTCATAATCATTTTTAATCAACACAATACAATCAATCGAATTTTCTATAGCCAATTGGGCCCCTTTCACAAAGACATAATACTTTAGTCATAAGGTCTTTACACTCCACCATAAAAGCCTTTGTATACATATGGAACAAAATTTCGAAATACAACATTTTTTTTGAAATGGCGGAATACAAATTTATACAAAAAGTTACAGAAAGCAATTCAATACAAAAAAATCAAAGAATGCAATTCAGACACGAACTGATCCCGACTTCTATCCTTCACTTGAATGTTGTATGTATACTCCCGTTGGCCTAACGGGATATTCTTCTGATCCTGAAAAATATTTGAAAATTTTGGGTGAGTTTTACGAACTCAATGAATGAACCATCATTGATGAGTTCACTGGATCATAAACACATATCACATATTTCACAGACATTCATTTAATGGATATCGATTTTATAATGCTATATGTATGAGACTAACATTCATTCTTATTATTGTGACCGAGTGCCTATCACATACTTATACAAATACTGGCCCATAGGGTTCAGTCAGAATAGAGTCACAAAGCATAGCTCTATGTGCAGAACATATATCACGGAGCAAAGCTCTACGTGCATAATCAAAAATCACGGAGCAAAGCTCTACGTGGAAGCTCTTCAAATTGGCTACTCAAGACGCCTTTATCTGAGCATGCATTTTATGAAATGCATCAAATACTGATTATGCCATATCAGATAATCACATGCGATGTTTAATCAGAAACTCATTATCATCGGACCTAAGCCTGGCATTCAACTTTCGTTGAGAATTCATACATCATTCAGGATTTCAAATCAAATTAAAACACTTCCAATACCTATATCCATATAACAAACTCCTCGGACTTTAAGTCCGAAATTCAAATCAAATCATAAGCAATTTATAATTGGAAGCTAACACATCAAATAAATTCAAAATAAATCAATCCTACGAAATCATCTACGTTGACTTACAGTACGCTCCAGATTAGCATTTGCTTTCAAATTCTTGGAATGCCTGAATGCGGACACTTGACCTACACAACCATTTATGCAAGACACACATTGCACACTCATCAATAATTGCACAGGTATAAACATTTATTTATATACAATTGTATAAATGGACTATGTACAATGCATACTTAATGACAATCCCGAGCATATTTTCCAGAACCCATATTATGCTCATTCCCATTTCATAATTCATATGTGTATAATTTAACTTGGCTTCATACTTCATTTGTACATAATCTTTCTAAATTCTCCTTTCAATATTTACCCTTTGCATGTGTCTAGCTTATTCGTAGGTTTACACCTTAAGAACACTTGGTTACTTTATATCATAACTCAATTTCTCGTCATCTCTTTTCTAACCTCATATGATTTCAAAATATCCACATTCTCATATAAGGAATCTAATTGGAAAATCCCATAATGCAAAATCACTAAAATTGATTCTAGAATACTTAAACCCACGTATTTTCTAAACTCCATAAATTAGAATCCTTCCAAAAATCTAAAAGATTCAAAATGATCTTACCTTGATTCTTCACCAAATGAAGAGATCCTTCACTCAAATGGTAACTTCTCTCTTCCTCTACCTTTTTCTCTTCTTGAACAACCTCAAAATCTCTCTTATAGGCTAGGGAAATTGAAACCCTAGATTGTTTTCTCTTCTTTCTCTCCTTCTCCTCTTCTCTTTATATTTCTCTCTCCTTTTTTCTCTTAAATTTTCGTTCTTCTCTTCTGCTTATCCTTCCATTCACGTTTTTCTTCTTCATTTATAAGCAAGACA